>CM039484.1:11032043-11578960 GCA_022433065.1 Begonia loranthoides | reverse complement strand
GGTTACGCACGTTACCGTTGTTGTGAACATCGGTAATTCCGCCGTGCGAGGAAACCTAAAAACCAACATTTGGTCTATATCTTAATGTTTGAATGTTGTTGGGGCATTGGGTTTGATGCACAACGTTTTATATATTTATACTATTATTTTTGGTGAACACTATGTTGATATAAATTTATCTCGTATGGGCTATGACTTTGATTTCGTTTAATTATTCTACTATGAACTAGTCATTGAGTTGGGCGATCGGGTCTTTTCTAAGAATCTAGTTGTTCGACCTAGCATTTCGATTAACCTTGTCTTCGGGTCGTGACAACATTAACATTAAATTTCTAGAGAATATATACAATGCATTGTCACAACTTTGTTTCGTATTCATCAAAAATGAAAAATTGTTTTATGCATTTATATAAACCATTTAAAAATTATTATATTATTTTTAAAAACATCTAAGAAAGAATAATTTTATTTAATGAGAAGATGAGTAAGTGGGGTCCGTTCACCTTGATTTTAACTTGAGATTATAAATAAGTTTAATAGTTTTCTTTGATGGTTAAAGAAAATTATAGTCTCTTAATTGTTTTTGCTCTTTTTCTATTTTAAGAATTACGTTACTATCATTTGAAATTTACAAAATTGTGTTTTATCATATCACATATCCACTTGTGTATATAGAGAATATATATATATATATATATATGTTTATTTTGAGTTGGCCTAGCTGGCCTTTGAAACAACTCAAAGGCCACAAATTGAATGTAAAGTCACGACAATGATGTAAAGAACAGGTTAGGAGTTTTCTTCAAAGCCATAGATCATCTAATTTTGAAAAATACTCTATAAATTTTCCATATGAAACAAAAAATATATTCAAGTATTTTTATTAAAAGAAATTAATTTATTTTTTGGTTTATTTTAACTATTGTTTTTGGATACTGGATACACAAATTATTGGCCATCACTCTTCGGGGGAAAAAAACAAAAATATTTTCTCTACACTTCTTTTTATATTATTTTAAATTTTGATAACTCGACCTAATTATATGTTTTAGAAGAAAAGAAGAAACTAGAGGGCTCCAGATTATTGAAATATAATCAGGATAGAGTTGTTCATAGTATATTGTCTTTACTTAAATAAATATTCCGACAATAATTAAAAATAAATTATTTTGATAATTCATAATTTATCATATAGTTCACATATATAATCAAATTGAGCTGTAATATTTGTTAGATGTATATTACATACAAACAATACTTTAAGTCTCATATATTAACGTTGTTCATTCAACCATAAGTTTCTATAATTCGGGAATAAACAAAAACTAGAAATTACCAACTTTGATCTATGATTATGCTTTTAGCGTAGACGTTGATCCAGAAACTTTTATTGCCTTGATCCTTTCACTGTTTGTTTTTCCTTTGATGATCAAGAGAAAATTGAAGGTTGATTTTCTGAGAGAGAAAGATGGATAGTTTCTTCCTTTCTTGTACCCTTAACAAAACTCTTCCGTTTCAATCTCTTTTAAGAGAATTTAAAGAGATTTCCTACAAGGAAATTTACGTAACTGTCCTTTCATTCATATTCCTTTATTTACATCTCTTCAACCTACATAATACACTTTAATAAGGTCAATAAGAGGGAATTAAAACCCAATTAACTTAATTTCCTTTATGTTTAACAATCATCACATTAAACACCTTAATATTAAGTCAATGCATTTTAATTAACATAGACCACATTAATAGATTATTAGAATAATCTAACAATCTCCCATTTAGACTATATTATATTAACTTTAATAAAATTGATTTACAGCTATTACTTTTCAGCTTTCACAACTTGAATTCACAATCAATTTTTATAGTATACCATAATGTGAATTTATCAAGTGTTCTTTTCATAATGAATTGTATAATCAGATCATGGCAGTCACAAGTCTTTAATGACGACATGATTCTTTCCATGTATAACAAATTAATACAATTCATTAATTCTTTAATTTAGGAATACTATATATTTACCTTTCAACTTTAACTTTTCATAAAGTTTACATATTATTCATAAAAAACTTTAATTGTATACACTATTGTATGAATAATAAACATGTATACAAAAACATTTTCTTAATGAATTCAAAAGTGTTATAAGATACAACTTATGCTATTACAATCACATATACAAATATTTATCACCTAAACTCATCCTTACAACATGTTCTTTAAAGGCTTTGGGTGACAATAATTTGGTTAATGGACTCGCTATCATCAAACTTGTACTTATATGCTCTATGCACACATTTTGTTTTTGTATTTCTTCTTTAACTGACAAGTATTTCAAATCCATATGTTTTTTTCTTTTCAAGTACTTGTCATTCTTTGAGAAGAACACAGCTGCAGAATTATCTTAATAAATCTTCAGCGGTCTGTCAATATTGTCGATCATTCCTAGACCTAGAATTAAGTTCTGCAACCACAATGCTTGAATTGTAGCCTCAAAACATACTACAAATTCTGCCTCCATAGTGGAAGTAGCAATCGAAGATTGCTTTTCACTTTTCCATGATACGGGTCATTTGGCTACTAGGAACACGTAATCAAATGTAGATTTCTTCGAGTCTATACATCTGCCATAATCTAAATCCAAATATCCAATCACCTCAAGATGATTTGATTTTCTGTACGTGAACATGTATTCCTTTGTTCCTTGTAAATACCGAAAGACTTTCTTTGCAGCTTTCCAATGATCCATTCTTGGGTTACTTTGATATTGACCCAACATCCCTATTGCAAAATAGATGTTTGGCCGAGTACATGTCTGTGCATACGTGAAGCTTCCTACTGCTGATGCATATGGAACATATTCCATTTCCTTACGTTCCAAATCACTTTTTGGACATTGCATTTGATTAAATTTGTCCCCTTTCTGAATTGGAGCTACACCAGCGGAACACTTATCCATTCTTAATCTCTCTAGAATTTTATTGATATATCTTTTTTGAGACAATCCCAGCAAACCTTGCTGTCTATCACAGAAGATTTCTATTCCAATTACATAGGATGCTTCACCCATATCTTTCATTTCAAAATTCTTAGAGAGAAAATATTTTACGTTATGTAACATTCCCTTATCATTTGCAACAAGAAGAATATCGTTAACATACAATACTAGGATACTAAACTTATTCCCACTAACTTTCATATAGATACACCGATCAACGATGTAATGGTATTGTTAAATTTAATATATTATTGTCTGGAAGCTTGTTTTAATCCATATATTGACTTATTCAATCTATACACTAACTTTTCATTTTCATGAAATGAAAATCCTTTCGGTTGATCCATATACACTTCTTCCTCTAAGTCACCATTAAGAAAGACGGTTTTTACGTCCATTTGGTAAAACTCTAAATCATAATGAACTACCAAAGCCATAACTATCCTTAATGAGTCATTCTTTGAAACTGGAGAGAATGTCTCTTTATAGTCAATGCCATCTTTCTGAGTGTAACCTTTGACGACAAGTCTGGCCTTATACCTTTTGAGTCACGTTTGGTTTTAAAAATCCATTTACAACCAACACGTTTCTTCCTTTCAGGTAACACTACAAGTTCCCAGACTTTATTGTCATCCATCAATTGTAACTCTTTTTTCATAGCATTTAACCACTTTTTAGAATTACTACATTCCATAGCTTGTTTAAATGAATCTTGATGTTTGTCATTACTCAAGTCACATTCCTCTTCAAGTGAATAAATCACATAATCATCAGAAATTGCTGGTCTCCTTTGCCTTACAGACCTTTGCAATTCTATTTCTTGTGGTGGTTCACTTATGACTTGACTATTATCAATATGCTCATCATCGACACATCCACTTTGATTGGTTTGAATATTTATATGTCATTCCAGTATGTTGTTCGACTGTGATACAACAAAAGGAACAACAACTTGATAAGAAGTAACAGGTGTTGTTTCCTCCACCCTATTCTCTTGAATATTCACCTTTCGTGATTCATCACTCCCACTGAACTCGCCTTTCTCAATGAATCGAGCATTTTCAGATTCAACTATTCTTGTTCTATGCTTTGGACAGTAAAATATGTATCCTTTTGACTTTTCCGGATAGCCGATGAAGTAACCACTAATGGTTTTTGCATCAAGCTTCTTTTCATGTGAATTATATATCCTTATTTCTGTCGGACAACCCCAAACATGGATATGTCTCAAACTAGGTTTCCTTCCCGTCCATAGTTTATAAGGTGTCTTAGAAACTGCCTTACTAGGAACCCTATTCTGCAGATATGCAACGGTTTTCAAACCGTGCATCCACAATGATAAAGGTATATCATTATTATTCATCATACTCCTAACCATTTCGATCAGAGTACGATTCCGCCTTTCAGCTACACCATTTTGTTGTGGTGTTTCCAGCATTGCATATTATGCACAAATGCCTCAACTTTCGAGAAACCTTGCAAATGGACCTTTATTTTGTCCATTTTCATCGAATTTTTTCTAATATTCACCACCTCTATCAGACCTCACTACCTTTACTTTTCTATTTAACTATCTTTCCACCTCATTGATGAATATTTCTATAACATTCATCGCTTGAGATTTTTCATGCAGTAGATATAAATAACCATAATGTGATAAGTCATCGATAAACGTGATAAAATATTTTTCACCACTCCATGAAGGAGTGTCGAATGGACCACATATGTCAGTGTGTATCAATTCTAAAAGTTCACTACTTTTTGTGGCATGATACTTTGATGTGTGTTTAGTTGGCGTTCCTTTAATGCAATCTATACACACGTCCCATTCATTTAAATCTAATTGAGGTAAAATATTACTTTTCATTAACTTCAACATCCCATCTTTAGATATATGACCTAGACATTTATGCCATAATGAAGCAGAACTTTCATTTGTTGCATTATGTTTAGTTCCAATCGCATGATCAACGTTAAACAGAGATTCAACATATTTAGCATTAAGATTGAAACAGTATAAACTATTTTTTAAACTACCAGAACCATAACAGTATTTTTGTTTATACAAAGTAAAAACACCATTACCAATCTCAATGTTAAAGTCTATATTATCCAACTTTGCAACAGAAATTAAATTTCTAGCACATTCAGGAACATAGAGACACTCTACTAGACCTAGATGATGTCCAGTATCCAGGATCAATCTATACGTCCCAATTTCTTGTATCTATGCCTTCATTTTGTTTCCCATATACAGAAATTTTTCATTCCCGTTTATGGGCTGGATCGAAAGAAATCCCTGCGTAACATTAGATACATGAGTAGTAGCTCCAGAATCTAACCACCAAGTATTACTAGGTACTTTTATAATATTTGATTCAAAACAAACTGAAACAAATAGTGTACCTTTCTTTTCGAACCAAGCTTTTCTTTTCGGACAATCCTTCTTGATATGTCCAGCTTTGTTGCAGAAGTAACACTTAAGCTCTTTTCGGATTTGACCATATTTCATCTTTAATTGACCTTTTCCCTTCTGTTTGTTCTTCTTACTTGACTTTCTTTAGCTACTATTTGCTTCATTCTGAAACGTCAAATGAACGGTATGGTCCTTCATTTTCTTCAACCTCCCTTCTTCTTGAATTAACATGACCTTTATTTCTTGAAAGTTCCATTTCTCTTTAATGGTGTTGTAATTCACCTGGAACTGACCAAATTCAAGAGGAAGTGAGTTGATGATGAATTGAACCAAGAATGATTCACTTACATCCATACCCAACGTTTTCAGCCTTGCTGCCAAATTGGCCATGCTTGACCCATGATCATGAATGGGTTGAGACCAATCAAATTTCTTGGTCGTCAACTCACTCATCAAATTCCATACAACGGACTTAATCGTAATATCCGATTGGGAATATTATTTGATTTTAAACATGAATTCCTTTGCATCATTGGTCTTTGGCATTGATGACTTAACATTTTCAGCCATTGTCATCTTCATCAAGCTCAAACTCAATCTATTAGACTGCTCCCAAGTCTCACTGCATGACTTGTCAGCTTCCGTGCTAGTCTCATTAATGGCTGGTGGTCTATCACAAACTAATGTCAGGTCTAAATCCAATACACCCAATTGAAACTGGATTTGTTCAGACTAATCAGCATAGTTCAAACCATTGAACTTGAGTAAAGAATTACCAAAGGCGAATAAATTAATATAAGCTGCAAAAACATAACACATGCTCATTCAATAACTTAATCGAATTCAGATAAACATACTTATATTTCTTTAAGTTTACCTTTGGGTAATCCTTAAAAAAATAGACAATCATTGATGTTATAATATTAACTTTAATAGACTCATAAACATATTCAATGTAATATATTTAATATCTTTGGATATTTAAACATATTAATCAAATATGTAAATGTGTCACTTGAATATTATTGATTATAAATATTGGTCTACCTTTGGATGACCTACTAGTTTATAATTAATAATTTTTTTTCAACAACATCACCATAATTAAATGAATAAATTACACAATTTAATATTGATTATTTTAAACTAGGTCACTTTGGTGACTACTAAGTTTCTATACAACAATATTTAATTGAATAAAACTTTCATTTATAACAATACTTTTCTGCCTTGCGGACGACTAGCGGACGTAGGACTTGCGTCCGCTATCGTCCGAAACAACACACTAAAAATTATAGATTCTTATTACTGTCGTCCTCATGCATCCTCTATTATCCGAATACGCTTTTTGGATGAGGTCCAGACGTGACATTACCTCTGCTATCGTCTAAAAAAACACAAATTTTGTATAGATTCAATTCAGCGACGTCCGCAGGCGTCCCACATGATCCGCCATCGTCCGAACATGCAATGAAAGTTACAGATTCAGATTTATGATGACCGCAGTTGTCCGACATTGTCCGATAGCATCCGCAAACTGCAAAATTCATTGCAGAAAGGAATTTTCGTCGACTTCTTTCGTCTGAAGTCTACTTCCTTCGATTCAAATCTGTAAATTTCATTACAGAGTTGATTCTAGAGATTTCATTCTTTAATTCAAGAATCAACTCTTCATGCATAATTCTAAACCCTAAATTTTGTACCTTTTCATGAAATCAATTCATCCAATATGCAGAAAACAATTATGGAGAAACTCTATTTACAAAAACCTTAATTACAGAAATCCTAATTTTTAATGGCAAATCAATACGTTAATTACCATGTTCTGATATCAATTGTTAGATGTATATTACATACAAACAATACTTTAAGTATCACATATTAACGTTGTTGATTCAACCATAAGTTTTTATAATTCGGGAATAAACAAAAATTGTAAATTACCAACCTTTATCCATGATTATGCTTTTGGTGTAGACGTTGATCCATAAACTTTTATCGCATTGATCCTTTCACTATTCGTTTTCCCTTTAATGATCAAAAGAGAATAGAAGGTTGCTTTTCTGAGAGAGAGATATAGATAGTTTCTTCCTTTCTTGTACCCTTAACAAAACTTTTCCATTTGAATCTCTTTTAAGAGAATTTAATGAGATTTCCTACCAGGGAATTTATGTAATTGTCCTTTCATTCATATCCCTTTATTTACATTTCTTCATCAAGACATTATATACTTTAATAAGGTCAAGGAGAGGGAATTAAAACTTAATTAACTTAATTTTCTTTATGCTTAATAATCATCACATTAATCACCTTAATATTAAGTCAATGCACTTTGATTAACACATATCACATTAATAGATTATTAGAATAATCTAACAATATTAAGAGATAATTTTGTGTTTTCTTAGTAAATTTAAAGCAATCAATGCTTTGTCTTTTCTGCAAATCTAGTCGCAATAATTAAAAATAAACAAGATGGAAAAGGAATCAACTTAGGAAAATAGTAATTTGTAATAATATTCATTAAATAAAAATTTAGGTTAGGTAGTAAGTTGTTTTCTATTCTGTGGATGCCGTGCCACTTCCAAATTTGAGGTTAAAAAAGGGAACTATTGATTAATCAACTTTAATTAAACTTTTGATTACACGAGTTATTTGACATTCAACTTCAATTAATAAGCACAAAATTTGAATGTTTAAAATACCCATATATAAAACACATCATTTATTAATTAATATCCATAATCTATTTGTTTAATCTATTATAATTACTCTAAAGTAAATAAATATCACTTCAAAATATCATATTATAGTGTGAGATTAAAATTTTGACATTGATAATGTGTTTCTGCTCTCGTATTTTTTGGAGAGTGAGAATAATGTGAGGGGAAAATATACTTGGATTTATTATAGAACTCTAAATTTATATGTTGATGTTATTATATTGACAAATTTAGAGTAAAATACTTATTGGTCTCTCAATTGGGTTCCCTCAATTTTAATTTTCTCAATTATGTTTTTATAGTTTGAATTTCAATTTTAAATGGTCACTCGATCATTTTAATTAACAAATGTAATAAAAATTTCACGTGTCATTATTTTTATTCATATCAACATTTTTACACTACTAAAAACTTTTTGTTTGACTGTTTATTCCTATTCACTGTTTGTAAGAGTTAAGTTGAAGCTAACAAGGGCTAAATCGGTTAATTAAATTTTCTTCACCAAAAAAAGACATTTTGTATTTTTATATATGTGTGTATCTATGTATATATTGTTCACTTGAATAAAAATAAGATCTATTAGCATATGCTATTAAATTTATTGATGAAAATTGACCAGATGACCATTTAAAAATAAAAATAAAATTATAAAGATATTGTAAAATCTACTATTTTAGTATTAATATAATTTTGGAGTAAATTGTTTTCGTTATTCGAGGTTAAATTATTCCACGTTGACTTAAACTTTTGTAATTCGTTACGTTCAGTCACATGTGATTTTTCTGTCAAATGATTAAATTTGTAAAAATTGATAGCTACTGCATAGTTAAAATTCAAAAATAATGTTGGATAAATAAGAAGTTACTTCATATAGAGTTTTGGACTACTTTTTAAATTTTCGTTGAATCATAATTTAAGTATTTATTTAATATATAATATAATATAATATTATATATTAAATAAAATAAATTAAAAATAGAATTTTATTTTATATATGGGGGGCGAGATTTTCACAATTTTTCTGTCTAATCCAAACTTCTAGTGTCATTCTCTTCGTATCTTAGCAATAGTATTGAAGAATACGTCGATTCTAAACCTTTAATTCATTTGTTTTTGTTATTTTTTTGTGTTTTCGTCTGAAATTTTGATTTTGAGTTTGAAATCTCAAAATCTTTAGTTGAAATCGACGTACGTGGGTCAATTTTGAGTTCTGAATATGTTGGTATAAATTTTGTAGGAAGTTTTGGAGTAAATCATCAAAACATCAAGTTTTTCCTATCGAAAGTCAGAAAATGCAGTTTAAGTAGCTCAGAAGTGTGCTAGGTCGCGACATAAAAATGTTCCACATCGTCCAATGTGCGTGTGGCACAATTATTGATGCGTGTCGAAATGCGCGACATGTCGCGACATGACTTATTTAAGCTGTGGTGTTGTCGTCTTTTTGAGTCGTAGCGCTACCATTCTTGAGTTATGGTGCTAGGCTCTTTTTCTACCATTTCGACCCAATTTGATAGGCCATGCTTTGGGTTGTTTCTTGGGCTTTTTATCGGCCCATCTTAGGCCCATTATCATTTCTTTCGGCTTGGGTGTTTATTCCCGATTATGGAGCCATCCATTATCTCGTCCTTTAGATGAGATATTGACGTCAGATATATTTTAGATTTTAACAATTTTACGAATTTCGACCATGTTTCCAAAAGCATTGTTTCAGGTGGTTAGAAAGACAACTGTCGCCAATGTAGATGTTTCTTTATTGTATTACATGCATCATGATTTTCAAAACTTATATTTTTGTGACATTTCATGTATAAAATTTGAGATATCTTGTCTAACAATATGTTAGTTTTTAAACTATATGTCTACTAGTTTTACACGTTTACTTTATACACCCATGGTATTTTATGCCATATTTTTAGGCCATTCGTTTGTTAACCTCTTCTGCTGTGTGAAGGTTTTTTTTTGTTATGCGCGATAGAGTAAAAAGACAATAATAAACCTAATCAAGGTGCAAAACCCTAAAGCTGGAAGAATGTTTATTTATCTTGTTTCATTACTCAATGATTGGTCTACGGACAGTGAACATTTCTTTCTTTCATGTGCCTTGCAGGCATTCGATGTGTAAAGAGGTCGTGAGTGACATTGTTTTCATTGCGACTATCTCCTACGAAAAATGGTAGATATTGTCAAGACCCGCCCCTGATCCCCTTCGAAGACACGTCTCAAATTAGATTATCAGCCTAGAGAACGCTTGCAACTCACAGAGGAAGCTCACAATGAAACATACATTCGCGTAATTGAGCCATACAAAGATAAAATATATCCCAAACAAGAAAGTTTTACTATTATTGGTTAACAAAATTGTAATATCTCAAATTTTTGTTGAGCTGAAGGCATAGCTTAAGTGATAATTCTAGGGTTGTTGGAGTTAAGTGGACGATTAAGGTATTAGTCAAGTGAAACAGATTTGGATAAAGTGAACCTTGATATCTTGAATTATGTTTATATTAAGCTTAGGAGGATGATTTAGAATTTAGTAACTTGGGTAATTTAAGACATTAGTCAAGTGAAACATAATTGGAAATCAAAGTTTGAATAGTTTGAAAGAGTCATTTATTAAGGATATATATATTGTTTGGAATGTATATATTTAGAGAAGAAAAATGTGGCGGCTGATGAATATAATGGTGGTTGATTGAGATCAACTAGTGTGATCAACCTGTAAAAAAAATATGGGTATTGAATATGGGTATTGAAATGGTGGTTGATCGTAGTGGTTGATTGTGGTCAACCAGTGTGACCAACCTGTAAACAAAATATGGGTATTGAATATGGGTATTGAAATGGGTATTGATCTAGTGGTTGATTGTGATCAACCAGTGTGATCAATCTGTAATTCAATTAGTAGCAGATTATGAATCACGTAGCGGTTGTTTGGCATGGGGAGATCGTCCACGACGATTGACTGCCATTCAAAAACAATGAACAAAAAATAGTGGTCGATCGAGTGAAGAGTGGTCGATCGGCTACTAGAGAATTCAAGTGACTGCTAACATTTATGAGTAATCTGGAGAGTTTTAACCGACGTGAAGTCAAAGTGAATCAAAGTCTGAAATTGCTGGATATCAAGGAGTCGCTGGACATTGATGGAGTGCATCCCTTGACCTTTTGTCTTCAATGGGACATTGGGAGGCATTGAATGTTGCCTATAAATGGAGATGAGGCAACGGTGATTGTCAGAGAGTGAAATTTATGTGGAAGCTCTGCCAAAATATTTGGAAAATCTTTCTTCTGGATGAGAGATTTGTGAGGTCTGAATGTTGTGAATGATGTGATGGAGTTGAGTTTTAGAGTGAGGGTTCTGTGTTTTGGAAAAGGAGAGAAACTTGAGGATGAAAGCAGTAAGGTTTTTTTTTTCAGAAGGTTGAAGCCTGAGTTAGCAAATGGCCAAAAGCAACTGAAGGGTATTGCTGTGAAACTCTGGAAACTTTGACTGCTGGTGGAAATTACAGAGAAAGGAAGCAGATAGCTTGGAAGGAGAAGTTGCTATAAAGTGCAGCAGTTTGGCGTGAGTGAAGGTCCAGAGGTTGGGAGACTATGAAGAAGGAGTTCACGTCTTCTCTCTGGTGCTTCGAATAAGCAATTTTTACTCTTGATCTAAAAGGATTTGTTTTATGAAATAGATTCTGTCCCTAATACAGACACCTTATTTCTCCTTGGACGTGCATGACTATCCATATAAGCTATTATGAGATTATGATATATTGTCCAATTATGCTGTTGTGTTGTGGAAATGTTAGATGTGTAAATTGTTAATAGGGTTCGGTTGAATGAAAATATTGGTTAATACACAAGAAGTAATTGAGTTGATGATATGGTTTTGTTTAGTCATTGCTAAAAATGATATGTCGTAAAAATGGCTTCTTTGGTTGGTACAAAGTGGGAGATTGATCACTTTATTGGACATAGTATATTGTTGGAAAATGATGAAATTGAATTGATAGATATGATTAGAAAGATATACTTTATTGGTGTAGTTGAAAGATAGGGTTAGAACTCCGTATTAGGATAGTTGAGATAGAGGAATTATTTTGTTGGATATAAAAGAGGAGCTATACACTATTAGGAAATTTATCTGTCAAGTTAGGATTGATGATTATTCCATTTAAGCTAAGTTTGTTGAACTATTATGATTGATATATAGGTTCTGTGGAGAAGGATAATTCTAAGTGTCAAATTCATTAAAGTTAAGGACTTCAGGTACGTGGTACTGCATGTGATTTGTCCGAATGGGCCTACATCAAGGGAATTAGGGGTTGTTTACTATTTGTTTAATTGATTGTTATGAATTGTATGGTTATTATATTTAATTCAGTTCCTTAGTTAGGACAGACCATGTTTTAAGGATACGATTAAGGAACACGTTAAACATGATTGTACGTGCATGACAACGTTAAGACTTGAAATCCTAAAGTACACAAAAATGGAATATACGTAAATAGTTGTGGTCTAGTTGGTTACGTCTGGCACAGAAATCAAAGTATACAAAAATGAAATGAACGTAAATAGTTGTTTTTGTGGACCAGTTGGTTACGCCCGGCATAGAAACTAAAGATAAGTAATTGTTTGTGTGGTCCAGTTGGATACGCCTGACACAGTAATCAAGATAAGTAAACGAATGTTTGTGTGGTCCGGTTGGATACGCCCAGCACATAAACAGAATAAATAACAGTAAAAGATACGAACAGTAACAAAAAAGTAAAACTGAAAAATGTATACGATGTTATTAGAAATTTTATGTGTTTTAAGTTTATACCATGTACTGAGCTTTAGACTCATAGTTAGGTCCTGCTGATTTAGGTAAGGAGCCGATGAATAGATAAAGGTGTTGATGGACGTAGCTGATGGAGTATTACCAGGTTGGGCGTTTGTACTGTTGGTGACATTGACCCTGAGTTATGGCTCTCGAAAATGGAATAAATATGTTTAAATTGTTTGTAGAGTTTTAAGTGCTATTAGCTTTAAATAAAATTTAAGTAAATGTTTTAACGATACTTGTTGAAATAGTTTTAAAACTGTTGGTTTGTGGTATCAAATTGTAAAAGACTTCCGCTGTATGTTTACTTTGTGTTTTATATGATTGAGACTTCTGCTGTATGTTACTCTGGTTTTTCTATCACACAATGGTTTTAAAGAAAAGAAAATTTTTGTATGAAAAAAGTTACGGGATGTTACAAATGGTATCAGAGCATAACCGGGTCAAAATTGTTTATGTGGACTACCAACAGTGCAAACTCAACACTGGGGATGCTTCATTAACTGTAAGTATTAAGTACAGTGCTTTATTAAGAATAATATTTTAATTCATAGAATTAAGCTGTAGGCAATTAAAATGGTGAGGGGAAGAAGGGGTCGTGCCCGTAGGAATAGTGCTGGAAGAGGGGAACCTGCTAGTCAGGGTGGTAATGTACCCGCCAAGCTAGAGAATAATAGACCTGCCAATAATATTGGAGGAAACAATGTACCCAATAATCTGGAGAATAATGTACTTGTTAACAATGTTGGAAGGAATGAACTTGATGGTCAGGAGAATAATAATGTACCTGCTAACAATGTTGGGAGGAATGAACCTGCTAGTCAGGAGAATAATGACAAAAATGCTGATCGAGTAATTAATGGACCTACTGCCCAAGGAATGGAGGAGAATCAGACTGTAACGACCCGGATTTTCTTACATCGTTAAAATGCGTAAAAATTTAAAATTTTCTTTTTAAAACAAATTAGAGTGCGTAAATCCGAATCGCTACTAACTCTTTCTTAAAACTCATCATCAAAATCAACTAATTAATTATGCGGAAGCGTTAAAAAAATCATCTAGTTAAATTCTTGCGGAAACGTTATAAAATATCCCTTTTGAAATCATAGCGGAAACGTAAGAATTCTTTCAAAAGAAATACTAAGCAATACTAAACCATTCAATCATTTCGTTTCTCAAATAAAACTGAACTGTTACTTCATTGATTAAATACTGTTTCGTTGATTCATAACCATTTACTTTTCTTTGTCTTTGCCTTGCCAACCCGCATCTCATGTGTGCGAAATCATCCATCCCTGCTTCATTACGTGTTCATCATTTTCTTCTTATCTGTTCGTCTTTTTACCTACACCACAAGTAAGGACGTGAGCTTACGCCCAGCAAGGAGATGGGGAAAACACTTATGCATTCTCTCTTTAGTTCTTGTTGGTATGATGGCCACTCAAACCAACTCTTTCATTACGTTCATTTCGTTCGTTCGTTAAAAACTCGTACATCGAGCCTGGAGATTGAGAGTTTTTCTTTGAGATGGCATAGCTGTATGGAACCTAACCTTCTGTGTGCATACTAGTCCCTTTCCCTACTTAGTAAGGGTGTATACTAGCAGCTAGGCTAGATCCGGACTACCCATCTACCTCAACTCCCTTTCCCGGCATATACTTGCCTTTAGGGTTCTTTCTTTCTGTCCCGGCATATACCCGCCTTTAGGGTTCTTTCTTTCTGTCTCGGCATATACCCACCTTTAGGGTTCTTTCTTTCTTTCCCGGCATATACCCGCCTTTAGGGTTCTTTCTTTCTTTTCCTCACTCATGCATGTGGGTACCATCCGAAGGTTACCCCCTACTTGGTTTCTATTATCATGAAACAACATATAATAATGAAAATTGAACGCATATAATGAAATACAATTGAAATTCATACGAAACCACAAAGAATAATAATGATATTGAAATGAACAAGATACAACAACCATGAAAACGAAATTAATCATATTCTCTGGTCTAGTTGATTACAGGCTTTAACCTACGAATAAAAGGTCGAGTTGATTGCATGCTTTAACATACGAATAAAATCTTGTTAAAGAATTAACATCCTATCTAGAATCATAGTACACAATAAGAAACGATGGAATCTGAAACAACTTACAACGTTTATGCATCATAACCTCAAACTTTTCTCATTCTTTTGTTTAGTTAACTAAACCTTCTTTGTTTAGTCAACTAACCCTTTTTCATCACCTTGTATTTCACATTTCATTCATACTCATTACCCTTCTTGCCTTTAGGTCATCATTCTCTAGCTTTCCATAACTACATCAAGACTCATTCATCAATTGTTAAGCAACAGTATTTTCGCTCCACTATCTCACATTCTAAATCGATATTGATAACAGAAAACTTACACACAACAATCATGCTCACATCCCTAATTTAAACAACAAGAACTAACTACTAACCATACACTTTTAATGAGTAAATGAACTATAACATTTCTCACCGGACTACACATACTTTTGTAACACCAATTATCAGTGATTACCTAGCATGCTTCTAAATTGAATATGCAGGGGAAATTGTCATGCTTTCTATGCCATAATCCACAACAACATAGCCATTCATTCATTTCATTTTCCTTTACATTTCAGTCATGATCTTCATGGTCACTTTTCCTCTTATTTCTCATAGTTACTTGTTGAGTATAATAATAACATTCATAAAAACAAGATAACAAGATAGCATCAATAACAACGCTAACTCTAACTCACACACACTTTACTTGGGTGTAGGGCACAAGGCCAAGACAACTCATTCCTTACCTTGAAGCTTTAGTGTGATCATCGCTTAATCGTTTCCTTTCTTCTCTTTTAGTACCTTCAAAATATAATAACATTTAATTATTAATCTAATCAATTAATTTATTTATTAATCTCATCGTCTTTTCATATCTTAAGTCCTTATTCGTCACTCATTAAAGTTTCTTAAACAAAACACTAAATCACAATAATCCAACTAAATTGATTAATCAAATATAGCAGATTAACCAACCTCCACTAAATGACATATTAACAGTTTAAATCAAGTATAACCTTCCATAACATCTCGCAACAGTGAACAAAACGCAACCTATAATCATGCTTCACAATTGAACACTAAGGCTGTCATCCATAGAGGATAAATTATAGCTCAATCACATGCCAAAATCTCCAACAATAACTTTTCCAGAATAAGTCCTCAATCATTAACAAGACACTAGTTAATCAGAGAAGTCCTCCTAACAACGCAGCATCCCGATTCATATGGTTCCTCTCTTAGACAAGAAATAAAACTTGACAATGCATAATTGAACAAACAGTCCATTCTATCAAATCTCACACCTACTGCATATAGACATACACAAGGAAAATAACTTTTGTTCTTCAATAATTCTTGAATTTTTCCATAATCATACAGTAACAAAGCAATTCGATCTGACAGAACATATTTCATCTAAACCAGCATTCTTTTCGCATGAAATCTGTAAAACCATGAAGAGGATCCAAGCATTACCTAAAGAATAGAAAAATACTCGAGAAACAGCTTCAATCTTCCGCCATCTCCATCAATCCTTCACTTGGCAACAGTCAAGAACCTTCTCGGCTTACTCCTCTCCCGTAGTGTCTCTCAATTTCCTTCACTATTTTCTTCCATTTCACGACTCTCCTGAATTTATAACCAGAAGACAAGGTTTGAAATACATCCAAGTTATCCCATGATTCAAACGATCAAAAGCGGGTTCTTCGGGTAAAAAGCGGGTTCTTCAGGTCAAAAACAGATCCCCATTTTTTGGCTAAATCTTCGGCCTTCAATCATTGTAGCTGAACTACGTTATGTCGTCCTTCACGGGCATGAACTAGCGGAATGGACCGATTTTGATTGAACCGTGAAGCAGACGACAAGTCGTTCCTTCATGAGCGACACCCCTGAGCAAGTCGTCCAACTCGCCCCTACAACCCATCGATTCCGCCGTCTCAGAAATAACCAAGACGTTGAACATCAGAAAATCGAATGAGAGCTCACATAGGTCAGGAAATCGCGACTCCAAATCGCGATTGTAGTTGGGTTGGACGCATCCGTGCCCTAGCCGGCAACCACGACCATGTTGCCGCTCCACGTCGCCAACAGCGCCAATCTCTCACTCTCCCTCCCCTGTTCTTTCTCCTCTTCTTGTAAATGGCTAAGGGCCATTTATTTTTTTATTTTTTATTTTAAATTAATTAATTAATTAATTATTATTTTTATTTTAATTCTTTAATTCCAATTAATCCATTATATTAGTTCTTCACTAATTTAAATCATCTTTTCTTTTCACCCAATTAAAACATCATTAATAATTTAATTAAATCCTTCATTTAATTAAATTATTCTTAACCCGAATCCAAATTCTTGATTATTAATATCGTTCAATGATTATGATTGACGATTACGTCCTTGATAATACTCCGATAATTATCCAATTAAATCCAAATATTCCAATTTCTCTCTAAATTATCCTTATTAAATTTTGATATAAAAGTTCAGGGTATTACACAGACTGTGCAAGGAGACACGATAAACCGCTTGACTGGTATGATGGAACGTCAGTTCCACTATATTAAATGTCTTAGGGAAATGGAGGAGAATGGAAATCCTCGCCTATGGGTAGTACGTGAGCAAGTCGAATGGGAAAAATTTAGAAAATTAAAGCCACCAAGTTTCGATACATCATTGGCTGAAGAATGGGTTAGATCCCTTGAAGTCATGTTTGAGTATGCAAGAATTAACGAAGCAGAGAAGGTTCCATGCACTAATTACCTTTTGGTTCATGATGCGCGATACTGGTGGGACACTATTAAGATAGCTCAGGACGTAAGAGAAATGAATTGGACACAATTTAAGGAGATTTTGTTTGATAAGTATTTCAATCGAATGGTCAAGACTCAGAAGTTGGTAGAGTTTGTGAGTCTCTGGCGGACTACATCAGTTGTTGAGTACATAAGAAAGTTCTAGGCTCTTTCTCAATTTGTTAATCACCTGGTGGCAACTAATAATCTTAAGATTTACCAATTTGTTCAAGGATTAAAGACTGAAATATACCAAGGAATTAAGATATATGGTATTGAAGATGCACCATACTCTAAGAATGTAACAAAAGCATTGGAAGTCGAGTAGGCTGAGATGCAAGTTATTAAACAGAGAGAAATAGATCTGGAGCTAAAGAAGAATAATCAAACTCAATCACCAGTGGATGAGCAGATAATTGAAAGAGGAGAGAAGCGAACATTCGATAATGTGGATCAATCTGCAAATGATAAGCATGTGAGGAACGAGATAAATGCACCTTTGGTTGGGAATTTTCAAGTTGGACTGTGTCCTAGGTGTAATAAGAAGCATTATGGTGAATGTAGAGCTGGTACTAGAGTACTTTAAGTGTGGGAAGCAACGATATCTGGTAAAGAATTGCTCGTTGTTGGTCAAGGAGAAAGGAATGGTAGCCCCGTGGGTATTTTCACTATATAGAGTTCAAGAAGATGAACTATCTACGTCTAGGCCAGGTAACATGCGATTCAATAAAACTTAAAGTTTTGTTTTATATGCTCGTTCAGTCTTTATCTTGGCATATATGTTTTAGGTATAGGTAATAATAATAGGAAAGAATACCAGTAGAATACATTTTAGACAAGAATAAATACCTTTAGACTAGACAAATTTTGAGGATAAAATTTATATAACGGGGGAATATTGTAATATCCTGAATATTCGTTGAGCTGAAGGCATAACTTAAATGATAATTCTAGAGTTGTTGGAGCTAAATGGACGATTAATGTTTTAGTCAAGTGAAACAGATTTGGATAAAGTGAACCTTGATACTTCGAATTATGTTCATATTAAGCTTAGGAGGATGATTTAGAATTTATTGGAATTAACTTAGGTAATTTAAGACATTAGTCAAGTGAAACATATTTGAAAATCTAAGTTTGAATAGTTTGGAAGAGTTATTTATTAAGGATATATAGATATATATTGTTTGGAATGTATATATTTGGTGGTTGATCGTAGTGGTTGATTGTGATCAACCACTGTGATCAACTTGTAAACAAATTATGGGTATTGAAATGGTGATTGATCGTAGTGGTAGATTGTGATCAACCTGTAAACAAAATATGGGTATTGAAGTGGCGGTTGATCTAGTAGTTGATTGTGATCAACTAGTGTGATCGACCTGTAATTTAATTAATAGCAGATTATGAATCACGTAGCGGTTGTTTGGCATGGGGAGATCGTTTGCGAAAATCGACCACCATTTAGAAAAAATGAAAAAAAAAACAATGGTCGATCGAGTGAAGGGTGGTCGATTGGCTACTAGAGAATTCAAGCGACTGCTAACATTTATGAGTAATCTGGAGAGTTTTAACCGTCATGAAGACGAAGTGAATCAATGGCTAAAACTGCTAGACATCGAGGAGTTGCTGGACATTGATGGACTGCATCCTTTGACCTTCTGTCTTCAATGGGACACTATGTTGCCTATAAATGGAGATGAGGCAACGGTGTTTGTCAGAGATTGAAATGCATGCGGAAGCTTTGCCAAAATATTTGGAGAAGTCTTGGTTCTGGATGAGAGATTTATGAGGTCTGAGTTCTGTGAATGATGTGCTGGAGTTGAGTTTTAGAGTGAGGGTTCTGTATTTTGGAAAAAAGGAGAGAATCTTGAGGATGAAAGCAGTAAGGTTTTGTTTTCAGAAGGTTGAAGCGTGAGTTAGCAAATGGCCGAAAGAAACTGAAGGGTACTGCTGTGAAACTCTAGAGACTTTAACTGCTGGTGGAAATTACAGAGGAAGGAAGTAGACAGCTTGGAAGGAGAAGTTGCTGTAAAGTGAAGCAGTTTGGCTTGAGTGAAGGTCCAGAGGTTGGGAGACTGTGAAGAAGGAATTCATGTCTCCTCTGGTGCTTCAGGTAAGCAATTTTTACTCTTGATCTAAAAGGATTTGTTTTATGAAATAGACTCTGTCCCTAATACAGACAACTTATTTCTCTCTAGATGTGCATGACTATCCATATAAGCTGTTATGAGATTATGACATATTGTCAAATTATGCTGCTATGTTGTGGAAATGTTAGATGTGTAAATTGTTAATAGGGTTCGGTTGAATGAAAATATTGGTTAATACACGAGAAGTAATTGAGTTGATGATGTGGTTTTGTTTAGTCGTTGCTAAAAATGATAAGTCATAAAAATAGCTACTCTGGTTGGTATGATGTGGGAGGTTGATAACTTTATTGGACATAGTATATTGTTGGAAAATGATTAAATTGAATTGATAGATATAATTGGAAAACTATACTTTATTGGTGTAGTTGAAAGATAGGCTTAGAACTCCGTATTAGGATAGTTAAGATAGAAAAATTATTTTGTTGGACATAAAAGAGGAGCTATGTACTACTAGAAAATTTATCTGTCAAGTTAGAATTGATGATTATTCCATTTAAGCTAAGTTTGTTGAACTATTATGATTGGTATATAGGTTCTATGAAGAAGGATAATTCTAAGTGTCAAACTCATTAAAGTTAAGGACTTCAGGTACGTGGTACTGCATGTGGTTTGTCCGAAATGACCTAGATCACAAGAATTAGAGGGTGTTTACTGTTTGTTTAATTGATTATTATGAATTGTATGGTTATTATATTTAAGTTTAGTTCCTTAGTTAGGACAGATCACGCTTTAAGGATACAATTAAAGAACACGTTAAATAGAATTGTATGTGCATGATAACGTTAATACTTGAAATCCTAAAGTATACGAAAATGGAATATACATAAATAGTTGTGGTCCAGTTGGTTATGCCCGGCACAGAAATCATAGTATACGAAAATGAAATGAATGTAAATACTTTTTTTTGTGGACTGGTTGGTTACGCACGGCACAAAAACCAAAGATAAGTAATCGTTTGTGTGGTCCTGTTGGATACGCCCGGTACATAAATGGATTAAGCAATAGTAAAAGATAAAAACAATATCAGACAACAGAATTAAATAGTAATATGCGTAAATAGTCATTTCTGTGGTCCGGTTTATTACGCCCAGCACAGAAATCAAAGATAAGTAAACAGCTATGGACCGGTTGGTTACTCATGGCACAGAAACCAAAGATAGGTAAACAGTAGTGGACTAGTTGGATACGCCCGACACAGAAATCAAGATAAGTAAATGGATGTTTGTGTGGTTCGGTTGGATATGCCTGGTGCATAAATGGAATAAATAACAGTAAAAGATACGAACAATAATAGAAAAGTAAAAATGAAAAATGTATACGATGTTATAAAAATTTTATGTGTTTTACGTTTATACCAGGTACTGAGCTTTAGGTTTATAGTTAGGTCCCGTTGATGTAGGTAAGGAGCCGACGAAGGGATAAAGCTGTTGATGACATTGACCTTGGGTTATGGCTCACGAAAATTGAGTAAATATGTTTAAATTGTTTTAATAGTAATAAGTGCTTTAGCTTTAAATAGAATTTAAATAAATATTTTAACGATACTTGTTGAAATAGTTTTAAAAATGTTAGTTTGTGGTATCAAATTGTAAAAGACTTCCGCTGTATGTTACTTTGGTTTTTCTATCACGCAATGGTTTTAAAAAAAAAGAAAATTTTTGTATGGAAAAAGTTATGGGATGTTACAAAAACGTTATCCAAATTTATTTTACAAATATATGTCGAACTAAAATTAAATACAACATAATAAAAACTCAAACTCTTACTTTGGGCTCATGATGTGTGAACTCTTTAGTGAAATAAATATTTACTTTTTTGCTTTAGAGCTACTACTATCTATTCCTAAAAAATTGATAAGAGAACCACGGTAAACTTTTTGAGCTCAGTTAAAATCTTAATCTAAGGATTTAATAAACCATACAAATATCACAATTAACGATGTACTAAGCCCAACATAATTAGTTATTACATCCTTAACTTCAATGGTAAACTTTTGATCAATTCTCAAGATCACACATCTCATTATCTATATTATTTTATCTAAATCTTTAAATATTTATTATTAATATCATATCTATGTGTTTCACCTCTTTATGTAAGAAGTGATTGTGCATGTATGTGAATGTTTAGGTGTATGATTTAGGTAATCATAATCTACTTACCAAATTCTCATGTGCAATCATTTCTTTTTGTACAACCCAATTCCATAAGTATATACGTATATGAAATGCCTCAATCACAAGTCTCATATGCTATTCTATTTTACGCACATCTATACTCCATGAAATATTTATTTTATAAATTCCAACATGATTTTTCATATTATGGATCATGTGTTCTATTATGGTCTATTATTACCATTACTATTTAGACATTTTCCATGCATGTCTAATCCCAAACTATCTAGACACTTCTAATTAATGTCTATCCCAAATTATCTAGACATTTCTAATTAATATCTAATCTCAAACCATATCTTATCTTTTTCTATGGTTTTATCTATCACCAACATTAGACATCTCTAATGTATGTCTAAACTCCAAACTATCTAGATATTTCAATTCATGTCTATCACATATTATACTTTAATAATATAATACTCTATTTGAAGAACTTCCTCAATACGCATATATAATAATGTCTAGAATCATGAAATTGGAAATCATAGCCTAGATACCACAATATTCTAATTCATATATTCATTTCATCGTATTTATTATGATTCTCTAAATGAAGGATCTTTATATTGCACATAAGAATATGTCTAGCTACGTGATATTATGATCATGGTCTTAATACCATAACTCTCAATCACACATGCCATTTACGCTTTACTCTTGTCCTATATATGAAAGACCACAACAACACACATATGATTATGCAATATGTTCATCATACAATGAAGCTCTTTTCATAACTACGCAGTGATAGTATGAATCAATACAATGTTTTATTTTATATTCAATGGTGATGTTATTTAACAAGTACCATATTAACATGTTTGTGAGTATCAACATGTATATGATCAAACACCATCATATGTAAAACCACACACACCATGAAACCTCACCATACTGTCCAGTGTTTCCAATGGGTGTGTCCATGCTCAAATAAAACTTCCAGTGGGCTAGGCTTTTTCAACCCAAGGGGGGCCCACAGTCATTCCTCTTCTATTTTCCACTTTACATATGTCACACAAATATATAGACTGACGAGGTATATTGGGTTCTTCTATCACCAATCATACCACATGAATAATATTTTTGATACATATAAATATTTTCATGATGCATGATTTGACATCCACATTATGCATATAATGCATACTAATAATGCATGTAACATCAACCATGGAAATTTTGTTATTAAGCATACATAAATAATGCATGAAATCACACATCTATCTAGATATCTTTTATTGATGCCTTAAACTATCCTCAAAGAACTTATACAATAGTTAAATAAATAGATTAAAACCTAAAGAAAATGTTCTTAACCAACAGAGTCCGGACGTCCACACATCCACTTGCAGAAACCTACATGTTGGCTGTAGATAGTTTACACGTTCACTGCCGATATCCGCCCCATACATAATATTCCTAGGCCACAACTTTTATGCTGCCATGGGTCCTCCTGAAACTAAGTATCCGCAGTTATCTACACTCCTGATGACACCAACGCTTCTGTTGCGGATACCAACGCTTCTGCTGTGGATACTAATACTTTCACAGACATCTATTTCCATAGATTCCACCTCACATATGTAGATGCTAACGCTTCTCCATATACCGATACCTACACATCCATGGATACTCACACATTTTTACTTCTGCTGCGGATACTCACGCTTCCACTGCAGATACTCACAAATCTAATTTTTACACTTGCAGACATCTGCTCCAAAGATAGAACATCAGTTCAAGACACATCTTCCTAATGTCAAGCATATTTTTCATGCTAAATCATTACTAAACACTCTAAGATCATAATCAAATTATATAGTGCTAAAACTAGCCATTTTTATTCTATTTGAACCTTAATCATGCATTAGACCATTAAAGTTTTCAATTGATGTAATGTTGGATATAATGTATCAAATACCACTAATATCTTGATTTCAATACCAATCACCAAAAATAACATTAGATATAGTTTATCTAATTTCATACATCATGCTTTTCCATTTAAAGTCTTTAAAATTCCACATGGTCTAGGAATTCTGTGTAAACCTTTAACCAATACAACCAAATTCCAATTTCTAAGTTTTATTCCAAAACCATCAATTATCAACAATTATTCTTCTTTCAATCCATTTACATCAATTCATTTTAGCATCATCACTAAACAACAACATATAACCCAAGGATCCAACATATAATCCTACCAAAACAATTTCTTTCACCTAAATTATGTAATATAGTATTGTTTAAGTACAACACTAACAGTAGAATTCTTGCCTCTTTGGAATTTTCTTCTTTTTTCTCTACACTCTCTCTGGTTCAACATGAATTCCTCTTTTTCTAGCATGTTCTAAAAACACTTATAATCTCAGCATACTAAAAGATAATTTAGAGAGGTGAATTTACCCATTTATCTATCTTGTCCTACAAATTTGATCATTTTACCCTTTAAACCACAAAAATTCATAAAAATATCATAATTTCTCTTCTTTAACCACTTTTCACTTGAACTAATTAATTAAGATTAGTTCTAACCTAATCCCCATGATTATCATAATTAATCATGATTAAAAAACCTTAAACATCCCAATTACATCTTAATCACATATATAGCCACAAATTCTTAGGTGACACATGTCATGACCCCATTGGTCGATTATTTCTAAGCTAATCTCCTGATTTTCATAATTAATAATGATTAATTAACCTTAATCATCCCTTAATTACACCTTAATCATATACATAGTCACAAATTCTTAGATGACACGTGTCATAACACCATTGGTTGTCTAATTTTATTACATGGTCACATACTTCAATGTATTAGAAACATTTCTCCTTTTACAACCTCCTCCAAATTTCTATTGTAAAGTCCAATTTAAAGACATATTATAAAATAGTGCAGTTTTAGACTTATCTAATTTCCAACTCGCATAACTTTTATTACACACGTCCAAATATTTTCAATCTAATGCCATACACTTTATTTATGTGTCTATTTTACAACCTTAAAATGGTATAAATTTCTAATGACAATAACCTCTTCAATTCACCATAAATAGTGACTATGCTCATTTGTAGTACATCCATCAATTTTCGTGTAAAAATTCATATCTTAATGAGCATACAATCAATTGATTCAATTTCATTACTATTTCATAATCTAAGGTATCTACTATTATACATATATTTAGTTTGGAAAGATTTCCTCAATTGATTGGATAATTTCCTCCTCAAATTCATCTCATGACTTATTATCACTTAATCATATTTAATTCTAGTAAATATAACTATTATGGTTAATTCTAATCTAGGTTATCCCAATGACTGTAAAATCCATGATTTTCAAAATAATAAATTCCACGTATTAATTTTTCGTGTAATTTTTGGTTAAGCGTTGAAAGGTTGACCCATTTTGTCACATAGCGGTTATGTATGATGTTTTAAGTCAAATAGTTAAAATTGATAAAAATTGGATTTTATCAAGTGATAATTTTATTGTGGAAATGTTTTTGGTAAATTTTTTTGACTAAAGAATTATTTTCGATTAGTGTTTTGAACGAGTTGAGTTTTGAATCAGATTTTGTGTTGGATTGAATTAATATATATAATCTAATATTATTTTTATTTTTATATAGAAGTAATTGGATAAAGAAGAAAAAGAAAATCTTCTTCGTCTTCAGTGAGCGGCCAAGAGGAATGCGAGGGAGGTGGAAGGAGCCCAAGTCAGGAGTTTTTGATTTCCGACGATAGATTCATATTTCCGTTGTCCACACCAATAACTTTTGTAGAGGCTGTTGGTAAGTATTTTCATTTCCCCCCTCCATTTTTGCATTTAAAGTTTAGGTATTTTGTTGGCTTCGAATTCGAATTTTAAACTTGAATCCGAGGGAAATTTCTTGTTTATATCGGTAGAATAGAAGTCTATGCATGTTTATTTATTGTTACAAGTTGAAATCTATAAAAAACGCAGGGAAAATGATTGTTTTTCAGCAATTCTGGTCGACTACTAGTTGACCAGAAGGGCCACTGGTCGACCAGGAGTGGCACTGGTTGACCCAGTAGACTGTCCCATTTTTGTAACCTTTGAGACATTTGTGCCTCTGTTGAGTTCCTAGACTTGATATGGGACCCTTCCACCTATCCATTGTTACTCATTGATGGGAATTTTTGTCTTTTACCATAGTTTTAGGCTCGGTTTGGTTTATGGACTTTGAGTCAATCTCTAATAAAGTCATGCTCGATTGACTTTAGTCGAGTCTCTTCGACTGTTGAGTCTTGGAGGGTTGCAGGCGTGCCTTAACTATTGCTATGAGATATCAGTTGACCGTCGATGTGTCTCGCCAAAATTGAATGGTCTCGGTTGACCGTCGTTGAGTTTGGTTGATGCTGTGAGGTCCCGTTTAACCTTCGCTTGCCTCGTTGACTATTACGTGGTCTAGGTTGACCACCGTTGTGCCTTGTTAACCGTGGCTGGGTTCGAGTGGCTTCAGTTATGTCTCATTGAGTGCTGAGTTGTTCAGGTCAAGCATGTCATGTTTCGTTGATTGTCACCGTGTCTTTTCCACTAGTGGGTCTTCTTGGTTGTCTGTTGAGGTGTCGGGTCAACCGTGATTATGTTTTGGTTGACTGCACTATTTGTTCCTCAGAGTTGGTGTAATACCTCGATTTTCCGTAAAAGAATTTAATAAAGATAATTGGAAAGTAATTGAGGGTATTATTATTATTTGGATTAGAATTGGTTAAGTGGGAATTTTGTGAAGGATTAATTGGGATAAAGTCCAATTTAAAGCCATATTCTAAAATAGTGCAGTTTTAGACTTATCTAATTTTCAACTTGCATAACTTTTATTACACACATCCAAATATTTTCAATCTAATGCCATACACTTTATTTATGTGTTTTTTTTATAACCTTAAAATGGTATAAATTTCTAATGACAATAACCTCTTCAATTCACCTTAAATAGTGACTATGCTCATTCATCTCATGACTTATTATCACTTAGTTATATTTAATTCTAGTAAATATAACTATTATGGTTAGTTCTAATCCAGGTTATCCCAATGATTGTAAAATCCATGATTTCATAATAATAAATTCCACTATTAATTTTTTGCGTAATTTTTTGTTAAAGGTTGAAAGCTTGACTCGTTTTGTCACGTAGCAGTCATATATGAAATTTTCAATCAAATAGTCAAAATTGATAAAAATTGGGTTTTACCGAGTCATAATTTTATTGTGGAAATGTTTTTGGTAAATTTTTTTGACTAAAGAATTATTTTCGGTTAGTGTTTTGAACGAGTCAGGTTTTGAATCAGATTTTGTGTTGGATTGAATTAATGTATATAATATAATAATTTTACTATTTTTATATAGAAGTAATTAGATGAAGAAGAAAAAGAAAATCTTCTTTGTCTTCAATGTGCGGCCGTGAGGAACACGAGGGAGGGGGAGGGAGCCCAAGTCAAGAGTTTTTTTATTTTTGACAACGGATTTGAGTTTCCGTTGTCCACACCAATAACTTTTGTAGAGGTCGTTGGTAAGTATTTTCATTTTTTTCCCTCCATTTTTGCGTTTAAAGTTTAGGTATGTTGTTGGCTTCAAATTCAAATTTTAAACTCGAATCCGAGGAAAATTTCTTGTTTATATTGGTAGAATAGAAGTTTATGCAGGGTTATTTATTGTTAGAAGTTGAAATCGGTCGAAACACAGGGAAAATGACTATTCTTCAGCAATTCTGGTCGACCACTGGTTGACCAGAAGGGCCACTGGTCGACCAAGAGTGGCACTGGTTGACCTGACAGACTGTCCCAATTTTGTAACCTTTGAGTCGTTTGTGCGTCGGTTGAGTTCCTAGACTTGATATAGGATCCTTCCACCTATCCCTTGTTACTCATTGATGGGAATTCTTGTCCTTAACGATTGCTATGAGATATCAATTGACCGTCAATGTGTTTCGCCGACACTGAATGGTCCTAGTTGACCATTGTTGAGTCTGGTCGATGCTGTGAGGTCCCATTTAACCTTCGCTTGCCTTGTTGACTATTGCGTGGTCTAGGTTGACCACCGTTGTGCCTTGTTAATCGTGGTTGGGTTCGAGTGGCTTCGGTTATGTCTCATTGACTGCTGAGTTGTTCAGGTTGAGCATATCATGTTTCATCTACTGTCACCGTGTCTTTTCCACTAGTGGGTCTTTTTGGTTGTCTGTTAAGGTGCCGAGTCAACCGTGGTTATGTTTTGGTCGACTGCACTGTTTGTTCCTAATTTGGTGTAATACCTTGATTTTCCATAAAGAAATTTAATAAAGATAATTGAAAAGTAATTGGAGGTATTATGATTATTTGGAGTAGAATTGGTTAAGTGAGAATTTTGTGAAGGATTAATTGGGAATAAATTAAAGGAAAATTATTAGAATTGAATTAAAGAAGGAAAGAATATTTAGAGGAAGTAAATTATAATAAGAGGAATTGATTAAATGGAAGAAATGAAGATATATCTAAATAATTAATAAAATATTTTACTTCTTTTTTATCAAGAAAATTAATGAATTCCAATTTTTCCATAATGACGTCGCATATTTCTTCCGACATTTTAAATATTTGTTATTATAATATTTTACTTGTACTATTCTCAGATTTTAATTTGTATGGATTTTTATTTTAATTATCTGGGTATAAGTCAAAATAATCATTATCTACTAAATATTCATTAAAATAATAAATAAGATAATCTAGAGGTTGTGCTAGATATATATTATTTTCCATTTGTTGTATGCTTTCGTAGTCAAGTTTAGCTCCATATAAGGACATTTTATTTTATTTTATTTTTCAATTTCTTTTAGTGCTTAGTGATCTAATAGTAGTTTTTAATGATTTTAATAGTGGTTCTTCTTTATCATTTTCAGGTGATCGTGAGACTAAAGGAATGGATTCTTTACTATGTAGTGGTGGTGATACGAGCGATAGTCTAGGAAATTCATAGGGCACAAAATTACTTGTTTCTGAAAATGATTTACTTCTTAGTTGTTTTCTGTCATCTGTTATGTATTTTGGTTCGGATTTATGTAGAAGTGATTGTGAAGGTATTTTTAATTTTAATACTGGTTTGAATAATTCATTTATAAATATTCTTTCATCTCGTTTAAATGCTAAGCTGTGATGACTGTTTGTTAAAGCGTAGTTGATTTGATAGGTTATAGTAAAAGGACGATTGTTACTTTTCATAAAATTGTCTCTTTTAAGTTCGTATCGTAATGTGATGGATCTACTTAAATCATGATCTTGTAAACTTAATCATAATTGAATATTTATGTTGAACATTATTTTTCCTTGTGAAAGATTTCCTTGTCCTTTTGCAATAATATAATCTCTATTGTTTATGAGTCTATCGTCTCTTATTTCTAGTTCTAGAGGAGAATTAATTCCTTCCATAAAAGTGCTTTTAAATAATAATTGAATAGTACTACAATGAATATATGATATTTTTTGTCGTTCAGATGGTTCCATTTTCTTTATTCTTTCATAGATTTGATTTTTATTAATAATAGGAATAATAATGTCTCATTGAGTATATTCAATAGGAATTGCTGCTTCTCCTACAATTATTCCATATTTAATAATATTCTTTCGAGATAATCTATGTTTTAGTAGTTCAAAAAACGATATGTCAAAATTATGTTTCTTGGTTAATGATAATTCGCTCTTTCTTATTTTTTGTAAATCAATAATATTGTTACACATGTATCCTAAATTTGTTTCTTCTTCATATGATTCGATTATGTTATTATTAATATTATTACTAGAAGATGAATAATCGGACATAAAGAAAATATACCTGATATATTTCTTGGATTGATAATCGTGGATTGATAATCTGCTAGTAGTCTTGATAATATGATGAGAATGACCCCTCCAGAGTATTACCTCAAGGATCGTGAGAGTATCAAAGAGACTTATACCAAATGCTCTTCCATAACACTCTGCGTATTCTCGAAGGAGAACACACTTATTTATAGGAGAGGGTTGGCCTCCTTACAAACCCATAAATCATAGAGGAATATATTCCTCGACACACTTGCTATTTACATTGACATTAAGCTAAGGGAATAGATTCCCTGACTCTTTTTGACATGACTAAAGGAAAGTTGCAAGGAATATATTCCCTGAATTACAACTTTCTTTTTACACGATTAAGACGTAAAGCAAGCACAAACAAACAAAAGTACAATAATTTACATACTATTGCAAACTTTAATAATTAAAGTTTACATTATTGCTTGTCTTTTGGTGATTGTCTTCGAGATTTCTTCTGATGATAATTCTTGTGATATTGTAGCCATGTGATCTTTATTAGTCCAGGAGATGATAAGTTTCTGGATGGCTATAGTCACATCTGACTGACGATTCTGTTTTCCTTCTTTTAGCTAACTTTTCTTTCTCTCTGAATAATGCTTTGCATGATAATAAATAGTCATTGTACTTTTTATTTTCTTCGTAAGAAGCTCTAGCTGAAACAAATTTTCTGATGGCGTTGATAATTACTCCTTCGCTCGCCCATCTGTTACTTCTTTTGGCCATTGAGATTAAGCAATCAATATAAACGGCTGCGTTTTGATGAATCAAGTGATCTAGATCTATTATCTCAAAAGCTGATAGTCTGACATCCTTGATCTGTTTCTTTTCTGTAGACTTCAAATAGTCATGTCCCTGGCTAATTTTTTGATATGCTTCATCATGCTTTCTCCTGATCCATAAATAATCACAGAAAAGTCTTTGTTGTTCTTTACTGGGAGCTTGAGAGTATTCTGCATAATCAACTGGATCTGATAGTAGTTGTATTATATCTGTTCCAGTAAGATATTTGAATCTCCATGATGTCTCGATGGTGGGAATCTTTATATTCATGATCTTGATATTGATTAATGCGATCTGATATATTTCATAATGAGCGACGGCTCTAATAAGAGTACTAATTTGTTCTTTGAGCCTAAGCTCTGATAAGAGTGATAATTCGTTCTTTGAGCTTAATCTCTGATAAGAGTAATGATACGTTCTTTGAGCCTAAGCTCTGATAAGAGTAATGATACGTTCTTTGAGCAAAAGCTCTGATAAGAGTAATAATTCGTTCATGTATCATGTTTTTCTTGAGGAGAGATGCATACCTGACGTGTTCTTGTCTTATTTACATTCTCTGGTTAATGTATCTGCAAAACAGTTCTTTTCGGATTTTATGTATTTAATGTATGGTTGATATTGATGTAATTGTAATTGCCATCGAATTAATCGTCCCTTTCTATAATCTTCTTGTAGTTTATATTTCCAAAACCCGGTTACCTATTTTGAATCTGTTCTTAATTCAAACCTTGTTCCTAATAAATCAATCTTCCATTTTTTTAATATCTTAAGACATGCATAAGTTTCTAACTCTTGTATTGAATAATTCTGCTCGGTTTTAGTAAAAGTTCCTGATAAATATTTGCATAATTTTATCTCTTGTTTTTCTGTCTTAAGAGTGGTTTCGGTATCTGATTGTTCAATTAGATTTCCTAATATATCGAGATTTAAGAGTTTTTTTCCTTCTACAATAGCCAGCATACACCCAGCCCAAGTGTCTTGGGATGCATCAGTTTCTATGATGAGAAAGTCTTTAATATTCGGATTATATAGTATTGGTAAAATTTGACATTTATCTTTAATATATTTTACTGTATTAGTATCTTGATTTGACCATGTCTATTTTATTTTTTCTGATATTTTCTTTTGTAATTCTCTTCTTTCTTTAGCTAATTCTTTTAAGAAACCTTGATCAGCAATATAATTTAAACATCCTAAAAACCTTTGAATTTGTTTTCTATCTTGTAACTTGTCGGGAAATTGACACAATTTTTCTTGAATATTGGACGTTAATTTAATTTCACCTTTATGATTTATATTAAGTCCTAAATATTCGACCTCTTTTTGAAGTAATTTCGATTTCTTTTGGGATATAACCAGTCCTTTTTCTTTGCATCTTTGTAATACTTTTAATACTGCACTAATATGATCCTGTTTATTTCCTGATGTAAAAATAATAATATCATCAATGTAAGCTAGACATATATCTTCTTATTTGTCTAAATTATGATCCATAAATCGTTGATAGATAGATGGTGCTTGTTTTAGGCTGAATGGTTACATGTTCCATTCATATTGTTTCTGTGGAGGACAGCTAAAGGCTGTTAAGGGTTTAGTGTCTTCACTTAGTCTAAGTTGCCAGTATCCTGATTTAGCATCTAATGTACAAAATAGATTATTTCCTTTGAGTTTTTCTAATATATAATCATTTCTTGGCAATTTATAGCTATCTCCCATAGTCGCATCATTTAATTGTTTGTAATTGATTACCATTCTTCGTTTTCCTCTTTTGATTTTATTTTTATTTTCTACATAAAAGGCCGGAGTACTATGAGGACTCACGCTTTCTCTTATAATTCCTAGTTTTAGTAAATTTTTACATTCTTGTTGAAATTCCTCTACATCTCTAATACTATATAGAATTCGATTAGGAATATTTATTTCAGCTAAATGATCTTTTAGCTTAATAATAATTTCTTCCTTATTAGTATTTTTATTTTCATCAAGAGGATTTTCACTACAAACTTCTTGTAATTTGTGTTCTAGAATTTGTCGTGTAGTATATAAAAAATTAATGATATGTAAAACTTCATGACCAATACTTTTAACTACTTCAGTAGGAGTGACTATTTTGGTAGTGATTTGAGAAGGTTTAGTATCTTCTCCCCCCGGAAAAGTAAGAGAAATAGTGTGAAGTCGTTGAATAAAGGGATGATAGAGTTTCAAAAAATTATTTCCTAAAATAATATCGACGCCAGAGTTATGCAGATATATGGTTTTGGCAATAAAAGGATAGCCTTCAATAATAATAGGAATATAAAAATTAACATACCATATAGGATGAACAGATTTATCGGCAACTATAATTTTAAGTGGATTTGATAATTTATTCCATGTTGGTAAAACGTGTCTTTTAGCAAAACACAGGGTTGATCCCGTGTCAATATAAGCGAAATAATTTTTATTTTGAATAATAATCTTAATAAATGTGGCATTTGGATTTTTAAGACGTAATTGCTTACTCAATACTTGTGGATGAATAGTCGGATTCATAAGCATAAATATCAATGTCAGAGCAAATGTCAGAATCTTCAATAGGATCGTAACCAATTTCATAAGCTAATTTAAGAGTTTGAGTTTTTGTATTATTTTGAAATCTTTTAGGACATTTATTGGCATAGTGTCCTTCTTCGTGACATAACCAACACGTACAAGTTTTCTTTTTATTGGGGCAAAACTTATCAGGTTGTGTTTGTTTCTTTTGTCGAAATTGTTGTCTATTTCTAAAATATTTTCTAGGATTTCTTATTTTTCTTTTTTGATATTTGTTATATGGAATTTTTCTCCATTTTTCCCTTTTTCTTTTCTCATTACATCCGTATTTTCCAATTCTATTTGTGATTTTTTCGCAACATAACTTGATTTTAGCTTGTTTCTTAATTATTTCGGTATTCCATGCTTGTTGCAACTATGCTCTTAATATTACAATTCTAGTTCCTAGGGATTTAGGTAGAGCGTCTGTTTCAAGTCATTTATTGTAATTTTCTTCTAATTCTGAATGAACTTGGGATGGAAATTTATTATAAAATATTTCATCTGCTAATTTCTTATATTTATCATCTAATTGATAATAAATATCTCTGAATTCGCAGATAAAATTTTCTAAATAACAGAAATCACATAGTTTCATATTTATTAAATGCCAAAAAGCTTTTTTGACAAAAGCATCTATTTTTTCAGTCTCCTTGGGATATCTTCCTATGAATTCTTGGGTTAATAATTGGGTTATATTTTTAAATGTAGTAATTGAATCTGTTTCTAATAATATTGCTTTTACAGAAATGTTTAAATGTGTTAAGTAGTTGTATACTATACCTGTTGTTTGATGTGTTACGTAATTAAATAAATCTTCAGGAGTTAGATCTTTTATTTCTTGATTTAATTGTATGAAAATGTTAATTCTATTCTTCCAGTCTTCTAATACTTTATATTCATTTTCAACACAATCTATATTTAATATGTGATTTCCTAAAAAACTTTTAATCCTAGGAATATATTGATTGGGTATCTTAGTCCATTTATTATTATAATAATATCCTTGTTTGTTCATGTAATGTTTAAAATCTTCATCTTCCGTTTCTTCATACATTCGTTTTTTATTACGACGACTAGATTCGGACAATTCTTGTTTTACATAATGAGGATTATATGGATTTTCGTATGGATTTTCATCTGAAGTATAATCGTAAACTATTTCATTAGTGTCTGTTTCTGCTTCTCTGTTCATCAGTAAATAATTTTCTTGTGTGTCTTCTTTGGGTATATCTAGTTCAGAAAATAGTCTAGTAAGTTTAGTTATCTGTTCTTCTAAATTTTCCATCATATCCTAGGCGGTGGTTGAATTGTTAGTTTTGGTCTCATCCTTCTTTCTAAGTTGATATGTTCTAGGTCTTCGATAGTGATTGACCTTTGCTGTTCTTATTTAACTATAATTTGTCGAAGATTAGTAATTATATCTACTATGTCTTTTCTATAATTAATAGATTGATTATATTTTTCTGGATCTTTTAAGAATTTATCGACCAGTTGTAGCACTATATTTTTTGCTTCTATTAGTTCTTTATAATTTTCTTTATGACTATTTAGTTCTATTATTCGTTGTATTTCGTAATTTTGTTGTTTAATTTCATCAATTTTCTCATTTATATTTATTTCTATGTGTTTTATTAATTCAGCTAGACTACTATTCATCCTAACATTTTTCTTAAATAATTTTCTAAATCAGCAATCATTATTTGCGTGTCATGTATTTTTCCATTTAGGTCCATAATTTCTTTTTCTATCTTAATTAATTTGCACTGATTTTCTATTACGATATCATGAGTATCTTTGATTTTTGATTTAAGTTTATAATAATATTTTGTTAGGAATTCATTAGTATTAACTACATTACTCTGTATGTCTTGTAAATCGTCTGTATTATGATGAATGATAATATAAGATAAAATTTCCATGATGTTATTTAAAAGGGCTTTAATTTTGGAATTGTCTAGTGTATCTGGTTGGGAGTGTTTACTTCCTATAGCGTAATGGGTTCCCATAGGTAAGTTTTTGGGTAGAATAATCATTTTTTCTTGAAAGGGTATTCCTGGTAAACTACTTAATTTTGTAGTTAAGGTTCTAATGTGTAAATTGCTAACTTGTAACTTTTCGACGTTGTCGATGTTATTCATGGTGATCTTGCTTATCTTATCCTAAACATTGGTTCCTCTCTCTAACATTCTTCAATACACAAAAATAAAATTATAAGTGTGATTAATTATATTTCAATATTAAGTATATATTGGTCAAGAGAAGTTGGTGGAGCATGGTTTAGTGTTCTGTGAGTATTTATTGGTTCATCTAGATAGCATTCAGCAATACAGAAAAATAAAATGACTAGAAATAATAGCATTATTAAAGGTACGACTATTACAATAATAAGTGTATAGTCCATGATTGGTTACTTGCTACAGTGTTTCTATACGATGCTACAGTATTTTTACTATTCCTCCCCCCTGGTGCGAACCAGGCTCTGATACCACTAGTGAGGCAAAGCTGGAGTCTTACGTACGATGGGGGAGGTGTGGTCCGGCGAATGGTGGGTGCGACTCGTCTGGTGGTACGAACGACGAGAGTTTGCCCTTGCCAGTGTGTACAGAATGTAAACTTAGGGCAGTGAACGAGTGAAAGGATTCAGCGAGAGGCCGAACCTCTGGATGCAATTACGATAGCGATAGAGTCTTCTTTGTGAGGTAAGGCCCTATGTGTTTGGTTTCTCAGCCTCCATTGTCAAGGTGCTTCTTCCTTGTTCTGTTCTTTCTGTTGATAATGGGTACAGTTGGGAATTGGGGCTTCGTTGTTTGGTTGGTGCTACAGTTGGAATTTCCATGAGAAGCACAAGGGCGTGTCAGTGGTGAAGAAGTAGTGTGAAAGGGGCAGTGAGGTTTCAGGAGAAAGAAGCTCCCTGATAAGATAGAGCCGAAGGGGAAAGAAAAAGAGGAAGAAAAAAAGGGAGGAGGAGCTCCTGGCTTCGGGTCTTCAGGTGAGAAGTTTGTTATCCTTGGTTAAGCCCTCTGTTTTGTTTATGAATGCCTCGGATGTTATGCTCTGTTGATAGATAGGGCTCTCTGTGTTGTATGCTTGATGGATAAATGCCCTCTGTTGATTAGTACCTTGTCGGACATCTTTGGAGATATTGTTATTAGACGTTGAGAAATCTATGCATGCTTTGTTAATGGATGTCTAGTTCCTGTTTTAATTACTGCTTGGTTTATGGGTGTTTCGAATGGAACGTACTCCGTGGATGGAAATGGTTCCCTGTTGTGTTTACAACTTACTAATTAATGTTGGATTTGGATTATGAAACGCTATTATATGATGAATAAGGATTTAGGGTATTGGTGACGTTAAGATTTATAAGCCGTAATTATTGACGATTAAATGTCAATGACTTTGAAGGTATTCAAGAGAAGGAAGGACTTAAAAACGCATTACAGCGCCATATGAGAATTGAGATTGAGTCATGGCCAGTGGAGGCCCTACACCACAAGCAGTGTCTTCCATGTTAATTTATTGAATATATGTTTCTAGATGGTTTGATAATGCATCTGTCAAATATAATGTTTTGTTACACCATGCATTGATGCTTCGCTTACTAGATATTATGCTGTCTTTGTTCATCATGCCAATGCTCATCTTATGTCACCGATTTGTTGCCAAGCATGTTTAAGATTTCTGATATAGTTGTTGTTTCCTTTAATTACCAAGCATGTTTTAAAGCATTACTCCACGCTATAGCATGTTATTAGTTCACATAGTATTCCATGCTTTATCGCTATCTTTCTAATTAGAATATGTCATGTTAATGTCAGTCTCACTATATTGCCTCATGTTAGCCCTCCATTCATTTATTGATTTCGGTTATTTAGATTATTGCTTATAATCATTGTATCATAATATGCTGCTTGGTAATATAGGTTGTTAGATTTCTCTTGATTATTTAGTTGCACTTGCTCTGATTAGATTCGCTTCATTTCTCGTGGAATGACCTTGATATATTGTTGTGATTATTGCACTGTGTTGACATGCATCATGATAATAGAAACAACTAGGAATGCCATGTTTTGGTTGGTATTCATATGCATTCATGTAAGAAGAATGGATAAAGTAAATGAATGTAAGAGAATTGGAGATTGGGGAGGTGGTTCGGATCTAACAAGGTAGACTCGAGATTATGCCATTCCCTTGTCGAGTCGCGAGAGCCTGTCTACCCCGAGGGGTTAGATGCCGACTAGCGGCCGCTCTCCTTACGATGGAATCTCCAATGTCCCAACACAGTGTATGAGTTGATGTATATATGACCGTGAGTAAAGAACAGTTTGGGTGGATTCTATTATGACATAATCAGTTACATGCATACATTGTTTTGCATCTCAATTCTTGTTGGCCGTTAGTTCATGTTTGCTTTGTGGTGTAGGTGATTGTAATGAAGCCAATACTCTTTAGAGGAGCAGTTGATGAAGGATTTGCGTGCGCAAATCTTTTGGTTGACTAGGCTAAAGAATGTAAAAGAGAAAAAAAAAAAGTTTTGTAAACAATAATGTAAACAGTTGTTTATTGTCTTTAAATGATTTATTTATGCTTCCGCTACGTTTTGAGAAAAAAAGGGTTTCTCATAATTATAGTTTTCTGCTGTTTATAACAATTGAAGTAACGAGTTTAACAAAAAGGATTTTTAATGGTCTGATTTTTAGAATAAAACTCTGATCACAATTAAAAAGGTTTTCCGCTGTTTTATAAAAGAAAAGAAAAGTTTTAAATTTCACGTGATTTTCGAAGAAAGAAAAATATGGGTCGTTACAGTTGGGCTTGGCGAACTCCCTTCGTCTTCTCCAACCATACTTGGTTTTTGGTCTGGGTTTGTGTTTCGGTCTAAGACTCTTGGGCTATTCCTAAATTTGATTTCCGGTTTGGGACTAGTGGTTGTCCCTAGAGACCTTCTTGGATTCCTAGTCTTGGTTGAGACTTATCTATTATCCCTTGTGTTATTATATAGATGTTGACATCAGCCTTGTTATAAGTTCCGAAGATATTGCTGGTTTGACCCTCACTTTCGATAGTGTCTGGGGCTGGCTAGTCAGTAAGGTTGTCGTGGTCATCTATGAGGTAGAGATTTTTATAATTTCTGCACTGCATTGCATCATGTTTTCAAACTAATATTTTGTGGGATACCACACTTGAAAATCCGACGGGGTCTGTTCGACAACACGTCTGTTTTTACGTATATGTATGTTTTCTCATGTTTACTTTATCGTACATGGTATTATGTTTGATATTCTGTGGATATATTGGGAGATGAATCCTCTTGATGCTTTATGCCGTTTTGGTGCTAAAGCATCATGATGCTATCCCGTACAATCTTCTACTGTGAGATGATTGATTGTTTGTATGTGCGAAAGGGTGATAGGGCATTAGTGACATGTCCTCAGATTTCAAGCCCCAGAAGTCAAAATGGAGATGGGACGGTGATGACACGTCCTTGGGTTTCGAGCCATAGGACCTTGCAAGGGTTTTAGTCACACGAATCAGAACATTGTTAGTCGTTGAATTTTGCTATCCAAGTAACTTTCCATTTGACAGGTGGCGTGACAGCTCGTAGCTCTGCTTATTGGCAACCCTCGTCATTTTGGAACATGTTGGTAGATAATTGAGGGGTAATCCATTGCCGGCAACCCTATTCATTTTATTTGATCTTATGAGTTGTGTCTTCGTGGAGCTTTAGCTCGCCAGCAATCTGGATGACGTGTTGGATCTTCGAATCACCATCTTGCCATTTCTTCTGCCTCATGAGGTGTTGCTATCGATGGATAGCCACCTATTATCTTATGAGTGTCGGATAGGTCATTGAGTGACCAACCCTTTTCACTGACGACATTTTTGCGGAAAATATGTTGACATATTTTGCAATATAGTTGTCTATATATACAACGAGTTTTGATGATGCCGCATCGAGGGTCATGAGCTGGTTTAATAAAGTGATAAAGAAGTTTTAAATATTTTAAATCCATGTATGGTAAATGAGAAGCATGAAATTGATTTTCAAAACTATGAGAAAAAATGTTTTTCGCATGCATCGCACTTAGTATAGACTCCCCTACTAAGTTTGTCACTCACCCCTTATACTATATTTTTCCCAGGTCCGATGTTTAGGTCTGTACGGGGTCCTTGCAAGATGTCTGCTCGTGTCTCCCTTTGTGGGCTTCGGCTTCCCTTTGGATGGGTGAAGGTTTGTCAGCGATCCCTTTGTCTTAGGTACGTTTGAGATTATTGTTGATGTTGTTAGCTCGATTCTTGCACAGTACATCTTTTTGTTTATTATTATATTATCTTGTCTCATGTTGATCACTTTGTGGATCCCAACCCATGTGATTTGGGTTTTTGGCTTAATTTCATGTTAAAACCTCCGCTTTCTTCTAGCCTTGGGCTGGGCTATCGAGTTCTCTTAGAGAATTGGGTCGCTTGACTCGATGATTCTGTTAGGCACGCCTCCGGGTCGTGACAAGGACACTATTTTATATATAGCTACTTATGTATGTAACAATGTTTTTGAGATTTTCCACACTGATGGTAAAAAGATTTTTGATAAATGTAAATTTATGTTTTTCATTTTCTTCACTTGCTCATGGTTTTAAAAATAAATGATAAAGACTAGTTTTTCCATGCATTGGGTATAGTATAGAATTTCTTACTAAGTTAGTCACTCACTCCAAAAATCTCTCCATTTTCCCAAGTACGGATCGAGGTGACTAGGAGTAGCAGATCATAGAGGAGTGTTCCCTTTGTTTCTGTTATTTCTTTCGAGTGTTTTATTTTCTTTGGTAAGAACTCTCTTTATTTTAATTTGGTCTCTTTGTTTCTTTGAACCAAATATAAATATTGTGGAAAACCACAATCAACACACTGATCATGGTCACCCCACCAACACAAGCATTCACCCACAAAGATGTTCCATCTACTGATCTTCATACAATATCACTAATATTATCAACAAACTCAATTACAACACAAGATAAAATTGTGAGTCTAATACTAAATAAAAAATGCTTAAATATCATGAACATGAAATGTAAAAAAAATATGTATTTTCAGTCATTTCTTTTCATTTATCTTCCTCTATATAATCTAGTCATTGTGTGTAATTCAATCTAGGAGAAAGTGACACTATTTGATCAAACTCATATGGTACAACCAACTCCAATTCACCCCCCCACAACGACTATTTACGTACATTATTTGATCTTTCAGTCTTTTACAGTCTTCATTTTTTATTTTTCTTTCACTTAATAGGCCAGTCACTGGGGGTAATTTAGTCTAAGGGAGAGTGACACCTTTAATCCATCTCATACGGGATAGCCAGCGAGCTCGAACCTTGGCCCACAAGCAACTATTTACGTACATTAATTAGTTTTTCTTTTCTTTCTTAATGAAAACATTTTCGTAATACAAAGATGTACATGTAAGCATACCATGCAAAAGATGATATCATTACAACATATCCTCATGTTAATAAAATACCAAAATATAACATATATTCATATTAACTGAACATCATAGAATTTATTAACTATAAACCTATCATTCTAAACAAAGCATCACAATATCAACTTAATATCTTGTGATGTAGGTCAAAAAACTATACATGTGCAATTATTTCTTACCTTAAAATCCTTAGAGCAACTGTTACAGATTACTCAACTCTTTCTAACACTAACCTTCAAGAGTGAAGTGAGAATAACAGTTTCTTCCTTCCTTTCTTTTTAGTTATTGCAATAAATCAGTAATAGAATTATAATTTATCTAATAAGCTGATGTGTCAAACCTTAGGCTAAGTATTATGTCCTACTCATCCAAGACAATGCTTAGTCATACCACAGTATTATTCCATTTCATCACAAAAAAAATGGCGACCTTTCAATTTCCTGGACACCTAGATCAAAGGAGGGTTTAGACTCTAGGTCGTCCACATAAACGTTCTTTATCATTTTGAAAAATTACCATAAGCAAGTATACTTAAATCGTGGAAGCACGAGCTACCACTGTGGCTATGTACGTATCCGCTTACGAATATTCACCCCTAAAACATGAGTCTGCCAATCACTCATTGCCATGACATCCTGTGAATATATTTCTTTCGCGGACGTGTTATCTTCAGATGCATTCCTTTCCTTGGATGCCTACTCTTATGCAATTTCACTTTTCATCGCAGACACATCATCATGCGGATACCTACACTCCCGCAATTTATTTGTTTTATCATGGACACATTCCTTTCCATGGATGCCTACACTCCCGCAATTTCACTGTTCACCATGCACACGTCATTATGCAGACACATTCCTTTCCATGAATACCTACACTCTTGTAGTTGCACTGTTTTCCTGCAAACATATTCCTTTCTGAAATGGATATCCCTCTACACAAAATGACGACATTTCTCACATCTGCGGACGTTCCCCAACATCAACGAACGTCTCTTCTAATAAACAACATATGCAAATCTTAACTTTTACCCGCAGATCAGCCCTCATATATATTCCAAATATTTAATCATCATAATTACAACTATAAAATCATAATTTTAACAATAAAATTAATATAAAAGTGTCACATTAAAAATTAAAAAATCACAGATGTTACATGAAATGTCATTTTGATTAGTAATGTTAAATGTATACTCTATTTTATTATTTAACACATCGTTTGTTTATTAGAAAACTAATTATAAACTATACTCAAAGCTACTAAAGGCTATGATATCATGTAATCCAATCATCCATGATAGTAAAATGGATGTCATTAAAAACTTAAGACATGATTTAACACACACACACATATATATGTTAAATTTTGTCACACAATTGGCAATTAAATGTCTTATCATCTATGTTACCAGCTTTAAATGACATGAAATACTATCACAATAAAAGGTTAGTCCCATGTGGTGACAATGTTTCCAAGACCATTTGTGTAGACAAGACAAATGAAGATTGATGATAGAAAACAACTATCATATTATGCTTCGAGATAGAGGTTTCAATCAAACAAGCCCAAATTACAAATACCTTGTTAATCAAGCTAAAGAGTCAAGCTTCAAGTGGCTCGTTTAGTAAACAACCCGAGCTAATTAGTGAAGCATTGCTAAAGATAAAAGCAAGTCAGTTCACAATTTTTGAATTAATCAATTGATTTTATTATATTTGTATACGATGGCTTATTATTGTATTTTCATAAAAATTAGATAGACAATGAGAGAGTTAGAAAAAGTAGGCGGCATGGGATTGAACTAGCTCGAGACACCAAAGAATAAATAATTCAGCTAGGGTTTTGTCTGGTCTGCCCTGGAATCAGATCGAAACGAGGCATGGGCAGTTCTGTCTGGTCTACCCTAGAATCAGATAGAAACGTAACCCAAAGGTTTTAAGTTTTCAAAACCAGCCCTGCAACTCTGATAAACTTGTTGAACTTAGAAGAACTAGCCAGATTAGTTACGGTAATGAAATTACTAATTTAACTAAAATAACGAGTGGTGTTGGCTAGTTTGTGCCTTGTGGTGTTGTTTTAAAAACATGAAATATGACTCGTTAATGTGTGAGATTTTTGTTACGGTCCATGTTGCCCCTGCCCCCAACCCTTTCTTTCAATGAAAAGACGCTTTTCTTATTTGCCTCTTCTTCTGCTTCAATCGTCCTCCTCTGTTTTTCATTTCCTATTTTCTTTCTTTTTTAGTAACTTTTTTTTGGTTATATTTTGGACCACTTTATTTGACAATGACCATATTTATCATAAATATGCTTTTTCTTTTACTCAACGACACCCAATAATGTAAATTAATATTAAAAAAAATTATAAATTAACTATTATACTTTATGATCAATAATAAGTTAACTACTAAATTATTTTTACTAATAAAATAACTATTGAACTATAGAAAAAATCTCTGCAAACATCCATATCATGTTTGCCATTAAACGTATTGATTTCATTCCGTCGCAAAACGAACATGTAATGATTTCGTCCCACCGCAGATCGAAAGTTTAAAAATAACGTTATAATATTAAAGTTCCACGGTGGATCGGGACACGTTCGGCAGCCGGTCGGGACACATTCAGCTGCGGATCGAAAAACATTCCACCGCGAATTGACCTCGATCCACGGCGGATTGCTAATGATATGTCGCTGATCATTGTGTCTCGTTCTGGGTTTTTGTGTCTTAGTATATAAACCTCGACTGTGCATTCCAACAAGTTTACTGCAAACCATGATATCCTCGGCAAACATTCGAACTATCAGACTTTCATTCCTCATTGTTTTAGTGATACAAATGGATTCCCGCACAAATAAAATGCCGCTCAAGCAAAAGGGTGGTCCGTCTTAGGCTCAGCCGCGACCACGGACAGAAATGAAAGACTCCGACCATGAACAAATTTGGATTGCAAAGAAGCTCATTGATCAGTTTCACGATAATGTTCGTGCCGCGATGCAAGGTGGAGCACATGCAATTCAAGTTGGAGTAGTCACAGTTGGCGTTGGAGGACTCGCAATTGCCCCTATTACAAAAGCCGAGGTTGAAGCACAACCTCAACCTCAACAATGACTGGCAGCATGTGCATTGGTCTGTTTCCAACCTGTTACGGCGAGGCTCCACTTCCCACTATTCAGGACAATCAACGCGAAGGAAGGGTATGAAGCCAATGTTAAACACCATTCAATTATTGTTTCTAAAAGAGTGGACTTTGGGTCATTGGGTGAATATGAAATTGAAGAATTGCTTGAGGGGGCTGGCTTAGCCAGATTGTGCAAATTGGGTGGAAGTTTCTGTGAGCGGATTGTCAAACTTTTTTATGCCAATTTAGAAATGTCCACCCATCAATTAGAGATCCGGATTTTGCATGTTTAGATGGAAGTTGAAAATGACTGCCAAGGATATTAATGTGCTGCTTGGATGATCGGTGGAGGAACTAAGCTACCACTATTACCACGTGGCTCAGGAGCCACCTTTCATCAAACGAGGAGAAGGTCTGTCAGTGATTAAAGTGTTGTACCGTGATCCCGAGATTGGAGAGTACAAAAATCTAAAGTCCAATGACTTGAATGTCATAGCCCGAGTGATCCACATCATCATAACGCACACCATTTTGCCTCAAGATAGTCATCGAGACCATGTTAGCTGCATGGATCTCTATTTACTAGAGAAGATGTTCAACAGGAAAAAAAATGGACATCGGCTATGTTATTTTGAGTAATGTACGAAGTGCTCAACAACCTTGCCAAGAGTCTGCCATTCAATTGGCTAATTAAAAGGATTGTTGTTATACCCTGATAATATTTTCCCGTTTATGTAATATAATGAATTTTTGGATTAATTAATGCGTTATGTTGTGGGGTGACATGTTGTTGATTAATGTCATGTAAATAAGGAGAAGATATTATAAAGTAATTAAAGTATAAAATTTTGATGGAAAAAGGTGTATTTTGAGTTCTCGGTTGCGCCGTGGTCGACGCACGGTTGTGGTTTTGCGTCCGAAAAGTATTGCGAATCACTCCTGCATTTTGGGACGTGGTTGGGTCAACAATTCACATCCAAAATCGTACCCCTATTTGTAAAATGAGTTTTCGGTCGAGTCGCGATTGAATGCAGTCTAAGAGAGTTTGAATCTATCTAATTTTGTCGACATTTAAGTCGACATGCGATCGAGGAGTGGACGTCTTCCCTCGACCGAAATCGCAACTCTGAAAGGAAAATGTAGAATTTGATTGATATGCGGTCGAGGCACAGACGCCTTCCCTCGACCAAAATTGCACGATTCTATGAAAAATTTATTTTAAAATACATGAGCGTTTTGTCGTTTAGGCATTAATTTTCCACTTAGTTGACAACCTTGCAGCTCTCCCACGTAGAGGCAACTCTCCCCATCTCGGTTGGTGACCGACCACCACTCCTCCAGGTAAGCTTCGCGTATTAAGTTGTCCAGCTGAGTCATTCTTTGCATTTTTCCTCTTCTTTGTGCATGAGTGAAACCTCTGGTGTGTGAACGTTCTGTGAGATCTGAGTTGTGAGAAGAGTGAGTTTGTGGAAGTGATACGTTGTGCATTTGGAGAAGGGATTCATAAACTGAAGGGCGAAATTGGGTTGGACAACTCACTGCTTCAATTTCTTCCAGTATAGAAATTCTTCAACGATTAGCAAATTGAGGTAAGGAATGGGTAGAGTCGTTGGCCAGTGAAGGCCCTATCCACAAGCAATGTCTGTTTGTCTTCAATATTATTGTTATGTGATTTCTTTCCTGTAAATCGATACCTAGTTTTGTAGAGAAAGTGATGATGTTTCCTGTTAAAATTATAGTCTTTGCTGATGAACTCTGTGATATGAATTGCTCACTGTGAAATGCTCTACGACATTTAAGTATGAATAAACTGTCGGTTAAACTCTTAGTACTTTATGTGTAGATAACTCCCTGTTAGTAGTTGCAAACATTAACTCTCTGTGATTCACTGATTATTGGATATGTTATCCTTTGAATGCTCTAAACATTGCTCCTGCTCACTGCTTTGATAGTCTCGATATACTATATTGTTGTTCCTGCTCACTGTTTTCCTAATGCTGCAAAATACTAATGTTTTCCCCTGATGTGAGCATGTTTAGTTAATCTCTATTATGAACTGTCGCATTCCCGTAAATATGAATAGGTTGTTAGTTTTTGTTAAATTTATTGTTATCAAACCATGTTTTACTCTTTTAGAGGTTATATTGTCTCTATTTATTTTAATTAGGCTTAATTTATGTCATCAACTAAAATAGCATGTTTTCCACTTATGATTAACTGTTGTACGTAAAATAGCGCTTTGTAAGCCATGTTGAATGTTTGGCTAATAACAAGATGAATTGTTAGGTTCTATTATATAGCTTTAGATATGATTCCATGATTTACAGTTTGTTGGTTGTTTTATCATATATCATGTTCTATTATTTAACTCTGATTCCATGATAATTGCTATCACATTTTTGTACCTCATGTTAGCCCATTATTCCTGGTATTGTGTTTGGATTTAGTTTAGTCGGATTCATTTCATTTTTGAAATATTGATATGTTATTATTTTGTATTGACATACATCATGATAATAGAAACAAGTAGGAATGCCAAGTATGGGTGGTATCCATATGCATTTACGTGAGGAAAATGAATGGAAAAATGAAAGTTGGGGGATGGAGGGGTAGTTCGGATCAACCAGGTAGACTCGAAAGAATTATGTCCTTCCCTTGTCGGGTCGTGAGAGCCTGCTACCATAGGTGGTTAGAAGCCGACAAGAGACTACTCTCTCCAACATGGATTCCTCCAATATCCCAACTTGACGTACGAGTAATGTATGAAACGTAAAGAAAAGAACAGTTTGGGGTGGTACTCATTCCGACATAATGAGTTAGAGGCATTCATCATATTGCATACCCCGTTTCTTGTTGTGCCTTAGGCTCACAGTTTGCTTGTGCTGTAGGCAACTGTCAAGAAATGATGATCCTAGGAGCAGAGGAGGAGGCATTTCCTATTGAGCCTGCGAGTTATCTGGTTGAATCGACCTGAGAAGGTTATGGCTCACAAGAAGAAAAAATGCTATTTTGAAATGGTTTGAAAAAGGACATTACTTTGTAAAACTATTAACTCTTACTCTAACCTTTAAATCGTATTTTGAATTTAAGTATGCTTCTACTTTAACACTTATTCAAATTATGCATTTCATATTTCCTCGCTCACCTTAAGTATTTAATCTCGCTTGTTTCAAATAAATAAAAAGAAAAATTTTACATGGAAGTTAAAAAAGAAAAAGTTGAAGAGAAATTGACGTGGGGCGTCACAATTGTTGAGCATTATGGGGTACCGATCTCGGATGAGGAGCCGAGAATCAAAGAGAAGGTCACAGACGTCCACAACAAATTAAAAGTAGATCGAATGGGGTTTAGTAAAGTTGAAGGGGTATGGGTATGCAAGACTCCATCCAAACCCGCCCCTAAGAAGTGAGGTACAGTTTCTGAGTCGCAACCACCCCCCACCCCCCATTCGTACGACCTTCACCCCCCTCAGTGGTACAACCTCCAACCCCCTCGGAGGAATAGCCTCCAACATCGTCTCTGCAACACATGGAGGATAATACTCCATAACCGATGACTCCAACTCTTCCTCAGTCATCTCATTTTATATTGATGCCACAAAAGATGTATGGCTGGATGCGCAGGATGGAGAATTGACTTATCCAGATGGAGGAGCTCCATTAAATGGGGCTGCATATAATACAAATGATGGAAGAGCACCATCAAATGGGGCTGCTCCAAATGAAAAAAATAGAGGAGCGAGCAGAGGAGTGCTATAATGCGATGTTGGCTGAATTACAGAGAATGGGGTAGCCATTAGGCCCTCCACCATCCTCTTGAGCAACCCCTGTAGCAACCTCTCCAGTGGCCTCTCCAGCAGCCTCTCCAATGTCCTCTTCCGCAACTGAAGCCACAGACTGCTTGTAAGTTATTTAGTTTTTACACAAACCATTATTTACTTTACTTTATTTGTATGCAATGCTATAATGTGGCTCAAATTTGTAGCACCATTGCCCTCAGAGGCCAACCTTCTCGCATTCCTCCATTGACAGTCGTGTCGGATGGACCGCAGCTTCTGCCACTTAAATATGTGCATGTGGTGCGTCTTTTATTTGATTATCTACATGTCTGCACTTATTCATGTCTTATTAGTTTGATGGTAACTTGTCAATATTTTTTGCAGCCAGGTGAACTGATGGATTTGTTCAAGAAGTATGTTGCTGCAAATACTCAGAAGAACCTAGAGACGTACGCATTTCTTTCATGAAAGCTGGTAGGCTTTTTCATTTTGGATCATTAAGTGTTTTGGACTGGTTACTTACAAGATTCCGCCTATTGTTTTCATTTTCAGGTCCAGAATGAGTACTACATCACTGATATCATCTTCCCAAAGTAAGAAGGGACGACAAACATAGTGAGAATTACAGTATGTTTGTAATAACCCGATACTATTTTTCTCATATACGTGATATAATTAAATGTTGGAATAGTTAAGATATTACATTTCGTATATATATGAGTCAAATTGTGATGTGTAATTATGGGAAAAATAATATGGATGAAAGTTGAGTTGGAAAATTAAAGAGAAAAGCTAGAATTTGGCTTATGCGGACGCATACGGATACCATGAGGGCAAGGAACGGCGTCCGTACACACTTGGATTTCACTTTGGATGAAGCAGGACGGATTCTCGCGTCCTAACTGTCCAACTAGACATTTGCGGACGAATGTGGACGACGTGAGGACGAGTTATATCGTTTGCAAATGTCTAGGACGCCACTCCAGTAGGTTGGGATGCAGTTTTGCATCCTAATGTCGTCTGTGTCATGGAGTTTCGGACGACTCCAGAAGAATGCGGACGCTGTTTTACGTCTGAATGTCATTCGGACAAGGTGCGGATGACTAAGGATGAATGTGGATACGGCTAAATCGAATCTGTCCAATTTTTGGACACTTTTGAATGCATGTGGACGCCACATGCGGATGCCATTTTGCATCCGAAAGTCATATTCAAACAATATTAAGGCAGATTAGGATGCAAATTCTCGTCCCAAATGATGGGACAAGTAGCAACAGTGAACTTTCAGACGAATGCGGACGTCATGCAGATGCAAACTCGCATCCAAAACTTTTCAGATCTGCGTAAATTAAGGGATTTAAATCAGACAAGTTGTTGCGTAGTCATTTACTATGCACGGGAAAGGCAAAGAAAAAGTCGCCCCTTCAGCCTAGAAAACGCGGGAAGCCACCCTCCTTCCTCCATAGGCATGCGTCTTGTCCCCCTAGGTAAACTCCCGCCTATTTATCTCCAGCAAGCTCCTTCTCCTACTTCTCTTCTTCTTCTTCCTTGTTTAGTTCCTACATGAAGTGTAGTCCAGGGAGCTAGGAGTTAGCTGTCCGTGTACTGAATCATCAACTAAGGGTAAGGATTTTGGGGAGTCGTTGGCCATTTGGAGGCCCTACACCCAAGTAAAGTGTGTGTGTGTGTGTGATTGAAATCCCTGCAATATTTTCTTTACTGTATATTGAACTACTTGTTGTTAATTCCTTGCAAATCTATTTGTTTCAAATGATTTACTTTATTGAAGATTAATGATGTGATGACTCTTTAGTAGGTGAATGATGAATGTTAAATGTTGTGGTAAAGAATGATGCATGAATGAACCTGAATGTAGTTGTTTCTAACTTCATTGTAGTCTCTCTAGCTGTTCATAACCTTTGTGAACTTCATTATCGTAATTCCTTTTTACTGCAAAGACTTCTATATGACTTATGTGATGGAGAGTGGGTAATGACTGTCCTGATATAGATCTGTGAATGTTTGTGAGATGTCTTACTTGCTAAATTACCTTGTAATCGGTTATTAAGTATGTTCCATTTTCTATTAGCTGAGTATGTTCCCATGTAATTGTAGTTAGATAAGAATGCATAGTTAGTTAGTTTAAGCACGTATGTTCAAGTCCATTTTTCTGTATATTTAGTATTTACGGTCAAGTTATAAAGCATGTTGGTTCGCTTTCATTTCGCGAAAATATTTCATATTAATGAAAAGCATGCACACTCGTTTCATTTTTTCTGTTATAACTCGTAGTTGCTGTCGAAGATCTAAAGCATGTCTATTCCCTTTTAGTTTGCTATTGTATTTAGTATTCAAAGCACGTTTGCACGCTCTATATCGTTGTTATATTTGTATCCACTGTTAATATATATAAAACCCGTATGTTCATGACTAGCTTCCGCCCATGCTTAGTATTCGCGGTAAAGTTTTAAAGCATGCTCGTTCATTTCCATTGTTGTCATCTTTCACATTTGCTGTTATGTTTAGTATTGTAAAAGCATGATTTGTAGTTTTATTTAGTCGTATATCATTGCTATCTCATTCGCTGTTAAGAGCATCATTCGTTGTTCCATTTCGTCATTTCACGCTGCCGTATATTACTAATTAAAAGCATGAATCTATGGTACTTTCTCGCTGTTGTATGCTGCCGAATGTTATTGTTTAAGAAGCATGTTATGTCGTTATTTCTCGCTGTTACACGCTGCTGAATATTATCGTTGAAAGAGCATGATTTATTGTACTGTTTCATCTATTGCACACTGCTGTATTTTATGCTTTAACAACATGTTCCAACGTCACATTTCGTCGTTGTATGCTACTACACATTGTTGTTTAAGAAGCATGATTTATCGTTGTATTTTGTTGTTGCATGCTGCGGTATATTGTCATGATCTGTCATTTAATTTCATCTTGTACATTGCCTTATGTAATCAACTATGCATGTTAACTAACAATTTCGTGTTAATCTTCAAGCATGTTTAACTAATTCAAATATGTTATTAATTATTATTTGTTAATATTACGACCCCTATTTCCATGCGTTTATTTCATAATTATTTGAAAGTGCCCTTTTTGTTCTCTTGACATGTTTTAAATGCCATAGATTGTTGTTTCATTAAATAGATGTCATTCACTTTCCATACATGCTCTGTTAATCACTTTTTATTATGCACTATTTAACTGTCATCATGCATCATGATAATAGAAATAAATAGGGAGTTCACCTTGGGGTGGTACTCACATGAGTTGAGTGAGGAAAATGATAAGAATATGAAAGAAAGGAAAAGAAAAGAAAAGGGAGTTGGGGGGGGGGGGGGGGGGGGGGATGGGTAGTGGCTCTAGTCTGCAGCTAGGCGAAGCCCCCTACCTTGATGGGAACGGGGACTTAGTTGCAAGTAAAGGGTTAGGTCCAATCAACTATTCCATCCCCTAAGAACATCCCAATAATCAGCTCGAAGTATGAGTAAAGAACGAACGATACGAACGAAAGTAATGAAAGATTGGTTTGGGTGGCCCACATTCCAAATGAACTAAAGAGAGTCATATGCATTTGTATTAACTTGTTTCTTTATTGAGCCGCTAGGCTCACGTCCTTACTTGTTGTGTAAGTAATAAGATGATTGTACAAGAGTAGAGGAGGCCTTACCCATGGAGCCTGCGGGGTATTCAGATGAAACACGACCAGAGTAGGAGTATGACTGAAGAATAAGAATAAATTATCTATTTTGTAAGGGTTTAACGACGAACATGTTTTATAAAACATTAACTACTGCCCTTATTTTGAATATTTATATGTTATGCTTCGAACCCTAAACTTTGAATGTTTTAAGTAATATTTTCAGTTACGTTTCCACTAATTTTATAACTAAAGTTTTCTATGATTTAATTGATTGTTCTACCGAGTTAGTGACGATCAGATTTTAAGGCACTCTGATTTTAAATTGGAAAGATTTCAATGAAGATTTTAGTCATTTATCAAAATTTTAAAATTTTCCTCATTTTTAAGAAAAGATGAAAATCCGGGTCACCACAATGTTACATTAAGTAGTTCAGAAGATGTTATCTTAGTATTCATCCTTGCTTTGCATTGTTTGTATTCTGTGCTTTGCGTTGAACAAAGAAGAATACTTCGAGGTTGAAGACCAAAAATCGCTAATGACATTAGGGTGGATTCACGTAAGTAAATATCTAACTTTTTCGGTTTTTCATTCATGTTTCACTAGTTCCAATGCGTGCTTCTTTTGCATTTTAGTCCCACCTAATTCAATCGTGTTTTATGTCATCTATTGACCTGCACACTCACTACCCTTACAAGTTATTGATGCCTGAGGCAATTGTGATCGTCCTAGCGCCAATTGACAAAGAGAAGTACATCTTTTCCCTTATGTAGATTCATATTGTTTTCTGCTTTTGTGCTGATTTTTCTCTTTGCATTTCTGCCCGCACGACTTCTTTCGGTGTACGAGTGAGGGGTTAGAAGTGCTCTAAGATGGCAAGAATATCGACTTCCACCATCACGATGATGTACTCGTGATGCATCCGTTGTTTGCCAAAGTGTCCAACATATACGTGGACCCACATGTGTCATTTACGATCACGGATTGCGGAAGAGGATTTGTGGACTCGCCACAGAACGTTAATATTATAATGTTATTTTTAAACTTTCGATCCACGGCGGAACGAAATCAATACATTTAATGGCGAACATGACAGTGATATTTGCGTGGACTTTTTCTTATAGTTTAGTGGTTATTTTGTTAGTGAAAATAGTTTAGTAGTTGACTTGTCATTGATCACAAAGTACGATGGTTGATTTGTCATTTTCCCTTAATATTAATTTGGAAATCATGTATTTCCATTTGTTTTGTTGATATTATTCAAAGTGACTCATTAATTTATTTAAATTTTATTTTTGAATATATTTTTATGGAAAAATGACAAATCAACTATCATCCTTTAATGTTAGTGATAAACTAACCATCATTTTTTTTTGCTAACAATTTAACCACTGAACTTTGAAAAATTGCCACCACGAACATCACCATTAACTTTCTTAAAATTACAGTGCAAAAAAACAAATACTCATGGAAAAAAAGGGAAAGAACTCGTGATTTTATAATAGACTTTCAGTGCAAAAGAGTTAATATCCATGTATAATGGATTTAGAATATTTTAGATTTTGTAAAAGAATGGATTTAGAGGATTTCGAGTTTTATAATTTAGAAGATTTTGTAAAAGAATGTTAATGTTTTAGTTTTCGGATGATTTACAATTGTTTTACAGTTCATGAAAAAATTTCAGTTTGTCTAAGTTTTTCTACGAAAAAGACAATGATTTTTTTTTTATTTGCAGACGAACCGCGGTGGCTTGAGGACAAACCGCGGCGGCTTGACGACAAACCACGACGGCTTTATGACAAACCACGGCGGCTTGATGATGAATCGCAGCAGCTAAATGATAGAGGATCAAAGAACGTGACACGATAAACCGCTGCAGTTTAATATGAGGCTGTAGCAGTGTGACAATAAGCCGTTGCAGTGTCATATTAAACTGCAACGTTGCCAAGTTCCTTTTCTTTTCAAAACTCTTTATAATTTTTCTTAATAATCTATCAAATATCAATTGAACGTCCTATTAGATTTCGGTATAACCCAAATTTTATTGAGCCAGATTTATAAGTCTGCATTTTAGATCTCATTTAAGATTTTATTTTCTTTATAAATTGATATCAGCTAGAGTCACAAAACTCTCAATTGTATTTTGATCTTCATAGTAGATTTATTCCTCTATCCGTAGTTTTTTCCCAAAAGTATTTTTTCATGTAAATCTGATCTCTCACATTGTTTTTTCTTTTTCTGGTTATCGTTCGATCTCCAACACATGATATCAAAGCTTTGGTTTCGGGAGTTCATGTTTCGAAGTGTGCTGAAACAAATTCACTGCGGTCGTTCCACATCGAACAAAATTTGTGTAATTTTTCAGAAAATTAAATTTTTTGGAAAAAAAAAAGAAAAAAAAGAATGGAAAAATTGTTCCTTCTGCCATTCATCTTGCTCATGATATTATTCTCTATTATCCTACCGCCATTAGAAACAATTGTCTTGTTTGTCGTGAAAGTTCTAATTTTTCTCTGTTTGGAGTTCTCTATAGCAGTTGTATCTCCGAGCAACAGGTTCGTCATTAGAGGGCTTTCTATTTATCGTCAGTTGCCATAGATCATCTACATTGGTGTTCTCTATTCTCGCTGTCAAGCTGTTTTGATTGAGGCTGCCGCAAGAGTGTCCTTTGCAAAATTGAATTTTTGCCAAATATAAAATTTGTTGAAAATCATAGGGATTTTTGAAAGATTTTTGGGAGATTGAATTTGATAATTTATGGCAAATTTGGAATCACGAGAATATCTCAATCTTGGAGATTGTTTTCGGTTGAAATTCAAATAAGCTTTGAATTTTGTAATATTTGCGATTATTTTGGCAATTAGATTAGATTTGATTTTGAGTATGGTTTGTTATGGCAAAAATATCTTAATTTTAGGGATATCTGTTGGAATCTTATGATATCTATGGTTATCCGCTTCAATTTTGGGGATGAATATTTTATTGAAGTCATTGATTTTTTGGGTAAGATATTTTGTTAAAGATTGTGTTATTGTGACGATGAGATCATTAAAGTATATCTTTCATTTTTAGATCGAGATTCGATATTTCGTTTTGGTAAGATAACAATAGTGGAATTTTAAAAGATTTTGAGAGACAGGTTTGATATGGCAGGTCAAGAGTCGAGATATAGATTTGAATGACTCTTTGTGAGATTTGAAAATGTCATCATCGTGGTTTAACTGTTTTTTAAAGTTGGTTAGCATCAATTGCTAAATTTACCTTTCAAAACTTTTATATTGGTGATCTGTAAATTTATTTGGTATGGGGTGGTAAGCCCTCGTTGTAGATCTTTTTAAGGGTCTAGAAAAGAAAAATTTTGAAGATTTAAAAATTGATTCATTGCATCAGAATTCGTTTTGAGATGGAGATTGTCAGAATTCAAGGTTTTGAATTCGTTTTGTTAGACCAGGCTAATGAGCACACATTATGGATCTCTTTCATAGAATTCATGTCAAGATAGAGATTGTTAGATTTCGGTATAACCCGAATTCTATGAGCTGGGCTGGTGGGTCTCGCATTATATATCGCAAACAAGGTCCTAATTCTTGTGATGTAGGCTCTGAAGACCAAAGTACAGTAAGTATCAACTTACTTGTGGGCCTTAGCGTCTTTAGTTCCTTTATTCTTTTTCCCCGGTAATACCTGATGGCTTCACTTTCTCCCTTGTAGAACCCTCACATTTTCCGTCTTCTCATAGCTCCAGTTCATTCTTTCTCATACTCCAACTCTATGCTTCATTTCCATTCCTTAATAATCTGCCAGAGAGCCCACTCATTCAGCCATTTTAATTAATCCCCAAAGTTCACCTTCCACTCCTGTTGCTTTAGGCCTAAAATAACCAGTGTTGAATTCAATTTCCCCACTCATATCTACCTAATTTCCGTCTTCCACCAACACAACGTCAGCAGCCAACCATGAGGCCAACTAGACAGAGGAAGACATGTGGAAAATCATCAATTTGTCGACTTTTCCTTCGTCCCTGTAATTTACCACACTAATCCCCAATTGCATAAACAAATTACAGAACAACCTAACAATTCACAACAGCTACCCATCAACCGAAGAACAGAGAAAATGTGTAACAAAACCCAACAATTTTGTCCACCAATTTCGTCCAATCAACAAAACTCTGAAATACAATGCATAAATCAACTGAGACGTTTACCTCGGGTCAATGGTTCCACAGCATTTCCGGAGTTCTAGTCTAAACGAACCCAAGCTCCCGCACGGTTCATAGTTTGTTCCCACAGCTCGGGCATTTCCGAGCCCTAGCCCGTAGTCTGACCCTCCCCACGTCGTTGTCAACCTGCTCGCTTGCCCGGAGTGCGCACGCCAGACCACACTTCGAACCCATCCCGAGTCTTCATCGCTCGCTATGAGGAAATGAGAAGTGCAGACTACATTGTAAACGATTCTTGATCAATCTATTACAATGCTTTCCTATTTATAAATGCAGAAAGATAAATCTAGAAGGAAATTATGTTATAGAGTTTGTTACATAAAGAATCTTCTAGATATATTCTAACATCCCCTCGTAAGATCAAGGCCGAAGGATGTAGAGCTTGTTCGTGTTGAGTTGTAGAAGTCTTGCAGAGCAGTTGAGGTGAAGGAAGCTCCTAGAGTTGAAGGATGCCTGCTATGAGAAGAAGTGCAGAAACCATAATGAAAAAGAGAGAGAAGCACCGAGAGCTGAGAGGGTAGAAAGGAGAAATCATTGCGTTGTCCAAAGGACCCATGCGTTGAAGAAGAGAGGAGTATTCGCTGTTTTAGAGAGAAGGAGAAAGAGAACAGAAGATAGCCTCGTTTGTAGAGAGAAATAGGGGAAATAGCCACCCGTTTGGGTGGGATAGAGAATGGGACAGAGAAAGAACGAGATGGAGAGGAGGGAGGAGCAGGAGCAGCAGATTCATTTATGCTTTTAATGGCTTTGGTTTGTTTCTCTTTGATAAGGAGGAGGATTGAATCTGGATTTCTTTTCCACTTTTTTTTTTTGTTTGGTGATTCGCCAAGGGAAAGAGAGAGGCGTCAGCCGGTGCAAAAGTTTGCCCGATCTTTGAAGAAAGAGGGAGTGTGAGAGAAGCCATTTTTAAGGAAGAAGAAATAGAAGTAGAGTTGAGTAGGGAAGAAGAAGAATTCTTAGAAATTTTGTTTTGTCAGAGAGAGAATGAGACAGAGAGAAAGAGAGAGGACAGAAGACTCTTGTTGAATGGTAGCGAGAAAAAACAAAGAAAGCGAAAGCTAGAGAGAGAGAGAAATGGAGTTCTTGAGAAAGAAGAGGGACCTTAACTGAGTTGGGCGGCTGAGAAAATAAAGCAGAAATTATGGGCTGAAGAACAAAGTTAGCAGGTATGGGAGTAGAGAGAGAAAAGAAGCAACGACAAGAGGTTTGGAAGAGATAATGAGAAGTGGGTTTAGCTCGTCGGAGGCCATGGATTCAAAATCTGCGAGGCATCGACCGTTGTTCTCCATAGCGGAAGCGCAAAGGATGGAAACAAAGACAAATCATGGAGGAAGCTGCTGGAAGACTCCAAGTTGGCAGAGAGGAAGGCTTTCGTGGGTTTGGAGAGAGGTAAAGGTCTTGCAGAAGAGGAGGGTTTGGAGATAGGAAGAAATAAGGCACCATGGACGTGAAGGCTCTGATACCATGTGAGGAAATGAGAAGTGCAGACTACATTGTAAATGATTCTTGATCATTCTATTACAATGCTTTCCTATTTATAAATGCAGAAAGATAAATCTAGAAGGAAATTCTGCTATAGAGTTTGTTACATAAAGAATCTTCTAGATATATTCTAACATACCGACGCCAACCCCGCGGTTCTGTTCACCTCACTCCTGCTGGCAGAACCCGCAACACGCCGGACAGCATCTAGTCGCCACGACAAAGCCTCGGCCTGCGGGAGTCAAGTTCTCCCCATCGCTGAGCCTTCTCCTCTCTCGTCGGGCTATCTCTCTCTCTTCCCGATTCTTATTTCTTCTTGTCTTCAACAACCAAATTTCAACCTAATTTCATTATTTTTCTTCATTTGATTTTAAAGAAAAACTGAACCAGCCGAAGCCACAACAATTGAACCAATCAAAACCATATGAACCGATTTTCCTCAAATTCCATTTAATTCCTTTCATTTTTAATTCTTCCTTTAATATTCAATTAATTTCTAACTAATCACTCTAATATTTTAATTCCAACTAATCCAATAAATCTTATTTTATTCTTCTTTCAAATTAATTCTTAATTATCATCCAATAAATTTTCATAAAATATAATATTACGAATATGTCTTTGGTAATACCCCAATAATTATCCAATTAATCAAAATATCCTTATTTATCCAACTCACTGTTGTACTTTGATATTCATTGTAGATTTATTCTTCTGCTCGTGGTTTTTTTCCTGAAATGATTTTTCCACATAAATCTGATGTCCTACATCGTATTTTCTTTTTTCTTTTATCATTCGATCTCTAACACATCGCAAATTCATTTGAGTGAAACCTTATTAATTCACACTCATTAATAAATAATTAATATTTTTTGATTTTGAGTTTTAATTATTTTGACTTTTCGACTACGATTAAAAGATTGAACCAAACTAGACCAAACAAACTAATGCAATCATCTTCATTAAAGAGAACATTAAGTATTTTTCATAGGTTGTCTAAAAGAATAGAGTCTCTAACCTTGGATCACCTCAAAACTCTCTCCCCAATTCATGTTCAACAGCTTTAATAAGCAAACTATCTCGTTCAAGAACAACTTGGACTGGAAAACTACCGATTCCACGAGCCATAGCAAGCAAGATTTTTGTCATTAGCAACTTAAACTCGTCCCGATTAATGCCTCCATTCTTGTCCTCGTCAAACCTCTCGAAGACGGCATTGTACAATTCTTCCACTGCCTCCTCTGGTGATGATTGTGACGACTCATACTCCACTGGTAGAATTCGAAACCCAACACGAAGCTCATCACGACTCAATTCTCCATCACCATTGAGGTTGAGCTTATCAAAGCGTTCTTGAATACAATAGTTGAATATCTCTTCGTTGTCAAGGAAATTCATCACAGTGGAGTCGTTTAAAATGGCTACATTCATCGTGAGAAATGAAAAAGAGAGAAAAATACGATGCTCGAGAATTTTTTTTTTATGGTTGAAAGGATGATTGGATTTATAGTGATGGGATGAGAACTATATTTAGAAGGGGAATTTGGTTGATGAACAACCGGTGTTTTAGAGGATTGATAGACTATGAGGTGATTAATTGCTTGGCTACTAAATTTCAATTTTGACTTTTGATTTATTAAATATTATTTGGAAATTAAAAAAAAAATTCATTGGCACTGTAATTTTTCTAAAAATTCAAATAATTATAAATTTTTTACTGAAATTTTACGATTAACTAGATGCAACTAATTAACTCCATGGCTAACGAATCCTAAGGGTGAAAATAGTAATTTTGTTTGGCAAGAATTCTATGTAGTGCCATGCACAGATCAGAAAAGTTGACTATAAAGCTAGCAGGGCAACAACCAGGGCAAAGAAAGCATACACAACAATATTGGTACAGAATAATATCAATAACCAAAAGGATAACCAATGGGGCTGAGAACAATGTTTTTGCTTGATCAAGTAAAGCGTTGAAGCAAAAATATGCGAACACATTAATCACAAAAGAAGGAAACACAGAAACCATTTGATGATCAAAATCTCACCTTGATCACACACTCATTACCTGTAGAGAACCCGTCCACTTTGTCTCTGCCATGACCCCTCTCCTTCTTCAGCTCCACCTCTTCTTTAGATTCCCGATTTCTCTCTTCTAGTTTGCCCCAACCCCTCAGATTCTTTTGTCGCTCTCCATTGGGCTGCACAAATCTCCCATTGACGACTCGCAAAACGGAGAAGAGGAAGCTACTAGACCGAACCAAAGAGACAAAAGAAAAACCAGAATTAAACTAAACTGAACCACGTTAAACTAGCCCACATACAAAGCCCTAATTTATTAAACTTTACCATATAATTTGTTATAATAAATGCCAACAGCAATAAAGAGACACTGACATCAAATAATACCAAGAATCATTATCTCACAGCAAATAATACTACAAACAAACCAGTCATCGTCACATATTTAATTATTTATGAAAGAGACAAAGAAAATGAATCCTAATAAACAAAATCAATCTCACATAACAAAACAATCTAAATTATCATAGACGATCTAAACATACTTTACAAAACAATATTAAAGCATTTAGATCAAATTTGCATAAATTGATTGAAAATACCTCCAATCATTGATGTTGAAATCAGGGACAACTACTTCCTTCCTCTGCAGAATTTCTTCCAAACCAATCGACCTTAATACGATGGTGTATTTCTGAATGAAATAAAGGTCAGGGGAACCTCTTATTCAATGTTTTTCTTAATCTAAAAAACTCTCTGTAAAAACTTTCTGTTAATGTTCTTCCATCAACAACATTAATCAACTTTTTAAATGGGCGTGTTGTGGGCATAAATGTGGGCAGTTTTTCTCAATGGAAAAAGCCCAGAATACCAAACCATAATTTTAATTGGCAGTTAACAAAAACAAAAATAATTGTCAACATTCTCCCACTTGGTCTGCATTTTCTAATTTCATTGTAGTAAGAAAATATAATACATGAATCATATCGATAAATTCTCTTAATGTTATCAAGAATTATCTTCCATGTATCATAATGCATTATTTTCTTTCTTTATTGCCCATAAACTTAATGAATAAACCCTATGTTTATTCGAGATTAAAAAATTGAAGTATATTTCTCAAACTGAATGTGTACACAATACATATCATAATGAGAAATATTATAAGAAGAGTTATAAACATTCTTTCTTACAACGAAAAATTACATAATGGACCCAAGTCTCATTTTAACTACATGATCCTTAAATCTTAATGGTGGCATGCCATTAGTCAAAGGATCGGCGACCATCAATTCAGTGCTAATGTGTTCGAAGACCACTGAACCATCCTTAGCAAGTTCTCTTATGGCTAAATACTTAATGTCGATATGCTTACTTCGACTACCACTTTTTTTGTTTTTAGCCATAAAGACAACAATTGAAGTATCACAATATATCTTCAGTGGTCTAGAAATCGAATCAATGATTCTAAGCCCTGAAATAAAACTCTTCATCCATACACTATGCGAAATATCCTCAAAACATGATACGAACTTAGCCTCCATAGTGGATGTGGCAGTCAAACCTTGTTTAGCACTCCTCCAAGATATAGCTCCACCGGCCAACATAAAAATGTATCATGATGTTGATTTACGAGAATCAACGTAGCCAGCAAAATCTAAATCGAAGTATCCAATCACATCTAAGCTATCCTTTCGTCTGTAGGTAAGCATGTAATCTTTGGTCCCTTAAAGGTACCGTAACACTTTCTTTGCAGCAGTCTAGTGGTCTTTACCGGGGTTACTCTGATACCGACCCAACATTCCAACAACAAATGCAATGTCAGGTCTTGTGGAGACCTGAGCATACATCAGGCTTCTAACAACCAAAGCATAGGGAATGTTCTTCATTTTCTCCCTCTCAAGGTCGTTCTTTGGGCACTGGTTCTCATGGAACTTGTCACCCTTCACTATGGGAGCAACACTAGGTGAACAATCTTTCATCCGATATCTCTTTAAAAATTTATTGATATGAGTTTCATGAGACAATTCCAAGCAATCTTGGAATCTGTTTTGATGAATCTTAATACCAATGACATATGAAGCATCACTCATGTCCTTCATATCAAAGTTTTCAGAGAGAAATTGTTTCACCTCATGCAATATACCTTTATCATTAGTTGCAAGTAAAATATCATCCACATATAGGACTAAGAAACAAATTTTACTCCCACTAACCTTCTGGTATATACATTGATCCATAATATTCTCTACCAAATCGAATGAAGAGATAACATCATGAAACTTTAAGTACCACTGATGGGAGGCTTGTTTCAATCCATATATGGATTTCTTAAGTTTGCACACTAAATGTTCACCATCACTAAAGGAGAATCCTTCAGGTTGTTTCATATAAATCTCTTTCTCTAGCTCTCCATTGAGAAAAGTCATTTTCACATCCATTTGTTCCAACTCAAAATCAAAATGTGCAACTAAGGCCAAAATTATGCAAAGAGAATCTTTTTAGATACAGGAGAAAAAATCTCTGTGTAGTTGATTCCTTCCCTTTGTGTGAATCCTTTAGCAACGAATCTTGCTTTATATCTTTCGATGTTGCCTAATGAGTCTTTCTTAGTTTTAAAAACTCATTTACAACCTATGGCTTTTACACCATCAGGCAACTCGACAAGATCCCAGACTTTGTTTGAATTCATGGAATTCATTTTTGTCTTTCATGGCATCATATCATAGACTTGATTCACCACAACTTATGGCTTGTGAAAATATTTTAGAATCATTTTTGGCTCCTATATTGTAGTCCAACTCTTGTAGATACGTGACATAGTCACTAGGAATAGCTAATTTTCTTTCTCTAGTAGATCTTCGTAGTGTTGTTCTAACATTTTCTTGATAAATTTGTTGTTCAATTGGTTGATCAACAATTTCTAGAACTTCCACAAGAATTCGATCTACTGGATTATAATCAACAGCTTGTGGAATATCATTTATTGATTGTTTAACACTCGTTTGAACTCTATGAGTATTATGCACAACACTCAATCTATCACTTGAGTAAGAGGGTTGAATATCAATGTGATTTCTTCAAAAACAATATCTTGGAATCTATCACTCCCACTAATCAAGTCATTCTCAAGAAATTTCGCATTTATTGATTCCACAATCCTAGTGTTGTGCGATGGACAGTAGAATCTATGCCTCTTTGACCTCTCAGCATATCCAATGAAATAGCCACTAATGGTCATTGGGTTTAGTTTCTTTTCATGTGGATTATAAATTCTGACTTCAGACAACTATCCCCATACACGTAATCTCTCAAACTCGGTTTTCAACCTTTCAATAACTCAAATGTCGTCTTTTCGACAGCCTTGGTCGGATCTCGATTTAATATATACACTGTCGTCTTAAGTGCATCAAGCCACAAGAAATCTGGAAGTTTGGAGTTGCTACACATAATCCATAGCATGTCCAATAATGTTCGATTTCTTCTTTCTGCCACACCTTCTAATCTGGACAACCAGGCATAGTGTATTGAACAACAATTCCTTTCTCTTGAAGAAATCTAGAAAATGGACCAAGTGCTTGTCCATCCTTAGTATATCTACCGTAATATTCTCCACCTCTATCAGTCCTCACGATCTTAATTTGCTTACCGCATTGTTTCTTTACTTCTGCCTTGAAAACCTTAAAGGCATCCAATGCTTCATTTTTATTCTGAAGTAAGTAGAGATACATGTATCGTGAGTAATCATCAATAAAAGAGATAAAGTATCTCGGACCATTTGAGTCCATAACTGGACTACAAATGTATAAATGTATGATCTATAATATCTCTGAAATTATCATAGCATCTTTCTTAGATACGTTGGTTTGCTTTCCCTTAATGCAATCCAAACATGTATCAAAATCGGTAAAGTCTAAAGTACTAAGTACTTTATCATTTACCAATCACTTAATTCTCTGTATGGAGATATGTCCTAATCCCCGGTGCCACAACATAGAGGAATCCTCATTTATAATACATCTTTTAACACCAATGTGAACATGCATAACATTATGAGTGGTATCATTTTGTAAATCGATAGAAGATAAGACCATTAGACATTGTACCATTTCCAACAAGATCAGATTTGTAAAATAAACTGAAGTTTACATCTGAAAATGTAAAGGAAAAACCTAAAGGTACAAGACTTGAAACTGAAATTAAGTTCCTAGAAAAGCTAGGAACAAACAAAGTCTTTTCCAAATTCAAAATAAAACCACTGCTGAGAACTAAACTACTTGTTCCAACGCCTTCCACATGTGAACGCATCTTGCTTCCTGAATAGATGCTCTGTTCACTTCCCACTAGTTTTCAAAGGTTTCGCATACCCTGCAAAGTATTCGAAATATGGATTGTAGAACCCGAATCAATCCACCAAGTGTTATAAATAATATGAGGCATTCATAACAAACAAATGAGATTCATGTACCTTTTCTTTCAAGCCATGCCTTAAATTTAGTGCAATCTTTCTTATTGTGCCCTTTCTTGTGACAAAAATAGCACTTGATTTTCGTCTTGATTTCACCAGATTGGATCGATATTTTACCTTTCCCTTTACCTTTCTTTTTGGCTTGTGCCTTTTTCTTTCCATGGGTCATCATGAATACACTATCACCTCTTTCCATTACCAGCCTCCCTTCCTCTTGAACACACATTGTAACGACCCAGATTTCTTAACTATGTTACATTACATTATTAGATATTAAACAAGTTTCAGAGTCAAATCTTTCTTTAAAGAAAACAAACCTTTTCATAAAAGGGTTATCAGAGTGCAAAATCCGACCGTTACCAAAAACTCGTTTTATCATTTCTTAATTAGTGAAGAATTACCACTTATGATTTGCGGAAGCGATAAAAAAATTTGTTTTTAAAAGTTGCAGAAACGTAGCTAAACAAGAAATCCCATTTACGAAAACAAGAAGCGATGATTAACATTTTAGCGGAAAAATGAAATTTAAAATGTTTTCTTAGGCATTCACTTTAAACCCCAAGGTTTGAGTTTCCACACATATGGTCTACATAGTATTTTAACTAAATAACCAATTAAGGGAAAAAGGGTAATTAACTTTCGTAAAAGAAAATAGTTCGATGTTAGCCCTTACGAAATTCATTTTCCTTTACTTCATTGAAGCCACACTACTACTCTTCTAGCGTTTCATCCGGTCCTACCGCAGGCTCCATCGGAATGACCTCCTATAGTGCTCCTGACATAATCACTTTATTACCTACACCAAAAATAAGAACGTGAGCTTTCGCCCAGTAAGGAAATAAGGAAAAACAATTATGCATTTCTCTCTTTAATTCCTCTTAGAATGGGGGCCACCCAAACCAATTCTTTTCATTACGTTCGTTCTTTGTTAGTTCTTTACTCGTACTTCGAGCTAGAGATTGGAGGGTTCTTAGTGGATGGAATAGTTGAGCGGACTTCACCCTTTACTTGCAGCTAGGTCCCCATTCCCGTCGAGGTTGGGGGTTTCGCCTAACTGTGGACTAGTTCCGCTACCCATCTGCCACCCGATTCCCTTTTTCATCCCCTCTCCAGCGTATCCCGCCTTCAAGAGTCCACCCCTTCCGGCGTATCCCGCCTTCAGGGTTTCTATTCTCCCGGCGTATCCCGCCAGTAGGGTTTCTTTGTGATGGGCGTATCCCGCCCATCCCAAACATTCTTGTTCTTAATGTTTTTCCTCTCTCATGCATGTGGGTACCACCTCGAGGGGGTACCCCCTACTTGGTTTCTATTAACGTGAGTACATCCTAACATCCTAAAATTAAATAACACTCCTACGAAAATAACACGTACATGAAAAGGGATTCACAATAAGTAAGAAACAGAAGAATAATAAAGCGTGCTTACATGTAACAATAAAAGCAAGCAACATATAAGTACAGGTGGCGCTAAGCATGCTATTAATGACTATAATGAAGTGACAGAAATATGTATATCTACACATGTTTCGATTTGAGTATAACAGCAGAAAAATAATAAATGCCTAACCATGCTTTAATCAAATATAACTGCGAAAATCGTAAATGACTAGGTATGCTTCTATCGAATATAATAGGAAATCGTAAATGACTAAGCATGCTTCTATCGAATATAATAGCAGAAATCGTAAGTGAGTAAGCATGCTTCTATCGAATATAATAACGGAAATTGTAAATGACTAAGCATACTTTTGAAGGAAATGTAACAACGGAAATTACGAACAACTAATCATGCCTTTAATTGATCATAACAACAGAAATACGAATAGCTAGGCATGTTTTGAAATGGAGTACATAAACAGTGAAAAATGTCGAAATGGACAACAAGGAACATGCTCTTCAACCATCAAAATGAAACAGCAGTAATATCTTACGACGTAAAACCACAGCTCATGCTCTCGAATATTATTAATAGCAATAAATAAATCTCAAGGCAATACATCGAATTAGATCTACGAATTTATGTTTCTTAACAACGATAAATAGCAGGAGATGATACTAAACAGGGCATCGAACAGCAGAAATTTATCACAGATCATGCTCTTTACGACTAACATACAACAGAAAGTATCGAAGGAAAGATAATGAACGTGCTTCCCAAATGATGATCAATAGCAGGAAAAATAAATGTTAACCATGCTTCTAATTGAACGCAACAGTAGGAAGATGAACAACTAGGAGTGTCAACTGAGAAGCATCGAGTAGAATATAAGAGTACACTTCTTAAACCACTAAGATCTATAACCATAATCATTCGTTAGCAAAAATCATGCTTCCAGAAGACAAAAATCAAGAATGACGATAATGAAACAGTGCAATAACAAAATGGTAGCCATATAACGAATAACCTACATACACAAGCTATTAGATGGAAACTTTTCATAAAAACAAAGTCACCATTGGTTGCAACAATAGAAGCTCATTAGTCAACCCTCCATATTTTCACCTATTCTAAACATCGTCTCTTTGGTTCATTCTAACACTTACGCTTGATATGAACATTTACACAGTTAAAGCACAGCAACTAGTAAGACTCAAAAGCAAAACCAAAGGCACTACAAGAACTATAGAAATCATACAACGAAACAAATCACTCACACAACGTATACTTGGGTGTAGGACCTCCACAGGCCAAGACAACCCATATCCTTACCTTCCTGTTGAAGATACACAAACAGCAGCACCTCATCTCTTCAGCTCCACACCCTCCACGCAACAAACACACCAGCAACAAGGAACGCGTGAGGAGAGAAAGAAAATACGGGAAGGGAAACTCAGCTGGAACTAAATAGAAGGCTTGGGGACCATCTGCACATGAGACAGAGGGAGGAGCAGGGAGCAAATCCCTGTTGGTCGGCCATTTCGTGTGATTTTGTGTCGAGAAATCGAGTTTTTATTGGTTGACGTCGCTCTCCATATGATTTTAAATCAGTTTTGTTGCTGTACATGGAGAATTTGGACAAGAGGATGTGTCCGAATTCTATTTGTACTGTCTGAATTCAGAATTCGGACGCATAAATGACGTCTGAGATGTCATCTATGTCGTCCGAATTCGTCCAGAATTCAGACAGATTCAAACGCACAACGTCCTCCTGTTTCTGCCTCGTTTGAAATCGTTTGGAGTCGTCCGAAATCACCCAGAATTGGGACAGATTCAAACGTACAACGTTCCGCCTGCGTCCCCCTCGTCCGAAATCATTTGGAGTCGTCCGAAAAGGCCAAAATTCCACTTCCTTCACATTTTTAACTTGACTTTCATCCAAATAATTCCCACAAATTTTTTTCAAGCCACTACTTAACGCGTAAAGAAACGAGTTGTATCATGAAATTTTATCTCTAACTTTAATTACATCATTTAACGAAAAGATTTAGGATCGGGTTGTCACACACATGGTTATTAATTCATTAATGGACATTTATCCTTATGTGTGTTATAAAAGATTTTAAAAGTATCGTATGGCTGTGGAAGAGTATTCAGCATGTAGTGCACAAGAAAAGAATATGACATATCAACCTCAAGTGTCTTAAGTTGAGCCGCAATGTCTCTCATCTGCATGATGTGCTCACGCACACCCATAACTGAAGTGAGCCTTAAGGATGAAAATTTCATGATGAGTGTACTTGCAAGTGCCTTATCTGAAGTCACAAATCGCTCTTCTATAGCCTTTAGTAATGGCACAATATCATTATACTGCTCGACAGAACAACGAATACCAGCAGCGATCTTAGTCTTTATGAACATCACACTAAGGCGATTTGAACGTTACTAACATTCATAAATAGCAAGATCATCTAGAGTGCTGGTCAGAGTAATTACTGGTTTGTCTTTCCTATAGCATTATCGATGTCCATACACTCCAAATGAAGAAGAACTCTCTCCTTCCATATTTTATAATTTTCACCTCTTAGCTCTAGTATATCGTATTTTATATCAGAGAAACCCAAAGAATTTATAGCTGCAAAAAGTAAATAAGAGGCTTAAAAAAGAGGCAAAATTGAATATCATGTTTTACCAATGTAAATCATGTAATGATAATAAATCTAAAAACATAAAACTTGCCTGCGGGCTAAAGTTCTAATTTAATAAGATTCATTTTCACCGAATTAATAAAACTATCAAGTTATCCATTTTCTTAATTCATGTGGGTAATCAAGAAAAATAATTTGATATTTTATTCTAATTAATCAGATAAATACAATAAACTTTCCTGTGGGATAAATTTTACCATATTTATAAAATTAATTACAATAAATGTCATAATGTGATTTTTAATACTTAATATATAATTTTACTTAATTGAAAATGTTGTGGCTACTCTTTAATCAAATAAAATTACATTAATCACTCAACATCTAATTAACTGAATTTTCATGTTATTATATAACATGTTATTTAATTGACAAAAATAATTCCAACATAATATTTTAGGCACTTATTTTTACACATGAAAGCAACAATTATATACAACAAACATAAATATTCAATTTTACTTTCCATTATGAGCCATTAAAAGCAGTTTATCTGATACGTGAATCCATAATTATAAATGAAAAAGTTAATTGTCCAAGTGGCAATCCACTAAGAAATTGTTCTCCAGGGTGCGGGTTCATTCCTAATATCAGAATTTTTAACAATTAAAATGACAAGCAATTAGTATATTTAATAAATTCACAATAACTCCATAATTGAATCTGGATGAAGTGCTACCCACATCCTTCCCTTTATGGCAGTTCCAGGGTCGACTCACAAGATGCACATTTTTGCAGAGCATTGCAATGAACCTACCCGTAGTTTTTGCCTTTCTACCCTACATATGTATCTTCCAAATGCCAAAATACGACATGTAGTGTAACATCCCGGTTATTCTTACAATTTAAAACTTATGATTTTTGAAAACGTTTTCTTTTTCAATTAGAGCAGAAGACTTTTTATTTGAAACTAGCTTAAATAAGAAGTGCATAAACAAACTCTTTTTTGTTTAACCACTTATTACTTAAAACATGTCATACTGTAAAAATTTAACACATTTACAACAACGGAATGTATTCAATACCAAAAGATCAAACACAATTTGAGAATCTTCTTAATAAAATTGAAATACTATAACAAATGCTCACTTTTTCTCAAAAATGTTATCACCAAACATTTCATTTCTTCTTTAATCTTGTAGCCTAACCAGCCGTCAAGCCCGCAGCATACAAATGCCTCATCAACTACATCTATCCTCCAATGTACACATACTTACATCACAGAACCTGACTATGAGTTTAACACTAAGTAAGTAGTATAAAAGTAAAACGTGCTCATGTAATGTAACACCCTGACTTTTTAAGTTAGATAATTATCGGGGTATTACCAAGGACGTGTTTGGAGTGTTAAGTCTAGGGGCATTTCTGTTACGTTTTCCCCATGTACACGATGTAATTAAACAATGGGGTAGTTAGGATATTACGTTGCGTATTTATACGTGTTATTTTATGACGTGTATTTATGGGGAAAGTGTTGAGGGAAGGGAGTTAAGTGGGAGAAAGGTGAAGAAATGCTATTCGAGGCATTTTCGGACACCTGCGGATGATCAGGTCGTCCGTAAATGCATTTCACGTCACCCTTGAACCTTAGGATGAGTCAAGATGTGATTTCGCGTCTTGACTTCACTGTGTCGAGGACTTTTGGACGCATGCGAATGAATGCAGATGTGGATTAGCTGCGTCTGATTTGAATCTGTCTAAATCCTGGACACTTTCAGACGCATGGGAACGACTGCGGATGTGGGGAGACCTCATCCAATTTGAATCTGTCCAATTTGTGGACAGATTCGGACGTGTGTGGACGCTTCATGCAGATGCCAAAATGCTTCCGAATGCCAGTTTCGGACGGTACGGAATGGTCGAGGACGCCATTTCTCGTATGTGACCACAAATCAGCCTTAGGGACGAATGCGGACGAGACCAGTGCATCCGGACTCGTTCGAAATAACCTAGTTCAACGTAAAATTAAGGATTTAAAATCCAAATTCTTGTCATGTAGTCCATAACTACACCCATTGGGACACACAAATGACCCTCCCCCACCCTCGACCCGTAGACCACAACCCTCACCGCATAGCCCAAGCTGGAGCCGACCTCACCCTACCTGGCGCCGACCTCTCCCTCCCCACCCTACGTGTACGTTGTCTCCTGGCAAGGACTTTAAGTCCCTTCCTTCTCTTTTCTATCCATTTATCCTGCGAAAGGAGAGTTCCAGAGTGAGCGAGAGCGAGAGAGAGAGAAAGAGAGAGAGAGAGTTCCCTGTAAGCTAAGTGTTGGGCATGTGAGCTCAGTAAGCTCGTGTGTCTTCCCCTAGGTGATACGTGAGTAAGGTGTGCTTGTGAGTGTAAGTTGGAGCTGTGGAGTGTGCTGCTTGAAGCTGGAGCTCCATGTGCTGCTGGAGCTGCTGCTGTTCGTGAGCTTGGAGCTGGAGTGTTGTCCCTGTTTTCGTGTCTTCGTCAGTGGTAAGGAAATGGGTGAGTCTTGGCCATTTGGAGGCCCTACCCACAAGTAGAGTGTGTGAATTTTATGTCTAATGCCTTGTGAATTTCTATTGTTACTGCTATTAGTTAGTTGTAGTTGATAGTTCCCTGGTTGATCTACAGTCGTTATTCCTTGGTTGATATATTGTTGTTCCTTGTTGATGACTGCTATTAGTTTCCTACAAATACCTTAGGTTATGAATGTTATTCCTTGTGTGATAACTATAGTTGTAAGGAATGGTGAACGAAGAGCCCCATGATACGCTGAGTAGGAACTAGCTATGAGTTCTGAAATGAATTTCATTGAAACTGATTCTACTCTATTATTGCTTTACTCGCTATTTCCATGATTCTATTATGTAAATTCTTGTTATCGTTTTACTTGCTTACAACATTGTAATTGTGCTCATTAGGAGTTTAACTTCCTTAATCTAAGCTGTAACAATGAATTAAGCTATCGATTTGGAGTATAATCAATTGATCATGTTAATCAATTTAGTTTAACTAATCAACTATTTAATCGAAGCATGTAAACTAATTAGTTAATCAAAGCATGTAAACTAATTAATCGGTGTTTATAATCTTCTGAGCATGTTAATGAATTAGAATAACTAAATAGAGAATCATAATTGAAATCTTTCTTTGAGTTTGTTTAATTAACTTAAGTATGTGTTTAACTAACTAAAGTAATTGTAATTCTTTCTTTAAGCATGAAATTAATTAGGATCACTAATTTGGATCACTAATTAACTAAGTGATGCCCTGTTTAATTAACTAGCTTAAATAATTAACTAATTAGTCTAAACAAGTGAACTAAGTAGTCGGTGAGCATGCTAATTAATTAGAGTAACTAACTAATTACTGATCATGACAATTAACATGTTAATTAACGTAACTAGAGTTAACTAGAGTATTTAACTAGACTCAAGCATAAACTAGACTCAAGCATGTTAATTAACTTAACTAGAGTAATTAACTAGACTTGAACATGTAATTAATTAGAATAATGTTAGCATATTAATTAACCAAGGTATGCCATGTTTAATTAACTAATTAATTATAATCAATCCGAGCGTGTTTAACTAAAAGATCAATTAATCTTTGTTAATATTTTGCATACTATATCTTACTGCATTTTCATTTATTATAACTTCTACAATTATACTTTATTTTATCATAGAATAATAGAAAAGATGAAAGAAGAATGAACTAAGTGTGAATGAACAAGAGTTTCAATTACGATGTTTTTACCTTTCCTTCTGTAGTAATGCATTATTGTCTTAATTGTGTTTGCCTTCTTTGTGTTAATTGTATTATAGTAGTTCACTAAATATGAATATGTTAGTTAACTAGGCTAACTAACTTAAACTAAACATGAGCGTGTTAATCACTTAGAATACATAACTAGAGTAAATGCAATTCATTCTTGAGCATGTAAATTAATTAGGATAACTAACTAGGTTAATAATTGTAATTTGCCTTGAGCATGTTAACTAGAATGATAAATGTAGTTATTTCCTGAGTATGTAAATGAACTAAGATAACTAGTATGTTAATTAATAGTGTGTTCCTATCTCTGTTTCGTTGTGTTGTGTTCTTATCTATATGTTCATGCATGCCCTCATTATTACCATAGTTGTTATGTTATGTGCTTTGCTTTAATCCTTGTCACCTTCAATTACTGCTTACCTCCCTTCAATGCGTTATTTAATAATTGTTTGCTTTCATTTCTATGCACTTTCAATTTCTACTATTCAATTACTTTCATTATAATGCACAATTCAATTATTGTTAATGTTACGTTATAATGCATCATACATCATGTTAGGTTGAGAACGTATCGTCATGCATCATATTAATAGAAACCAATAGGGAGTGCCACCTGGGGTGGTACTCACACATGCATTATGTGAGGTAAAATGTTAAGAAAATGAAGGAAATAGGGAGTTGGGGGGTGGATGGGTAGCGGGTCTAGTCTGCAACTAGCCTAAGCCTCCTACCTTGATGAGTACGGGGACCTGGTTGCAAGTAAAAGGTTAGATCCGATCCACTATTCCATCCCTTATGAACCCTCCAATCTCTCGCTCGATGTACGAGTAACGAATGAATGAACTAATGTAAAGTAACTAATGAACGAATGGCGTAATGAAAGGATTGGTTTGGGGCGGTACCCATTCTAAAAAGGACTAAAGAGAGGCAAATCATATTGCAAAAACCTTTTTCTTTACTGGGCCATTAGGCTCACGTATTACTTGTAGTGTAGATACAAATGATGAACAGATAATAAAGTAAGGATGAAGAATTTGCACGCGCGAGAACTTGCGGCTGGCCAGGCTTAAACGAAAAGAGAAAATGGTTGAAATAAATTGTATTTAATTGTTTAGTTTCTTTTGTTAAATCAGTTATGCTTCTGCTATGTTCTAAATAAATGATTTTATAACGCTTCCACATTTTTTATTAGTTGGATTTTCATAACGAGTTTAACGAAAGGTTAGTAGCGGTCCGGCTTTATTGTCGCACTCTAATATTTGTTTAAAAAAGACTTCAATGGTCTTATAAAAGTTTTAAATTTCACACATTTTCAAAGGATTACGAAAAACCGGGTTGTTACATGCAATATTATTTAAACACATATAGTTTTCTGTATTGTTTATCTGTCTTTTATTTCCTTTAATTATCTCTTTGAGTGAGAGCAACTTCTTCAGTTTCCGAACTCACTCACCTATTGGATGAGAGCAACCTCTCCAGTTTCCAAACTCACCCAAACGAATTATTTATAATTTGGAGTGAAAGCAACCTCTTTAGTTTCTGAACTCACCCATCCATTGGATGAGAGCAACCTCTTCAATTTTCGAACTCACCCAAATGTGTTCACTTTCGGTAAGCAGCTACGACATCAACTGAAAACTTTGCTAGTGGTTGTACACATCAATGCACAACAATCGGTTCTGACATCAATTGAGAATGCACTAGCAGCCATGCGCATCAATGCTATTACCATTAGCCGGTCTATTTCAACATCAATCGAGAACAAACTAACCAACTCAAACTATTCTCTCCATATTCTTTTACTTAATTGTCTTTTACTGTTATTTATTCCGTGACTCGTTCCCACATGAGAGCAACCTCTTAAGTCTCTGAACTCACATAAAAACTAACCCTTTTTGTTTACGTTTGTTTGCAATTCAGTTACGTTTGTATTATTTTCGTGTGCATTAGAAACAACGATGGAAGCATACAATTCTATCTATCTTGTTTATTATCGTAACCTCAAAATGTGTATCATATCCTAATTAAAGAACTGAACTTAAATCTAATAAACATACAAGAAATCATTCAACAGTACGTCTCCAAATATAACATAAGCTATGCATTTAGTAAACAAGCATCAAACAAATACCTCCTAATTCCCGTGATGTAGGCCCTTTCGGACAAAACACATGCAGTACCACTTACTTGGAGTCCTTAGCTTTACAAAGTTAGCACATAAACTGTTCTTCACTAAACCTATTCATAATTGGCATATATTATATTATCATTAAGAATTATATATATGGAGGACAATATTCCTTAATTATTCCCTAAACTTATCATCTATTTCCTAAACAAATGAACATTATCTATCCTAACTAAGATCATCTTTTGTAAGTAATTACAGTAATCCTTATCAAGCAACCTAACCATACTTTGAACTACATGTTCTCTATGATCAATCATTTATCTTCAACCATTTACATGATTAATTTAACATCCACTAACCAACAATAATTATCACAACCACTCACTATGTAGAGACATGGACAAGTGATACCATGCAGTGGAATTCTTCACCACACCTCACTATAGAACTATATTACAATATCATTACCCCTCATTGAGCATGTGCGATAACCAAATAACATGCACAAATAGGTTCTACTTATTTTAAATTTAACTGAAGGCATCAACACAAAAGTTTATCACTTCAACCCAAAGCAAAATCACCCAAACCCATTTATATGCATAAAATACTTCATTCAATCGCATACTAGACTAGCAGTACCAAAATCCCATTGTTAATCAACATCTTTTAACGATGACAGAACCATGAAGATTAACAAAAGCAAGATTTGGTTACCAGAAGACTCACAACACAGGGAACACATAAACCCAACAACCTCTCTCTTTTCATAACTATTTTTCCTTCAGAGAATCCTTCTACAAAGATCTCAACCATGGTTTCTCACTTAACTTCTTCCCAAGATCTATCACAGTTTCTTTCCTCCATGGTTTCACTTCACGGTTTCTTCTTTGTCACTCACAGAACCCTCTCACTCTTTCTCTCTTTCAACCTTGACACTCTCACAGACTCAGCAGCACAGCACCTATACAGTTTCCATTTCTCAAGATTTTGGCCGAGTAACCCCATGCATTTCTACTCTCCCAAACTTTCGTCCCTTCCCTCTCAATTTATAGGCCTCCAACAACGTCTTTTCAACAACTGCGTGAAGATGGAAGGCTAAGGGAATGATAATTAATAATCAAGATGCTTCAAGACGAACCATTCATTTTCACGTCAGTTATCATCATAAAATGGCCTTCATAAATGGTGGTTGATCGATTTTTATCAGTAGCCGATCGACCACCCATCACACAATCGACCAGCCATCTTTCTTTCTTTCTGGACAGTGGTTGATCAGACCGATCGACCACCACTCCAATTGATCAACCGCTGCATAATTTCTTTAGAATATATTGTTGTAACATGAAGTAAATCATGTATATATCCTCATTAAATATATATATTTATATTAATATAACCTTGTTACTAACTACTCCTAATATTACTTCTCTTAACTCTAATTATCATCTTCTAACTCTCCAATTTATTCTTGTATCACATAAACAAACCTCATATCCAAAACTAATACTAGATTCAATATACTCATGACCTTATTACTCTCAACTACTCGGTACAATAATTCACTATTTCCAAATACCTTTTCCCTTTGACCAACACTTGAACTATCCAACTATCCATAAATTTATCCCTCCATAATCAAAGTATATATTCCATAACTCCTCTTCCACCTTATTTTTCTATTAAATCCAATATACTCCAAAATATTATAGATTTTATAACTTCAACCTTATTATATCCAAGTGCATTTTCTTTCACTAATTCACTGACTACCAATCACTAACTCAATCCTGATGTCATCCTTTCTAATTCCAAGTATCATCAACCCATTCTCCAATAACCTTAATCCTTCCCTTAAGCTAATTATGAACATAACGGGCTATCATAATTCACTTATTCCAAATATGTTTATTTTGACCAATATCTTCAAATCGTCTAATTCAGCTCCTATTATCTCAAAATTATCACATAAACCTTGTGCTTAGCTCAACAGAAATTCGAGATATTACATGTAGTTTCTGCAATCAGAAACTACATGTCGTCCCAAAGTCGTTTTCTTCCTTTAGTCGAGTCTGCATGACCCGACTCAACCCAAAGTTAGACCCGCTTCAAAACCAGACAGTTTCTCATGATTTTGAACACTAAAAATCAACCATTTTTGTTTCAAAACATTCATAAGAGAATTTCTTGATGATTCATAATAATAAAACATTTCGAAAATGTCCAAAACTTAATCTTTAAAAATTCAAAATTTTTCCAAAACTGTGATTTCAAACACGTCAAGATAGAGGCTATACTTGCTCTGATACCAAATGTAAGTTATCATAAACGATCTAAACATGCTTTACAAAACAATATTAAAGCATTTAGATCAAATTGCGGAAATTGATCGGAAATACCTCCGACCATTGATGTTGAAATTAGGGACAGCTGCTTCCTTCCTCTGCAGAGTTTCTTCCAAACCAATCGACCTTAATACGATGGTGTATTTACTTAATGAAATCAAAGGTCAGGGGAACCTCTTCTTTAATGTTTTTCTTAATCTGAAAACTCTTTGTAAAAACTTTCTGTCAATGTTCTTTCATCAAGAACATTAATCAAGTTTTTAAATGGGCGTGTTTGTAATACCCCGACTTTTTATATCAGAATTTAATAAGGATAATTTGAAAGTAATTGAAGGGTAATTGGATTAATTAGATAATTATCGGGATATTACCAAGGACGTATTCGTTAGATTATAATTTACGAGAATTTATTGGATGAAAATAAGAATTTAAAAGAGAGAAAAGAAATAATGGATTAGTTGGGATTAAAATATAAGAGAGTGATTAATTGGAGATTAAGTGGATATTATGTGAAGATTAAATAAGGGATTAAAAATAATAGAATTTAGGATAGAGAAAGGAAAATTTTTAATTAATGAAAGATTAGTGGAAATATAGAAATAAAAAGGGATAATTTAGAAGGGGTGAAAGGAAGGCATGAACTAGTTTAATCGAACTGGCTCACGCAAATTAGTTGGCTAGAAATAAAAATAAAAAACCTAACTCTCCAACCCCCAAACTTGAGATTTTATATTTAGAAGAGTTAGGATTTGTAGTTTTACTTGTTATTGTACTCAAACGGCAAACAAAGGGTGACGCCCCGTGAACAGTCAAAGGAAGGGTGATACCCCCCAATAGTCAACTTGTAGAAGTAATCAACTTGAAAAGGTTTGATTGACACCCGTGAAGTCAATCATCACTACAATTGGTATAAAAGTGAGGTTAATTAAACTTTTTGTGTGTGATTTGGCATATATTTGTATAAATTTGTTTAATTTGCATAAATTGGTTAAATTTCTTGGTAGAAATCTATTTGGATAAATTGATTGAATTCTTGAATTGTACAAATTATTATGGCCTTCAATTTAAATATTGAAGGACAATCTTTAGTTAGACCTCCATATTTTTATGGTAATGATTACGTATATTGGAAATCTAGAATGAGAATATATATACAATCTATAGATTACGATTTATGGAATATAATTGAAATTAGATCACATGTTCCAATTAAAATTGAAAATGATATAGATATTACTAAATGATCTTTTGAGCTTAATGATTTAGATAAGCGGAAATTGCGCATGAATGATGAAACAATCAACATATTATATTGTGCTTTAAATCATAATAAGTTTAATAGAGTACAAACTTGTGATAGTGCCTATGATATTTGGAAATTGCTTGAAATCACACATGAAGGCAGTAATCAAGTAAAAGAGAGTAAATTAAGCATGTTTATCCATGAATATGAATTATTTTGTATAGATAAGGATGAAACCATTAGTTGTATGTTTACTCATTTTACTAACCTTACTAATGGTTTAAAAGTGTTTGGTAGAGTTTATCCCAACGAAGAGTTTGTGAGAAAAATTCTTAGGTGTCTACCAAGAGTGTGGCAACCTAAGGTAACAGCAATTCAAGAGGCTCGTAATCTCAAGGTTTTAAAGATAGAGGAACTCATTGGTTCATTCCCTAATGACGTATGATATCACGTTGTTGTGCAATGAGAAGGAGGAGCAAAAAGAGAAAAAAATCTTCAAGCCAAGGAACATAGCCTTCAAAGCCTCCTCCAGCACACAAGTGGATTTTGGAGAAGAGGATAAAGATGAAGAAATCAAATTCAAAACCCGAAAGTTCAACAAATTCCTTTAATGGAAGAAAGGAAAAGGGGGGAAGGTAATAGTTTGTTTTGGGTGCGGGAAACCCAGACACACCTCTTATAAGTGCCCAAAAGCAAAGAAGAAATCAAAGGCCTTCAAGAAGAAAGCGCTCAAGGCCATTTTGGACGATAGCGATGAGGATTCTTCTTCCGAGATTGAAGAAATCTCCAATTTTTGCTTCATGGCCAAGGAGAAAAAGGTACACCATTCTTCTAGCGATTTAGAAGAAAATTGTGATGATAATGACTTGCTTAATGCCTTCAATGACTTGTTTGATAGATTCAATGTGCTTAAATGTAAATATTATTCGTTGAAAAATGATAATGACAATTTGATGAAAAAACACGCTGAAATAAATAAATCTTTTGAAAATCAAATTGTTGAGTTGAAAAACATATATGAGATTTCTAGTGCTACTATTAAATCTCTTGAAAGTGATATTTATGAATTGAATACTAAATACAGTTATTTGAATTCTATTGTTTGGAAATTTAAAAAATGGTAACAATAATTTTAACATGCTTTTAGGACAACTGTAACGACCCGAATTTTCTTAAATCCTTTAAAATACGTAAAAATTAAAAATTTTCTTTTTAAAACAAATCAGAGCGCGCCTAATCGGATCACTACCAACCATTCGTAAAACTCGTTATAAAACCCTATTAATGAAACTATGCGGAAGCGTTATAAAAAATCATTTATTTAAAACGTTGTGGAAGCGTAAATAATTTAAATAAAATAAACTAATCATTTGGTTACAATTTACAAAAACCTAATTTCATACAACTATTTTCCTTATACCCTCTTTATGCCTAGCCAGCCACGGACTCCCTCGCGCGTGCAAATCTATCATCTCTGCTTTGATGTTATCCGTTTGTCTTTTCTTTTCGCTTCTCCTAGTCTGTGCAATGGTTCCACGTACGACTACCTACACGTACACCACAAATAACACGTGAGCCTAATGGCCCAGTAAGGAAAAAAGGTTTAATGCATATGAATGTCACTCTTTAGTCCATTTTGGAATGGGGGCCACCCAAACCAATTCTTTCATTAGGTCATTAATCCGTTTATTACTTTACTAAATCTTATTTTAATCCCTTGGGATCCATTATTCTATTATTCCATTATTCCATACTCATACTTCGAGCTAGAATTGGGAGGTTGTTCTCATATAATGGCATAGTGATCGAACCTAGCTCTTTTTCCTCGCATCTAGAACTCCCGTACCTTATAAGGGAGGGGCTATGCCTAGATCGTAGACTAGATCCGCTACCCATCCACTCTCAATTCCCTTCTTCTTCTTTACTTTTTCTTAACATTTTACCTTACTTATGCATGCTTGCATACCACCACCAAGGTGGCACTTCCTATGCTTTCTATTAACATGATGCATGACCATACATTCTTAACCTAACATGATACATGATGCTTCACAACATAACATTCATAATAAAGTGCGCATATAAAGGAATGAAACGATAATTGAAAGCGCATATAAAAGAAGGTAAAGCACATAATGGAAGGTACAACCAAAATCGAAAGCGCACATAAGAACAAGTAATGACTATGAGAGACATGCTTGGATATATATAATTCACAGCAATAAAGGAAACATAACCTAGTTAACATGCTCAAGGGTTAAATTCATACTTTTGTCCTAATTAACTATTTATGCTCAAGTTCAATTACCGTTATTAATCTCGTTGGTTATCCTAATTAATTTACATGCTCAAGAATGAATTACAATTATTACTCTAGTTAATTACTTTAGTTAATTAACATGCTAATGAGTAATTACAATTATTAGTTATCCTAATCAATTACATGCATCAAGCGCGTATCATTACATTATCTATCATTATTACCTAAGTTAACATGCTTGAGAAATTAGACATGCTAGTAATTTAAACACGCTGATTAATTAAACATGATACGATCATTAAACTAGTTGATTAGACATGCTCAAGTCTAATTCAGTTAAGTTAGTTAACTAACATGCTTGGATTAACTAAATTAGTTAACATGCTCAGTTAATTATCATTTAGCTAAGTTGATTGACGAGTAAACATTCTAGATATAAAGTAAGACAACCAAATGGTAATGGAACAATAATGATGGAAATATCAGTTTATAATCAATAATTAAACAGAAGTCAAATTGCAAGAATTAAGTCGTCACTCATTTGTCTAACATTTCAGACTTAACCCATTCGTTTAAGCAATTCTCGTTCATCAACTTTTTATGTCTAAGCATTTATAACAAGGTTAAGGAAATGACAAGGAAGTCCATGGGCTACCAACAGGGAAACATTACAAGGCAACAATAATCTACAGAACTAACAAGGAATATCACAGAGTTAGAAATGATCCACAACATACTAGCATTCTACACTATCTATCAAGGAATTATCTAATAGCCAGGAAGATAACCATAACCAAACAAACACACTCACGCACTCTACTTGTGGGTAAGGCCTTCAAATGGCCAAGACTCACCCATTTTCCTTACCTTGAAACTTTAATGCGCAATAGTCGTTAGTTGTTATTCTTCTTCTATTCTTCTTTGTACCTAACATCACTCACATAATAAGTACCCGAACAAAGCCAACGACCTATACTAATATCGAAGAAGGGTATAAAACCAACGACATCAACAGTCAACCAATGTACGACCTAACTTTTGATATTCAGAATATATTAATTCAACCCAACAATAATATATTGTTAAACAGAGAGTATTACCCATAAACCAAGTCAAGACAACCGTAGATAGCCAACAACAACCAATGCATCTCATTATCTTTTATCTTAACAAAACAACAGTTGAATCATCCAAACGTTTAAAGCATTTATCAACGTGTATAACACTCACTTAAATCTCCTAGTATTCCCAATATACATTACACTTCATATTAACCAACATAAAATTAGACCAATAGATTATCCAACGTAGCCGATTAACTAACCAATACCACATATCAACGTTCCATTGCGAAAATACAGCGAATATTAAGCTATAACTAAATTACAAATTAATAATATTCGATAATTCACGGATAAGCTTCATAGAGCAATTTCCTTATATCTCAATATAGTCATTCATACAACAAGTCCAAATTCAATAATCGATTAAAAGTCTCAATCCATTATTAGTTTGTAACAATCACAATACACAACTAACATTACGTAACTATAATTAACAGAGCATATTTCCATCTCAACAATTTATTCTAATTGATAGAAACAACATCTAATATGGACAGTTCATATCAACAAAGCCTAACCGATTATAACCTAGCAAATAACCAACGATCAATGCTTTCAATAAAATCAACAAGGCAGTAACATCCAACCCAAACAAAGTATTTCAACATAACAGGATTCTTCCATTTAACACTATTTAAAAGACAGGACATTTATCCAAACAGAGAACACAAACCACGTCCAAGAAATCTCCAATCAAATGCATAACAAAATTTCTCAACAACAACATCCAGACATAACAAATTACCAAAACAGTATATTAAACCTATAGTTCTATCATTCTCTACAATCCATTCATCACATCCAGCAAAACAATGTATCACAAAACAACACCAACTCGGCAGATCATGTATATTGTTGTTGATAATTTAATAGGGGGAGAGGAAAATTGATTATGTATATTGAGTGTTAATTTCCCTCCAATGATTTCTATGTTTTGAATAATGACAAAGGGAGAGAAATCTTTTTATGACTTTGTTTTAAACCTCTCCATTGATTTCTATGTTATTATGACAAACAGGGAGAGAAGTTAGAGTAAGTTGTTGTTAGTAAAGCATGATTAGCATGAATTTAAAAGTGAGAAATTGCATGAACTAAGGGGGAGTATCAAATATGCAATCGACATCATGGTCATGCTTAGTATAAGTAATTAAACAACTTAATATATTTTGTCATCATCAAAAAGGGGGAGATTGTTAGTGTAATAGACATTAGTTTGTTTTGAAATAGTATATTGCTAAAGGGGGAGAGTGTTAATTGTTTGAATTGTTTTGATTTTCTTACGTCCCAACTATTTTTGTGGATAATATCTAAAGGGGGACTAATATTTGTTTTCAATCATATGTTGAATTAAATTGTTAATTTAATTTGATGATATCTTTGTTTTTTTTTCCTCCATATATTCTTGTTGATAATTTAATAGGGGGAGAGGAAAATTGATTATGTATATTGAGTGTTAATTTCCCTCCAATGATTTCTATGTTTTGAATAATGACAAAAGGAGAGAAATCTTTTTATGACTTTGTTTTAAACCTCTCCTTTGATTTCTTTGTTATTATGACAAACAGGGAGAGAAGTTAGAGTAAGTTGTTGTTAGTAAAGCATGATTAGCATGAATTTAAAAGTGAGAAATTGCATGAACTAAGGGGGAGTATCAAATATGCAATCGACATCATGGTCATGCTTAGTATAAGTAATTAAACAACTTAATATATTTTGTCATCATCAAAAAGGGGGAGATTGTTAGTGTAATAGACATTAGTTTGTTTTGAAATAGTATATTGCTAAAGGGGAAGAGTGTTAATTGTTTGAACTGTTTTGATTTTCTTATGTCCCAACTATTTTTGTGGATAATATCTAAAGGGGGACTAATATTTGTTTTCAATCATATGTTGAATTAAATTGTTAATTTAATTTGATGATATCTTTGTTTTTTTTCCTCCATATATTCTTGTTGATAATTTAATAGGGGGAGAGGAAAATTGATTATGTATATTGAGTGTTAATTTCCCTCCAATGATTTCTATGTTTTGAATAATGACAAAGGGAGAGAAATCTTTTTATGACTTTGTTTTAAACCTCTCCATTGATTTCTTTGTTATTATGACAAACAAGGAGAGAAGTTAGAGTAAGTTGTTGTTAGTAAAGCATGATTAGCATGAATTTAAAAGTGAGAAATTGCATGAACTAAGGGGGAGTATCAAATATGCAATCGACATCATGGTCATGCTTAGTATAAGTAATTAAACAACCTAATATATTTTGTCATCATCAAAAAGGGGAAGATTGTTAGCGTAATAGACATTAGTTTGTTTCTTTTGATGATGACAGTTTTATTTGAATAATTAAGTTGTTTATTATGTATTTGTTTGAATCAAGTAAATACGTTAATTTTGTTTTATTGAAAATACCCTTTATATAGGTATTATTACTTACTAACGTGTTTACTTACGTTCATATAGCTTATGTATTAATTATTGAGACTTAAAGGATTCAATAAGGTCAAAACCTAGAGTACAAGTCAACTAGTAGGCTGAAGAAAGAGCCAGAATAGAAAAGCGGTCGACCAGCTTAAAGAAGAGGTCGACTGCAAATATTACAAATTACTTAAGATTTTGAAGCAATGAAGAAGCGGTCGACCTATGATGGAAAGCGGTCGACCGGTGTGACAGACCGAAGCCAAAGTTGCTCGATCGCAAAATGGATAGATTCGAGCAGTTTTCTGAAATGTGAAGAAGCGGTCGAATGGGGGGTCAAAGCGGTCAACTGCCCGACTGTATTTCACACAACAATTATATTCCAATGGTCGGGAGGCGGTCAACCAAAATGAGGGTGGTCGACCGATTTTGCAGATTTTATAAATAGAAGACACTCCAAAGCTCAAACTAACAAAGAGAAACCATAGCAAAGCTTTGCCAAAATTTATACTCTTTTTCTCTTCTGTAATTGGGTGTCGAACCTAACTCTCCAAGTCACAAACTTGAGATTTTATATTTGGGAGAGTTGGAAGTACATCCTCATGTGTGTTTTCTGATGATACCATACATGAACATAATCCTCAACTAATCTCCACATAAAATGCAAACACGGGATTGCATGCATGCACGAGTTTCTAGTCAGCTCCCACCTATAATAATTATAGTTACATCTGTCTAAATTGACTACATACTATTTGTTACCGTTACTAACCTCAAATCGACCAACTCTTGAAAATGTTGGAAACTAATTTCGAGCTGCATGTTGTAGGTTGGTAAGGTTCATCTTGATTTGAGAACACAATAGGTTCATCGACTTTGCATCTTTTCGTGTTTCTTAATGATCCTACACATGATGCTCTTTCTTATCATTTAAAAAATAGTTAGAATCAGTTTGTATCATGTTGGTAGGATGCAGGCATTGAAAGACTCACTTAAATTATTGAGGCTTATGTTGCACTTTGGGATCGAATTGAAAGCATGTCTTGCCCAAAATCTCGAATTGATGTTTCATAGATATATGTGTGCAGTCTGGCCAGCCAAAAATAGCTTATTCAACTCTCTCTCAAGTGCATTAATGTTGTGGCCCTAGATACATTTCACATCACTTCCTTCTACAACTTACTTGAAATTATTTTTTTAGAGTTGCCATACAAGTGTTTGAGGAAGAAACAATGTTCGAATAACTGTGTAAACTCTTCATGTGGAGTGCCCTAATGCTCTTTGTACAATATTGTGTGCTTTGTGCTAAAGCCCCCACAGTTTTGTTATTGGGGTTAGCTCAAAATGCATTGTAGTAGGTAGGGAGGAGAACTCTACTTATAAATTATTCACTTTTTCACTCTCTCAAACGATAAGGGATTGTGCACCTCCACTAGTATAAGCTGAGCCCTCACAATTAACAACATCTTGGGTCGTCCTTGCCTTTATATGGTGGGCTACCACAATTTTTCCCACTAGTATAACATAAACAAGCATTAGAAAGACAATGCACCATACCTTTTTTTGGTCGAAAACAAATGTCCATCCCCTAGTCGAAGTATTGTCTATATCAATAAGCAACAATTGAAAAAATTAGAACCAAGACTCTTTGCATTCTGCTTCAACCACTACTATAGCAAGTGGATAAATTCCATCATTAGCGTCAATGTCGACAGCTGTGAGCAACTAACGTGGAAATGAGCCCTTCAAGTGATAGTCATTCAAGTAAATGACAGGTCTACCATGTAAAATCGATATAAGCCTGGGGGGGTAAATATAGTGTCCTAGTATTTTCATGCGATACTTAATCTCTAATATCACTAAGTGATTTAATGCATATAATTAAAATAAACAATCATATATATACAATAACGTAAAGAGTAAGGGTAAGAGAGAGTGCACACAATATTTGTTTACGCGGTTTAGCAAACTCCCCTATGTCCGCACTCCAAGTTTCACTTGGAGATCCACTAAATAATTGGCTTACGGGTGCCAATAAAACAATTTATAAATTGACTATTAACGGGGCGTCACCCTTAACTAATTCTAAGGTCATCAACCTTTGACTATTACAGGGCATCACCCTTAATTTGACTATTGTAGGGCGTCATCGTAAATTTGATGATTACGGGGAATCACCCTTTGATTGAACTTACGGGTGTTCAATTGAGCCTATGACTGTTTCAGGGCGTCACCCAAATTCTTAGGAAATCACCTTTTACAATTAAGTACAATTATAAAATCGAAAAACTAACTCGAAAGTTTATGGGTGGGGAGAATTGGATTTACAATAGCTCACAATGCAATAGATTCTAGTCTTGAATTTGGCAGGGCTTCACCTCGAATCTTCAATCATTGTTGTGAGCTTGGAGTGTCTCTCTATAAATAGACTACAGACTTTCGGTCATCCTAAAATAGTTTCGGTCGATCGTATCCAACTGTTGGAGAAAATAGTCGTTGAAATCCGTTCGTTGGAAATGTAGCTATTGGCAACATCTAGACTTTTCGGACCCATAACCAAGACCACGCCTCAACTGCTAGTAGACCAAAAACTCTTGGACCTGTTCTGTTCAACTTTTTCGGACGCTAATCGTCAACCGCTACTCGACCGCTAGTAGACCGAAAAGCCCCAGAAAACTTACAGATTCAAACGGGAGTCAACCACGCTCGACTGGGCTCGACCGCTACTCGTCCGAAAACCTCCAGACCATTTTACAGATTCAAACCTTTGTCAACCGGACTCGTCCGCACGTCGACCGTAGCTCGACCGAAAGACCAAAACCTTGTTTTGGTCGAGCTTCCTCGTCTGCAAGCATCTAGAAGCCTTCTCCAATTTTAACCTTCAACTATACTAAGTCCCAAATGATATGTTACGCTACATGGACTTAGATAAACTTGTTAGTACATTAATTATACCCATTTTTTCCAATAAATATGGATATAAATATTATGTTAAAAACATTAAGAATAATATCTAGATTATTCAAAATACAACTTATGGAATTTATTAAATTACACAACATTTTAGTCATCATCAAAATAAAATTTAGCCTAACAAAAAGGCTAACAATCTCCCCCTTTTTGATGATGACAAAATCTAATAATTTGTTTACTCTAAAACCTAAGCATGTGCATTAAATATTTGCATTTTTTATTTCTCCCCTTTAAGTTATGCAATATATCTACATTTAAATCCATGCATACATGCTATACCAACTATTATTTCATAAAAATTGTCACTCCCTCATAATCAACTTATACATTTCTCTCCCCCTTTTTGTCATAATCAAAAAGAATTCCAAGGGGAGGGGAGTCCAAAAACAACCAAGAATTATCAAAATTAAAACATCCAAAAATAATCTTCTTAACAAAAATCTCCCCCTTATTCAAATAATTTATCCACAAATCAAATAATAGAGGGAATCAAGCATTCAAGTTCAATGAGTGATCAAAAGTAAGATACCAATTGAAGCAACCACATTCAAGACAAAATCAAACAAAAATATTGTCCTCTTTTTTGTCATTAAGCATACAAGTTCATTTTAGGGAATTAAGCATTAGAAGAAACAAAGAAATAGATACCAATAGAAAGAAATGGATATAAATATAAGATCCAAGAAATAGATACCAATTTAAGTTCAAAATATCGAACCAATTATTTCTTTTTTAAAAAAATGATACCAATTTCTAAGAGAGATACCAAGGTTTAAAATCAAGATAAAAAACATTCAATTATCTCTCCCCATATGTAATTACACAAAGACAACCAAATGAGGATATAATCCAATTTTAAAACTTTGCCCTCCCGTTAGAGCAATAATAAAACAACTTAAGAAATTTCTCTCCCCCTTTAAAAATATCACCAAGCATATAAGAGGGAATACTAAAAAATAGAGACTCATCCAATTTAATAAAATATATATATATACCAGTTGAAAAACACTCCATTGATGAATTCAAGTTAAAACATAACAAAACTTTCTCCCCCTATCATTTTGCACAAAACCAAATAGTTGGGGAAACTCATATATATACAAAGTTAAATCAACCAATTTTATTTTCTCCCTCTAAATCAATAATTAAGATAAAACCAATGGGGAAATTTCAAAGTTTAAGCACTTGCGGAAGCAAATTTATCAAAAACTTAAAAACTTGAATAATTTAAAAAAGCAAATCAATCAACTCTATACAAAATTATCTTCTCCCCCTATACCAATAGCTAAAAGTAATTCAAGGGAGATATCCAAATCAATAAAAGAAAACAAAATATCATTTCTACTCTTCTCCCCCTATATCAATAACTAATTTTAGTCCAAGGGAGATATCAAAATAATCTCAAAAGGCAAAAACAATTTAATCTAGCAAGTTCATGAAACAATGAGCAATTAAAAAAAATTAGATACCAATTGAAAAAATAATCAAATTCATAACCTATGATATCTATCAATTCAAAACAAAATCAAAATCCGTAATAATGATTCCAAAAGGAATTTCAACAAATCAAAGTCTAAATATTAATCCAAATCAAATTCCACAAATAAATTTAATTATAATAAAGAAATTGTGTACCTCGAAGATGTTTATTTTCATTTTTCAAGCATTGGAGGCATTATTTTGAAGCTTCTCCCCTTATCCAAATCCATTAAGCTCATTGGGAGAATCTTCAACCTACAACAAAAATCATTTTGCATATTTTGGTACCCAAACCATTTTGGGTCCATTGGTTAAGGATTTGGTCCCTTTAAGAATCCACACAAATTTATAATTAAAATTAGGTTTAGAATTTAAATTAGATTATCCAGAATTTCCTTTTAAAGGGCAAACAAATAATTTATGCCCTAAACAATTACAAGAATTACAAAAAGTAGGACAAGCAAAGAAATTAGTATAATTCTTCTTTCTAGCAAAGGGTTCATAGCCAATTCCGGCTTTATCAAATGTGACCCTTTGTTTCCCTAGAGTATATTAAAATTTTTACTACCATTTGTGAATTTATGCACAATAGCATTCAAATCATCATTTTCCAATTTCAAAACACTATTGCTAAACTCATAAGTTTTAATGGCAGCATTCAACATATTATTCATGCTTTTTAATTCAAAACTTGATCCTCTAAAGATCTCGTAAAATTTGCATGCTCTTTGATCAAATTTTTCTTTTCCTTTTTCAAGGATTTATACCTATCTTTGAACTCTTCAAAACTCTCAAGCAATTCATTATACACATCAAGTAAGTCATCATCAACATTATCGAAATTTGAATTGCTAGAAGAATTTACCTCATTACCTTCGGCCATGAAGAAAATGTGGGAGACTTCTTCAATTTCGGAATAGGACTCATCGCTATAATCCCATGTGACCTTTAACGCTTTCTTCCTTGAGGCTTTGTGTTTTCTCCTTGATTTGGGGCACTTGGTAGATAGATGTCCGGGTTTACCGCACCCATAGCATATAATTAAAATAAACAATCACATATATGCAATAATGTAAAGAGTAAGGGTAAGAGAGAGTTCACACAATATTTGTTTACGCGGTTTAGCAAACTCCCCTACCTCTATGCTCCAAGTTTTACTTGGAGATCCACTAAATAATTGGCTTACGGGTGCCACTAAAACCGTTTACAAATTTACTATTAACGGGCCGTCACCCTTGACTAATTCTAAGATCGTCAACCTTTGACTATTACGGGGCATCACTCTTAATTTGACTACTGCGAGGCGTCACCCTAAATTTGACGATTACGGGGAGTCACCCTTTGATTGAACTTACGGGCGTTCAATCGAGCCTATGACTGTTTTGGGGTGTCACCCAAGTGTGATAAATTCTTAGGGAATCGTCATTTATAATTAAGCACAATTATAGACTCAGAAATTAAAGCTCTAAAAACTAATCTGAATTCTCCCAATGTTAACTCGTAAGTTTATGGGTGGGGAAAATTGGATTTACAATAGCTCACAGTGCAATAGATTCGAGTCTTGAATTTGGTAGGGCTTCGTCTCGAATCTTCGATTGTTGTTGTGAGCTTAGAGTGTCTCTTTATAAATAGACTATGGACTTTCGGTTGTCCTAAAATGGTTTCGAACGATCGCATCCAACCATTGGAGAAAATAACCGTTGAAATCCGTTCGTTGGAAATGTTGTTGTTGGCAAAATCTAGACTTTTCAGACACATAACCAAGAGCACGCCTCAACCGCTAGTAGACCGAAAACTCTTCGACCTGTTCTATTCAGCTTTTTCGGACGCAGATCATCAACCGCTACTCAACCGCTAGTAGACCGAAAAGCCCCAGAAAACTTGCAGATTCAAACGAGAGTCGACCACACTCAACTGGGCTCGACCGCTACTCGTCTGAAAACCTCTAGACCCTTTACAGATTCAAACCTTTGTCGACCGACCTCATGTGCACGTCGACTGCAACTCGACCGAAAGGCCAAAACCTTGTTTTGGTTGAGCTTCCTCGTCTGCAAGCATCCAGAAGCCTTCTCCAATTTTAACCTTCAACTATACTAAGTCCCAAATGATATGTTACGCTACATGAACTTTGATAAACTTGTTAGCACATTAATAATACCCATTTTGAAGGTATTTTCAATAAACACGGATATAAATATTATGTTAAAAACATTAAAAATAATATCCAGATTATTCAAAATACAACTTATTGAATTTATTAAATTACACAACATTTTAGTTATCATCGAAAATAAAACTTAACCTAACAAAAAGGCTAACTTACCACACTCCAGCAAACCTCTCTAGCACACATCCAAACACATTTATATCTTTTAAATATTAGATAGGGTGTAAGATCATTCTTATATATGCTAACAACCAATATGTTGTCATGATTAGACCCATGAATCTGCTCTCCATATGACTAGAATTGTTTACATTGTTTATCGTCATCCACTTCATTTAGTTTTCTAACTTTATTCCTTGCCCTTCTACCAAGGCATGGTGTAATGTTTATTGGCTTACGAAACTAAGTATGATTGTTTTGATGATGAATGTATTTAATTGATTATGATATTCTAAGTTATTATATTGAAAATACCCTTGAAAATGAGTATTTAATTGTACTAGCATGTTTATTGAATCTATGCAATAAATGATAAATTTATAGGACTCACAATGATGCACCACAGACAAGCTTCGAATAAAGAGAGCCTGTGTGGTCGTTCGGCTCTGTAGGTGATCAACAGAAAATCTCATAGTTTCAAAATTCCTTTGCTTATGGATGGATGGCGGTCGACCAACTGCGGAATATGATTCACTGGTTGGCTTGGATAAAAGTTGGAAAGTAGGCAGTTTCCAAAACTTGTAGCAAAATACTTTTAGGAAATTTTAGACTTTAGAAATTCATAACTTGATGAATATGGAAGCTTTTCTCACGAAATTTGGACAACAACTACTTCAATTGATGATGAATAATTCTTCCAAAAATAATGCTGAAAATCATAACAAATAAGGAAATATGCCAAGTTGAACTAGATTGGCCAAAGAGGTCAAGAAATTACAACTTTGGTCTTTGATTTGGAAAGCTTCCACCAATATAATCCTCTTGAAAGTTGAACACCAATTCACACGTTCTTCTTCAAGAGAACAAGAACACGGATGCCAATAAGAAATATTACTCAACTCACAAAGTAATCTTAATGTGATATCACGACACAAACTTTGGATGAATGCACCAAAGGGTAGAAAAAGGAATTACTCCCAATTCAAAGATAAACAAAGAAAAGTTTTAATATTCAAATTCAACTATCCAAAAAATAAACATGCATGGTAGCTTAAATAGCCACTCATCAACTAAGAAATAGGAAATAACTAAAAATGAAACTAAACAATGATACTAAATCGGGTATACACACACACTTAACTTAAAGTAAATTACTTAAATTAACTCTTGATTCTTCTTCTCCAAGTCTTGATTGATTTTGGCAGCTATTCCTTCTTCATGCTCGGCCACTTGGGAAGATTTCCATAACTCATCATGCAATGACTTTCCTTGATCCTCATGCTCGTCCACTTGGGATGGTTTCCATAACAAAACATATATGGCTTTCCTTGATCTTCACGAGATGGTGACTCCTCCACTTGGCCCACTAATGTGTTGCCTTCCAAATAAGTAGAAAGGTAAGTATTGATGAGTCTTTGGGCCACCTTGTGGTCCATCATCCTCTCCGGGTTTTTGAGGATTTGACCTCAAAGCTTCTTCAAGTTCTGGCTTCATATAATCTTCTTCATCACCAATGTAAGGAGATACATCTTGTACATTAAAAGTGGCTGAGGAAGTTCCAATTTGTAGGCATTGTTGTTGACCCGCTCCAATACCTTGAATGGACCATCGACTATAGGCATGAGTTTGGACTTCCTTTGTTAAGGGAATCTTTCTTTGCGCAAATGTAGCCAAACTAAGTCACTTTGCTTGAATATAATCTCTTTCCTTCCATGGTTTGCTGCCTTTGCATAAGTTTTCTTCTTTTTCTCTATGGTTTTTCTTACCTTTTCATGTCTTGCCTTCATCAATTTGGCCTTCTTTGCCCCATTGGACTTATTAAGCTCTTTGTTTGGTAATGCCATAAGATCCATTGGAGTGTGATAGTTGAATCCATATACTACTTCAAAAGGAGTTCTTTGAGCGTTTCAGTGCATACTTCTATTATATGCAAACTCGATGTAAGGTTGGTGCAAATCCTAATCCGTCAACTTCCCATTCAACATGCTTCTCAAAAGTGTGTCCAACGTTCAATTGACTACCTCGGTTTACCCATTGATTTGAGGATGAAATGATGTACTAAATAGTAGTTTGGTCCCCAATCTCTACCAAAGACTTCTCCAAAAAGTAGTAAGAAATTTAGTGTCTCGGTCGGAAACAATAGAACAAGGAATCTCATGCAAATGCTCCACTTTTTTTAGAAACAATTCGGCCACATGAATAGCATCATCCAATTTAGAACAATCAATAAAATGAGCCATCTTAGAAAATTTATCAACAACTACCATAATAAAATCCTTTGATCTCAATGTACGAGACAATCCCAAGATGAAATCCATACTAATCTCCACCCATGGATGAGTTGGTACCGGTAAAGGTAAATAGAGTCCTTGAGGTAAGAGTCTTTTTTTAGCCTTCTTTCAAGTAATGCATCTCTTCACTACCCTTTGCATGTCCTTTTGGAGGTGAGGCCAATATAAATTCTCTTTTATCAAGGATTTTTGAAGGCTACACCGTGGGATACATATCTTTCCAACCTTGAAGAGATAACCATTCATAAGGTAAAATCCGCCCTTGGGTTTCTTCAATCACTTTTTATACCATTGTTTGGTCTATATCATCCTCATAAGCATTTTTTATCCAATAAAAACCATAAAGTTTGGCATCAAGTTTGGTGAGGAAAGAATATGATATGATCCAAGAACATATGAAAGGATTGGATTCACTACAACACAATGAAGGACCCATGACAAGAGCAAGGACCAAAGGAATATCTAAGAATTTACAAACTTTAATCAAATAAATGGATGTTAAAGACATTATTAATGAAGAACAAAGGCCCATGAATGCCCTAACTATTAAGGGAGAGTCCATGGAGGTCCAAGAAGGCAAGGGAAGCAAGGAAATATTGTTAAATTTGAAGAATGGCCCAAGCAGCCCAGGGAGAAGCCCAGTCCTCGCCGCAAAAGGTACAATGCGCGCACCGTCATATGTACAGTGCGCGCGCCGTCATATGTACTGTGCGTGCACCGTCATATGTACAGTGCATGCACCAACCAATCAACGCCGCACCAACTTGCGCCCGCCATCGCTGATTGCCGCCCAACAGCACCGCGCCCACCAGCGCGCGTTCGCATGGGTCAAACCCGACCGCCGCGCGTCGCCACCCAGCGCTGCCAGCTGATTTCCACCTCGGCAATCCTCGCTTACCTTTGAATTGTCTTCGTTCTTTTGTACATTTTTGGACATATTTTATTGTTTCTATGTCCCTTCTCTTTGCCTATAAATAGAAGGGCAAGTCTTCTTTGTAAAACACAATTGGAATATCTTACAACTTGAAATTTGAGAGCATTTTGCATTCTCTTCTTGAGTTCTCTTTGGAGGGCTTGATCTTCTTCAATTGCTTGCTTGAAGAGATCAAACTTGATAGTTTTGGTTCAACCAACAAGTTTGGTTCCGGTCAAGCTCCTTTCTTTGATAGTTTCGATTTTTATCTCTTCATAGATAACGAGTCAAACTCCTAATCCATTTGAATTTCCAAGGTGTCCTGCGAACATTCCGCATTGTTGTAGGGTCTCGGATCTTTCATATCCGTGGTTCGCATCAGAATACCTTTGCGATATGGTGTCGTCCATCACATAAGTGTTTTCTTTTCTTGACATAAGCATGGTAGACTTCATCCTACTTTCTCTCGATGATTCATAATCTTTAACTACTTGCTCTGCTTGGAGTGGAGCTAACTTGATCATCCTTCCATTATCCTTGAATGAATAACAATTTGTATAACCATCATGCATAGTCTTCCTATCATATTGTGATGGTCTTCCCAAAAGTAAATGACTAGCACTCATTGGAACCACATCACATAGCACTTTATCCATCAAACTACCAATGGTGAACTCAACCAATGCTTGTTTACAAACCTTGATGTCTTCTCGGTCATTTAACCAAATTAACTTGTAAGGAATCGGATGCAAGGTTGTCTCCATTCCCAACTTCCTCACTAAGCCCGTAGATACCACATTAGCACAATTTCCTCCATCAATAATTAGAGAGCATATCTTGTCTTTGACTTTGCATCGGCTATAGAAGATATTTTCCGTTTGACAACCATCAATATTAGCCTTTATAGTAAGTGTCATTTGAATAACCATAAGAAGAGGGTCCTCTTGATCATGGAGGGTCGCTACTTGTACTTGCACCTCGAGTGCCCCTTGTTCAACACTCTCATCTTCACTTTCAATTTCTTTGGTGCCTTCTTGCAATACCATCACTTTCCTATTCATACATTGATAAGCATAGTGCCCAAAACCAAGACATTTGAAACACTTGAACTCTCTTGTCTTTGGTTTTTGGTGCTTCTGTCACGACCCAAAGGTGAGCCTGACAGAACCGTTAGGTTAAGCGACCCGATTCTCGGAGAGAACCTAATTACCTAGCCCAAGGCGTGAATTTTTTTTATGCGGAAGTCTTAACAGGAATAATATCAAGCCCAACCCGAATCACATGGGTTTGGGTCCACAGAGTGATCAACTAAAGACGTGATAGCATAATAAATGAAAGTACTGTGCAGGAATTAAATCAAACAACATCAAAACTAAAATCTCAACATACTAGGAACGGAGGGAATATATTAACAAACCTCCATCCATCTATAAGAAGATCAAAGCACCTTTGGGAATCTCTATCATCGCCCACTACCACTTGTGCAAATCCTGTGCACCGAACCTACACCATAACCTGGGGAAAAATATAGTCTAAGGGGTGAGTGACTAACTCAGTACAGAAATCTATATTAAATGCAATGCATGCTAAAATCGTTTTCCATATCTTTTGAAGACCATTTTATGCTTCTCATTTACCGTACATGGATTTAAATACTTAAAAACCTCTTTTATCATTTTAGCAAAACCTGAGGCCCTCAATGTGATTTTATCAAAATCCGCTGTATACATACACAGCTATAATCACAAAATATGCCAACATCGCTTTCTATACGAAAACGTCATCCGTGAAAAGGAATGGTCACACAAGGACCCATCTGTCACTCATCATCATAAAGTGGTGTAATCTCTCGGATATGCCGACGGGCCATAGCCGCCGTTGATACGATCCAAAGATCCAGTGCATTACCCGAATTGCCGGCGAGCCAGCTTCATGACGACACAACTCATGTAACTGCCCAGATGTGCCGTCAAGCCGTAGCCACCGCCAATATGATCCGAAGGTCCAGCGCATTACCCTAGTTGTCGGCGAACCAGTCAGCTACGACACAACTCTTGTAACAGTCTAGCACAGATCATAGAAAGGTGGCTATCCGCCAATAGCAACACCTCATGAGGTAGGAAAGAATACCATTGATAGCGATCCGCAGATCCAGCACGTCACCCAAGTTGTCAGCGAGCCAAGCTCCCTGCCAACATAACTCGTATAATCGCAGTAATGGAGGAGGTTGCTCACGATAAACTGCTTTTCACTAGGATACCTCCGTGTCCCAAATTGAGGAGGGTTGCCGACGAGCAAGCTCAAGCCATCCAGCCACCCACCAAATGGAACGATACTAGGATAAGCTAATCTTCACGACTGACAACTTGCCACTTCGTGTGACAAATACCCTGGCTATGTTTAGGGGCTTTCAACCCAAGGAGGCATCATCACCCTCCCATCCTATTTTCGACTTTCAGGGCTCTCGACTTGAGGACACATCACGAATGCCCTATCCTCTTTTCGCACTTCCAATCCTCGCAACCTGAGGACATGTCATGAACGCCCCATCGTCATTTCGCACGTAAACGACCAATCTTCATGCATGAGAAGATTGTACGGGGATAGCCTCATGATGCTTTAATGCTAGAGTGCCTAAAGCATCAAGAGGATTCATCCTCTGTGTACATATCAAATCTTCTCGCAATAGAATATTTCATGGATCGCCTCGTGATGCTTTAGCGCTAGAGTGCCTAAAGCATCAAGTGGATTCATCCTCCCAATGTACGTAACCAATATCAAACCTTTTTGCAGTAGAAGGTTGACTGGATAGCCTCGTGATGCTTTAACACTAGAGTGCCTAAAGCATCAAGAGGATTCATCCTCCAAACACATGCACCGATATCACATCATTTATATGTACAAAATATCAGCAATATACCATGTACGGAATGTAAACGTGAGAAAATATACGTATAGGTAAAAACTGAAGTGCTGTCAAACAGTTCTCATCGGGTTTTTAGGTGTGGTATCCCACAAAATAGCAGTTTTGAAAACCATGACGCAATGCAGTGCAGAAAGTATAAAGATCCCTACAACGATGATGACCACGACACGCTTACTGAAAACCAGCTCCACGCGCTATCGTAAACAAAAAGTCGAATCATCTAACACCTCCAGAACCTACAACAAGACTAGTGTCAACATCCAACAACATAACAGGGATAACAGACAAGTCTTAAACAAGACTAGAGCCCAAAATAGTTTCTAAGGACAACCACGAGTCCCAAATCGGAAACCAAACCTGTAATACTCCAGTACTAATTTTCCCGTGTACGTGATGCAATCAAACTTTGGAACTAATTATACATTACATTGCATATCTATACTTGTTTATTCATGACATGTATTTATGGGGAAGATTATGGGGTAAAAGGTTAAGTAGTAAAATGTGAGAAAAATGTGGTTCTAGGCGTTTCGGACGCCTGCGGAAGAGTTATGTCATCTGCAAATGCTTGGAGCGTCGCCTCAAGCCTTGGGACGACTCAGGACGTGATTCCACGTCGTAACATCACTGTGTCATGGAGCTTCGGACGAGTCTGGACGATGCGGATGCAGATGGCTTCATCTGCATTGTATCTGTTCGAATTTTGGGCACCTTCAGACGCTTGTGGATGAGCGCGGACAAGGACAGGCCTCATCCGATTTGAATCTATCCAATTTATGGATAGATTCAAACGATACATGTGGACACTGGGTCGACTGCAGACGGTACGGATGAAAGTGGGGACGTCATTTCTCGTCCGTGACCACAATTTGGCCTATGGATTTTACTCATGCGGACGAGACCAGTACGTCTGTACTTGTCCGAAATATCACAGAACTGTGTACAATTAGGGATTTAAAATATGACAACTTGTCGTTTTGTCAATTAAAACGCACTCTCCCCGACAGAAAATCTCCCTCTCCATGCTCAGACCCATCCCTCGCCATGCTCAAGCCACACGGAAGCCATCCTCCTCCTCCCCCTTCTCCTACGCGAATGATCACCCCTAGTAAGTCTCCCCTTTTTACTTCCAACTGGCCCTTTCAGTCAATCCAGTTTTCTTCTTCCCCTACGTCTCTCCTTATTCTTCGTGCAGCTAAGTATATGTCACGGGAGTGGGAGTTTCAGCTGTCCCCATTTGTTTCCTTCAAAACCTAGGTAAGGCCTTGGGTTAGTCTTTGGCTTGAGGAAGCCCTACCCACAGGTAAAATGTGTGTGTGCGTGTGAGATTTTTGTTAGTGGTAGTTAAAATTCTGTAAATTTCCTAGATGCCTTAAACTCTCGTATTTTTTTCCTTGGATGCTCTGTTCTGCTGTTATACCTAGTGCTATATTCTGTTTTGTTCTTTTGTTACATTTCAATGCTTGCTTACCTTTACTGGATGTTAAGTTTGGAAGTACTAAGTCCTAACTAACGTCAAGATGGTAGAGTAGAGTGACAAACTAGTGGATTCATGGTGACTGTCAAGGATGAATGAGATGGACTCTATGTTTTCTTGTAGTATTCCTGGACAAATGTTACTTTTATATATCATTGTTGTGGCTATTAGATCTGTTAATTTTGATACTTCCATTGTGTCTTCATTGTGACTTCATCCGTCGTATAAGCATGAACTCAGTTGTACGTTATAAAAAGCATGTTTATGCACTTAATCTTAAAGCATGTCCTGTAGTTATTAATTGTTAAATGCTTAAGTGTGCTAACTAGTTATTATTTATTAAATCTTCAAGCATGTTAAACTGTTATTACTTTCTCAACCTCAAGCATGACAATCAATCATCACACGTTCAACTCCAAGTATGCTAAAATCAATTATCACTTGTAGGTTAAATTAGTTGTTAGTCTTCAAAATTTCCAATAGCTTGTTAAGCATACTGATTACTTGATTGAGCATGCTATTGATTACTTGATTGAGCATGCTAAATTCTGGTTTATTTTCCAAGCATATTCGTAAGCTATTCATTTAGCCACTATGATTTGTCTATGGGTGCTAATTACAATTTCTATTATGTTAAAGTACTACTGGTCCTCAAGCATGCCCATTTCCTTGTGTAATGTAAATTAACTATTAGTTGTCTAGATCTTCAAACATTCAATCCGAGCATTTTTAGTTGACCATTAGTTACTTAACTAATTCAAGCATGTAATTAACAGTTAATTGAGCATGCTTAGCTGTAAAATTTGTCGTAATTAGCATATTGTGGCTGTACATTGTTAGTATAAATTCTGTTTAACTTAGTCTCTAGTTTATACTATATTTCAAATCTCAATTTCCATATGTTGCCCTATAATTATGTTTTTGTTCTATTCATGTATCTTTAAATTCCGCATTTATTCATTGAGTTATCATTCCTTTAAATTACTGTCATTTACTTTCCGTATATGCGTTACTTAATTGTCATCATACATAATGCTAATAGAAACAAATAGAGAGTGTCACCTTGGGGTGTACTCACATGCATTGAGAGAGGAAAACGATAAGAAAATGAAAGAAGAGAAAAGAAAAGGGAGTTGGGGGGCGGATGGGTAGCGGGTCTAGTCTGTAACTAGTCGAAGCTCCTCCCTTATCGGGTACGGGAGTTCTAGTTGCAAGTAAAAGGGTAGATCCGATCACTATTCTATTCCAAAGGAAATCCTCTAATCTCCAGCTCGAAATACGAGTAAAGAACGAATGTAAAGAAAATACTGGTTTGGGTGGCCCTCATTCCATAAAGGACTAAAGAGAGGCATAGCATAAGCATAAGCATAAACCGCATTTCCTTTACTGGGCCATTGGCTCATGTCCTTACTTGTGGTGTAGGTAACAAGATGGTTGTACCAGGAGCAGAGGAGGAGGCCTTCCCTGTAGAGCCTGTGGAGTATCCGGAAGAAACGCGACCGGAGTAGACGGATGGCTCAAGGAAAGAAGAAGAATATGTTTTGTAAGGTTTAAATAGTAAACACGTTTTTGTAAAAATTTTAACTATGGCCCTAACTCGTATTTTGAATATGTAATGCTTTTAACCCTAAACTTTAAGTATGTTTTGATTAATATTTCCGTCTAATAAATGGTTTTTATATCTCTTCCACTATATTTTGCAAATAGATTTAATGATTTTAGTCTTCCACGATTTAAATGAGTTTTTAGAAATGTGGTGGCGACCGGGGTTGCAAACGAGCACTCTGATCATGAAAATTCAATCATAATAAAATATTTGAATTTAACGCATTTTTAGAAAAAATAAAAGGTAAAGATAAAAATCCAGGTCGTTACAAAACCAGGAGTACAACAAACGTCCTAACCTAGAAACCAACCCTGACCAGAAGGATCAACACAAAACTTCCCAGCTCAATGAAGAACGACGGTTCCCTTACACCTCGAGCTGAGAATCTACGCAACTAAGAATAAGAAATGGCTGACGAAACCCTATGGAGTTTGCTAAACCCAACTCCAGAAAACAAACAGAGAGCTATTCCCTAATCAACATAATAAAAGTCTCACAGAATCCATTAAAGTAATACCCGAAATGAATAACAAAAACCCCAACCAACAGATTTTAAATCCTCTAAACTGTCCACTAAGCAGAAACTAAACAACAAGTTACTATCCTTCTAAAATTATCATCAACATAGTTGCAGACTAAAAATCCTTGGGCTATCAATTTAAACAGAGAGAATAACTTGAATATTTCCTACAGGCCATAAGTCCTCAAAACCCTTCATCAAACAATAATTTCCAATGTACACTCAGGTTTCATATTTAAACAGAGAACAATATGTTATCCTAAAAGAGTGGACATTAAACCTTGAGAAAAAAAAACCATCAAAGTAGCTACAACCCTCGGTCCACAAAGCATCAATAACACTGCACTTCATAACAACACGCCCTCGGTTTTTATCAACAATGACAGTCACAAACAGAATACACATTAACCACTACCCATGAACAGAATATCAATGACAACAACAAATTTAACCCCCCTCTCCCACGGTTATGTATTCTCAGTTCAACAACACCAAAAAGAACAAGAAATTTAATTCGGTTGAACCGCGGCAAAAACAGGAGAAACAATCATCAGAATTTTCCATCGAAACAACCAATGAATTGTAAACCTAAATTATCCAAATTTCAGTAGAATAGGGAAATCGGCCAAGAAAACCATTAGAGGTCGAGAGTAACTCACCCTAACCGGAGAAATGGCGGAAAGCAGCTCCTCGACGAGCTCACCGTTGCCAGAAGCTCGACATCCCGAGTCCCCTCCCTCGTCCGATCTTCCCTTCGCGAAATCGCCTCGAACAGACCACACAGCCGCAACATTTGATAGTCCTCGACCACCCGCAGCCACCGTCGACCAGAATCATCGATTTCGGTCTCCGCGAATCCCCTTCCTCGCGAAATTGCCCTCTTGGCCGAAACCGTGAAACCCCTCTCTCCCCCGAAGGAGTCACGGTTTCCAGGAGAAGAAGCAGCTTCTTCCTCCCTTATTCCTTATATATATTAAATAAATATTTTTCAATTCCTTGTTTTAAAATCCGACCCATTTTCAATGAGCTAACTGAAAATAATTTCTTTAGTCAAAATAATTAATCAAACCATTTCCGAAAACAAATTTTCACTAGAGAAAACCTAATTTGACTATTTGACTGAAAAACATACATGTCGCTACTACAGGATAAAACATGTCAACTTTTCTACATTTGACAAAAAATTCACGAAAAATTTATACGTGATATTTTAAAATAATTTAAAAATTCTCAGATTTTACAGCTTCAATACAAAACTTCTTATCTTCACTTGGTTTAGTTGTAGCATTTTTCTTGTTTAATCCTTTTTCTTCAAGTTTAGATGGCGGTTTGAGAGAGCTTGTACTTCTTCGTGTGAATCGCCTAACCATCTCCTCTTTTCTCTTCTTTTGTCTCTCCACTTTTAAAGTCAACTTAATAGCATCTTCCAACGTCTTATAGGGTTGTAGTTAAACAATATCTTCAATATCATAATTGAGGTCTTGGATGAATCTTGCAAGAGTTTGGTCTTTCAACTCTACTAAGTCACACATTGTCTTCAATGTTTCAAACTCGACCAAATATTCTTATATTGATTAAGATCCTTGCTTGAGGCTTTGCACTTGAATAAACAACTCTTGTTTGTAATGACTCAAAATAAATCTCTTACTCATCAATGTCTTCAAAAGTTTCCAAGTTTGGATTTCTTCTTTTCCATCAACCCACCTTTTTTATGTAAGATTGTTCAACCATAAACCAGCATACCCCGTGAACTCAAATGATACTAGTTGAATCTTCTTTCTTTTTGAGGAATTGTATCATTCAAAAATTTTATCCACCTTTTCCATCCACTCAAGATAATCATCACTATTACAAGAACCATTAAAAGAAGGAATGGTTACCTTAACAAGATTCAAATTGTCCTTTTGGTGTGATCTCCTTCTTGTGTTAAAGAATTCTCCATTCTCAATTTCTTCCTCTATGAACCCTTCTTCACTAACCGATTGGAAAACCCTTTCTCGTGGTATTGTTGCTTGAGGACTCTCCCTTTGTTGACTTCTAGAACTAATAAATTGTTGATGCATGTCACAAATCATGTTTCTAAGCTCATCAATTTGTCCTTGAACACTAGACTCGACTTCTTTTGTTGGTAGCAACTCGGTGTCGAAAATAATAGATGGATTTGCCTCACGGTTTTGTATTGTCTTTGTTGCTCCTCTTGTCATCATGAAGATGGAAAAAGTCACAAAATAATAGCTCTGATACCAAGATGATGCACCACGGACAAGCTTAGGAGGAAGAGAACCTATGCAGTCGTTTGGCTCTAGAGGTGATCAACCAAAAATCTCACATTTTCAAAACTCCGATGCTTCTAGATGAATGGCGGTTGACAGGCTATGGAATGTGATCGACCGGTTGGCTTGGATGAAAGTTGGAAAGTAGGTAGTTTCCAAAACTTCAAAATACTTTTAAGAAATTTCCAACTTTAGAAATCCATAACAAGATGAATATGGAAGCTTTTCTCATAAAATTTGGACAACAACTACTTCAATTAATAATAAATAACACTTCCAAAAATAATGCTGACAATCAGGACAAATAAGGAAATATGCTCGGTTGAACTAGATTGATCGACCGGTTGGCTTGGATGAAAGTTGGAAAGTAGGTAGTTTCCAAAACTTGCCGTAAAATACTTTTAGGAAGTTTCCGACTTTAGAAATCCATTACTTGATGAATATGGAAGCTTTTTTCATGAAATTTGGACAACAACTACTTCAATGAATGATAAATAACTCTTCCAAAAATAATATTGAAAATCAGGACAAATATGGAAATATGCTCAGTTGAACTAAATTGGCCGAAGAGGTCAAGAAATCACAACTTTGGTCTTTGATTTGGAAAGCTTCCACCAATATAATCCTCTTGAAAATTGAATACCACTTCACACGTTCTTCTTCAAGAGAACAAGAACACAGATGTCAATAAGAAAGATTACTCAAATCACAAAGTAATCTTAATGTGATATCACACCACAAACTTTGGATGAACACACCAAAGGGTAGAAAAAGGAATCACTCCCAATTCAAAGTTAAACAAAGCAAAGCTTTAATATTCAAATTCAATTGTCCAAATAAAAATCATGCATGGTAGCTTAAATAGCAACTCATCAACTAAGAATAGGAAATAACTAAAAAGAAAACTAAATAATAATACTAAATCGGCTATACACACACACACACTTGGCTGATTACTATATTAGTAGCTACTAGGTTTTTTTTGGCAACTTAACTTAAAGTAAACTACTTAAATCAACTCTTGATTCTTCTTCTCCAAGTTCTTATTGATTTGGCAGATATTCATTCTTCATGATCAGCCACTTAGGAAAGTTTCCATAATTCATCATGCAATGAATTTCCTTGATCCTTATGCTCAGCCACTTGGGATGGTTTCCATAACAAAACATGTGTGAGGTTTCCTTGATCTTCACAAGATGGTGACTCCTCCACTTGGCCCACTAATGTGTTGCTTTCCAAATAAGTACAAAGATAAGTGTTGATGAATCCTTGGACCCTAGTCCTTGTGATTAGACCTTGTGGTCCATCACAAAAGTTAAGAAGTTCAATTTGAAAATAGGAAGATAAATTGTGAAGTGTGGAAGTGTGGGAGATCATATTTAAAAAGGTAAACGCTTGGACACAATTTGAGAAAGAAAATACACAGTCATGGTCGCTCAGATCAAATTCATATTTTAACATGTAGACGCCTAGATCAGGAAAATTCACCAGCGTGGTCATCCATTCCAGATTGATGTTTTAATGTGCGGTCGCCTAAACAAAGAAAAGTTTTGAAATCACATAGGCCTGCTCATTTTGAAGTGGATATCCAGACATTGAAATACACATCTGCGATTGACCAGAACAAGAATGTGGATGACTGTTGTTGTAGCCCATGGTTAATGTGCGGAATTCTACTACATGTTTTGATGTGTCTAATGGGTCTTCAACAAATACATTGCGGATGCCCCCTGCTCGTGAATGCCCGCAACTTGGATCCATTGAGAAAAGCTACAAATAGAGGTACTTTCAAATTAGAAGATAACAAGAAGAGAAACCAAACCAAAGTATTATCAACTTGTCTTTCTACATTTCTATTCTACTTTTGAGTGCTTAGCTTAGCTCTCTCATTCTTTAACTTGAGATTATACTCTTGTGAGAATTTAGACATTTGAGATTAGATTCTAGTGTTAAAAACTTCTACTCATTTACTTGAGCGATATTTGAAGGGTAACACCTTGGAGCCGTCATTGTAAGATTTAATTGATAGTGGGAAGATCAATCGATCATAACTGAGAAGGTTATTGAAGAAAGAAATCTTCAAGGGAGAGCCTTGAATCCCTTGAAGCGCAAACCTAGGCAAGGTTGGCCGAACCACATTTACATACCGTTTGCACTCTCTCTTACTCTATCATTCCCTTGTGTTTGTTTTTTTACTTATTGTCTTAGGAAAGCTCACTTAAAAGAAATTCAATAACCCTTCAAGTATTGAAATTGAATTATTTTATCTTTAGAAAAAGTTAGTAATCCTAATTCACCCCGTCCACCCTCTTATGATAATTTTTATCTTACAATTCGTATCAGAGCTAGTTTCCAAATTTAATGTAATTAATAGTAAAATTCTTTGATAAATTTCTATGGCTTTTAATATGCATATAAAAGGGCAATCTATTTCTAGACCTCATTTCTTTTATGACAATGACTATACATATTAGAAATCTTGAATGAAGATTTTTGTTATGTCCATGGATTATGATTTGTGGTTTATTATTGAAAATGAACCTTATGCACTAGTTTAATTCGAAAATGGTATAAATGTTCCAAAATTTCCTTTCGAATATGATGAGAATGATAAATGTAAATTAAGCATGAATGCGAAAACAATGAACACATTATTATACTATGCATTCAATAGGGATGAATTTAATAAGTGCAAGCTTGTGATAATGCATATAAAATTTGGAAAGTACTTGAGATCACACACAAAAACACAAATCAAGTTAAGGAAAACAAATTAAGTATGTTTGTTCATGAATATGAAATATTTGTCATGGATAAAGATGAGACCATTACCCAAATGTTTACTCAATTTACTAACATTACTAATAGTTTGAAAGTTCTTGGTAGAATTTATTCCAACGAAGAGTTGATTTGAAAAATTCTTAGGTGCCTACCAAGATCATGACAACCAAAAGTGACGGATATTCAAAAAACCCGTGACCTCAAAGTCGTTAAGATAGAAGAGTTCATTGGCTCTCTCATGACACATGAGATTACCATGAAGATCAATGAGAGAGAAGAACAAAAGAAGAAAAGAATCTCCAAAACGAAGGACATAGCTCTTAAAGCTTCATCGAGCAACCATGAGAAATCTAGAAAGGAATAAGATGATGAAGATATTGCTTTTATTACAAGAATATTTAATGAATTTATTCAATGGAAAAAGTTACAAGGAAAGAACATCATGAAAGAAGATAGGCCTCTAAGGAAAAAGGAAGACACGTGTTTTGAATGTGAGAAGCTCTGTCACTTCAAAGTCAATTGCCCACAAGCAAAAAAGACATTAAAAGCCTTCAAGAAGAAAGCAATCGCAGCCACTTGCGATGATAGTGAAGATGATTCATTCTTTGAGGATGAAGAGGTGGGAAACATGTGTTTCATGGACAAATAGAGTGAGGTACATGATTCTTCTAGTGATTTGGATGAAAATATTGATGAAAATGAATTATTAGATGCATTTGAAGAAATACATAAACAATTTAAGTTGCTTAAATCTAAGCATAAATTGTTAAAAACAGAAAATGAAAACTTAGAGAAAAAAGCATGTTAATGTGGTTCAATTATTTGAAAAAGAAGTTCGTAATTTGAAAAACAAAAATGGTGATTTGAACACTTTAGTACTAAAGTTTACAAATGGTAGCAAGAATCTGAATATGCTTCTAGGGCAACAAAGAGTAACATTTGATAAAGTTAGAATTGGATATGAATCATTTCAAAAGAAAAAGGTATATAAAAACTTTTTTGTCAGTCCATCTACTTGCCATGCATGTAATATAATAGGCCATAAATCATTTTATTGTCCATTAAAATTGAATGATAGGAAGATATCCTCTAAATTTGTATGGGTTCCTAATGAAACCAAAACCAACTTTCAAGGACCCAAAAAGATTTGGGTACCTAAGAAACCCAACTAAGATGTATTTGTAGGATGGAGTTTCTCTTGTGAAGGATGAATGACTTGGATAGTGGATGTTCAACACACATGACGGAAGAGGTTATCTACAATGACATAAGTATAGAAAGGAGAAGGGAGTATATGTGTGTGATCATCACACCCTAGGTCCATTGGGAATTGTTCAAGTTCGAGGTGAATGGATTTATAAGGCTGATTAACATGCTTCCACCTCAGTTGCACTTTCTTTCTCTGCTCCATCCCCTCCTATTCCGAATGCACTAGTTGAAGATGAGTTTTTTTCCTCATCTCACCCTCCGTTTTCTCACCATATGATCATATCTGAGGAGGACTGGAAAACTCTCGTAGCCAGCATTGCTAGTCTATCCTCTTCTGTCGAAGGTTTATCTCAATAATTGACCTCTGCTGTTGAAGAGTTCTCATAGGAAATGCATAAAGTTAAATCCATTCAAGCAGAGCTCCTCTCTAGAATGACTACTTTTTAGCAGGATTATGAGGAGGATGATGACAATGTGTACAAGTCTAGGCCTAGAGATGCCTCTTGTACCCGCCCATCAACAGATCCCGAACCCTCTTCAAATGCTTAGATAGTTGTCATAAATTTTGTTTGTACACTAAATGATTTTTTTATTGGATAATGAATTTGAACTGCTACATTATCCTCGATGATATTTGAACTTAATTTGAATAATTTGAAATATGTTTACACTTTATGTTGATGATATGAAATATTTTTTTTTCATAGTAATAAATGTTTTTGTAAGAATTTTGGTTATTTGGATGTATGAATATTTCTAATGCAGGACATTAATATTTATATGACAAAATGGGAGCTAGAAAACAAATGATACTCTATCAAATTTTTTTTTAAAATCCTTTCATTGATTATTTTTTGATAATGACAAAGGAGGAAAGAAAAGTAAAGGGAGAAAAATGTAAAGTTATCATAGACTTAGAAAGAATACTTTCATGAAATTGCAAGAAAAGTAAAGTTTATAAGTATTTCCATGAAATTGAATATTAGAATAAATTATTTTTACAAGAATTTCATGAACATAGGAGGGGCAAATGTATAACTTAGAATAAGTAATTGTCCTAATAAAAAAAGGTCGTATTTTGTTGGCTTATGAAGCTAAGTATGTTTGTTTTGATGATAAATGTATTTAATTAATTGTGATATTCTAAGTTATTATATTGGAAATATCCTTAAAAATGTGTATTTAATTGTATTAGCATGTTTATTAACTGTATGCAGTACATGATAAAATTATAGGACTTAGAGTTAAGAAGTTCAATTTGAAAATGGAAAGATAAAATTGAGAGGTGTTGAAGTGCTGACAACTGGATTAAAAAGGCGGATGCACATACACAATTTGAGAAAGAAAATACACGATCGCGGTCGTCTAGACCAAAGTCATGTTTTAACGTGCGGATGCCTAGACCAGCTGCAGTTGCCTAGACCAAATTCATGTTTTAGCATGTGGATGCTCGGATCAAGAAAATGCACTAGCATGGTCGTCCATTTCAATTTGATGTTTTAATGTGTGGTCGATTGGAAAAAGAAAAGTTTTGAAACAATGGACGCGTGTTCATTTCAAAGCGGATACCTAGACATTGAAATACACATCTACAGTCAGTCGGAACAAGAATGCAGATGACCGCTAAGGTAGTCCACAGTTAATGTGCAGAAGTCCATTGTCTGTTTTGATGTGTCTAACGGGTATTCAACAATTATATTGCAGATGCCCAATGTAATGCCCGATAATGTTTTCCCTGTATAAGCTACGGTGGAAACGGTTCGATTCGGTTCGGTTCAGTTTTTTGGCCGAATTAGAACCGAACCGACTCGGTTCAGTTTTGAAATTTTTAAACCGAAACTGACCAAGAATCGTGAAAACTAAACCTCAGTTTTGGTTCTAATCGGTTCAGTTTCGGTTTGGGTTTGGTTTTTTCATGGCCTCAATTTTTATGTGTTCGGTTCAGTTTTTCGATTTTTTACTCGATTTTTAAGTCAGTTTGGCGATTCGATTCTTTCAATTAAATATAGCAAAAATAAGTAAAAATGAATATGTAGCTTCACTCCACTACAAACATTAAAACTGTTGAACAAACCATCATCAGTCAAAATATCTCCAGAAAACAAATATCCCACCAACATTCCAGCATATCTCCAAAAAAACAAATACCCAACATTCCACAGAGTCATCAATTCATCTTCTCCCTAATAGAAGCTACAGAACAGAGTGTGAAGTTCAAATACCCAACATTCCAGTGCATATGTCTAAAAAATAAATACCCAACATTCCAGCATATCTCTAGAAAACAAATACCCAAAAAAATACCACAAGTCTAAATAAAATGCATAACCCTGAAACTACAGATTTATCCAATTCATAACATATATGAAATAGAATAGACGGTTACAGTTTACCCTAACCTCACCTGAATGAGTTGATTTGGAACTGGAAGCACTACCTGTGAATAAACAAACTGTCACCTGAAAACAATGATTTCGAAATGGATGTGAAGACTGTGAAGAATGACAAAGCTGAACCTATAAAGATTGTGAGATTGACAAAGCTGAACCTGTGAACTGTGAAGACTGCACAGTGAGACTTTGACCTTTGCTAGGACGGAGACACTGGTCTGTGAGTTCAAATCGCCAATGTTCGGCCAGTGACTTTGAATCACCGAGGGTGAGAGTTCAAATCACTGACGGTGAGAGTTCAAATCGTCGTTGAGAGTTCGTCGCAAAACTGCGAGAGAGAGCAGACGCTGGTTGGTGAGAGTTCGTTGTCTTCGTCACTCGTCGATGTCCGCCTTCAGTTAGTGTGATTGCGAGAAAGAGCAGGGTTGGCGTGTGGCCGTGATTTCGAGAGATTGAGATAGAGAATGGAGAGAGGCAGAGAGCGGAAGGGAGGGCATGACATAAGAGCAGGAGGGGAGGGATGCGTTTTTGGGGAGAAGAGAAGTGAGATTGAAGGGAGGGAGACAAGGAGTCGAGGGACGCAGACCCCGAAAACGCCGACAGCTTCCAGCTCCTTTTTTGGTAGTGGTGACTATTGATTGGTGTAGGGTAAGGTTCATGCCTTCATGGTGCAAGGCTCGAAGGGAAAAAGGGAGGAAGACCGGTTCGGTTCGATTTACTCGGGTTCGCACTTCACAAAATCGAGAACAGAACCAAAAATATTGGTTCGGTTTGGTTCGGTTATAAAATATATTTTTTTTCAAATTAGAATAGAACCAAACCGACCAAAAGTGCTCGGTTCAATTTAGTTACCTAGTTTAAACCAAACTGATTCCCACCCCTAGTATAAGCAATGTAATTAATTTTTGGAATTATTAAAATATCACATTGTGCGACGATACGCGTTAATTTATGTTGTGTATATATAGGATAAATATTGTGGAATAATTGAAGTATGAAACATTGGGTATAAATGCATAAAATAGAGATTTCGAACGTAGTGGATAAAATGTGTAATTCGAGAATTCGAACGCACGCGGACTAGAGGTCGCGTCCGAAAATGTATTGCATGTCATCCTCGCATTTTAGGACGATGCAGAACAAGACTCCAAGTCCAAATTCGTCTGTGACCTATAAACGCGAGTTATCGGATGAACCCGGACAAAGGCGGATGATAGCGGACACAGAAGAATTGAATCTGTCTAATTTTTTGACAGTTTCGGACGTACGCGGACAAAGGTGAGGACGCCTTCCTTCGTCCAAAAATGCAGCTCTGACAATGTAGATGAGGATTTCTGATGAACGGGGACGAGGCCATGATGCATTCCCTCATTCGAAAAGTCCCAATTTTGCAAAATAATGGACAATTTGTCGTGTAGTCATTAATTTCCCACTAAAATGACCAAGGAGACAACTCCCCACGCCTGGACCACGCCTCCTCCACATTGAACCAGACTCTCCCATCTCGTTTGGTGAGCGGCCATCCCCTCCAGGTAAGGGCTCTGTGTTTAAGTCAGAGTCCTGGAGTCCTTGGCATTCCAGTTTTTCCTGTGAGAGAGAAAATCCTCTGGAGAGTTGTGGGAGTACTCTATGAGCTTGTGAGTGTTCTGTGAGTCATACGTGAGTGAGTGTGAGGTTCTGTAAGTCAAGGGAATGCCAGGATTGAGCTAGGCTCGCTGCTGCCTTTGTTGTCTGCGTAGGATTTCTTCAACAATTAGCACACTAAGGTAAGTATTGGGTAGAGTCTTGGCCAGTGGAGGCCCTACCCACAAGTGAGTATGTGTGTTCTTTGTTAATATTTTGTATTTTCTTTTACTGCAATCCAATGCTTTACCTGATAGAGAAACTGATAATGCTGCTGATAAGATTATGCTTTCTAATGTTAAGATCTATGATATGAATCGATGAACTACTAAACTGAACTAATGAACAGAATGTTATGTGATGAAATGTTACGTATGAATAAGCTATTAACTAAATCATGGGTAGTAATGTTGTTCTGTTAGAAATGATGTATATCATATTGCTGTTAAGATAGTAGACCTAATCGATACTGCTGTTAATTCTTGGTACTAGTTAGGAGCTGTATTTTCCTTTAACATGACTATGCATAATAAATCCCTAATATGATATGTTTAATCTTCAGTAACCCTAAACTAAGTTGTTAACTCTAATTGAAAATAATGTCGTTAAATAATACTTTACTTTTGAATGTACGCTATCATTAGCCCACTTATTTATAATTGAGTCATGTACATAGCTCGTATCAATTTACTAAGCATGTTTCCAGTTAATTGTCGATTCTATGTCTAGTTAATATTGTTAAGCATGCCTAATTAGTTGAGTAGCTCGTTACCATTTAACATTTAATCTCAATTCAATAGCATGCTCAATCTGCCGTTTCTTTTATTGTTATGTTCTATATATTCAAGCATGTTATTCATTGTTTTAATTCGTTGCTATATTCGTTCTTTTTATTCGCTTTCAATTACAGTTATTCATTGATATTCGCTGTTAAATTATCGTTATTTTTATATTGTATCAACATGCATCATGATAATAGAAACAAGTAAGAAGTACCACCTCTGGGGTGGTCCTCATATGCATTACGTAAGGAAAACTGATAAATGAAAAGAATGAAAGGAAAAAAAAAAAGGGGAGTTAGGAGACGAACAGGTAGTTCGGATCTAATTAAGTAGTTTGGACTAAGTCTCCTCCCTTGTCGAGAATGGGACTAGCTACCCTAAGTGGTTAGAAGCCGACCAAGACTATACCTCCAACACAAGTTCCTCTAATCTCCCGCTCGATGTATGAGTTATGAAAGAAAGAAATAATGAATGAAAGTAAATAAAAGATTGGTTTGAGGCGGTACCCAATCCAAAAAGAATTAAAGAGAGGCATAAAGCATACTGCATACTCCACTCCTTACTGGGCCTTTAGGCTCATGTTTTACTTGTAGTGTAAGAAACTGTCAAGAAATGATAATGCCAAGAGTAGAGGAGGATGCATTTTCGGTGAAGCCTACAGGCTATCCGGATGAATCACGACGTAAGTAGGATTATGGCTCGAAAGAAAAAGGAAAGAATTTTACTATTTTGTAATGGTTTGGAAAAGAACATTTTTTTGTAAAATATTAACTCTTATCCTAACCTTTAAACCATGTTTTAAATATTAGTTACATTTCCGCATTTAACTCTAAACTTTATTTAACGCATCTTATGTTTCTGTTTTACTCTGATTTATTTATGCTTTGTAGATTTCCATGTAAATCTTAAGTTTTACTTTCACTCGTTTCAAATAAAGGAAAAGAAAAATTTTTACACGACAATTTAAAAAGGAAAAAATAAAGTTAAGAAAGTATGAATTTGACGCAGGGCGTCACACCCACAGCTCGGACCCATTGAGAAAAACTATAAATAGAGGCACTTTCAAATTGAAAGATAACAAGAAGAGAAACCATACCAAAGTGCTGCCAATTTGATTTTCGACATTTCTCTTCTACTTTTGAGTGTTTAGTTTAACTCTCTCATTCCTTAACTTGATATTATACTGTTGTTGTGAGAGTTTAGGCATTTGAGTTTATATTACATTGTTCAAAACCTCTACTCATTTTACTTGAAAGATATTTGAAAGGTGAAACCCTAGAACAGTCATTTTATGGCTTGTATGACCCCTAAAAGATCAATCGGTTATAGCTGGGAAGGTTATTGAAGAAAGACATCTTCAAAGAGGAGCCTTGAAGCGCAGACGTAAGCAAGGTTGGCCAAATTGTGTTAACATATCGTTTGCACTCTCTCTTACTCTCTCATTTTGTTGTGTTTGTTTATTTACTTATTGGCTTAGAAACACTCATTTAACAAAAATTCAAAAATCCTACAAGCATAGAAGTTTAGCTATTTTATCTTTAGAAAAAGTTAGTAATCTTATTTACTCATGTCTGAGTTGGGAAATATCGTCATCCACCAGCAGACATCCTCAAGATGTCATCCGAGTAGTACTATGACTCAAATTGGTTTTAATACTTCATCCCCAAGCACATAAATTTTCATCTCTTATATATTACTACAATATCTATCTTATTGATATTACTTTTCAAGATAACAACCTTACTCTAATACCAAAAATTTTATTACACCCAAAATGGATCCATGACAGAACAGAAAATGACCCGACCCAAAAACAAACCAAGTTGGCTGACCCTTTTTAAAACTTAATTACATTATATAGCAACAGAAGACTTAAATTGAATGAATTAGCTACGGCCCAAACCGAATGGGATAAACCAATAGTCCAACAGTGATATCAAAGATAAAATAGTAATATAAGTCCATAAAGAAATGTGTCATAAAAATAATGAAAATTCTATTATAAGTTTAAATTAAATTCTAATGAAATAGTATGTGAACATGTCATAGATAAAACATTTAGATAAAATTGAGTAGAAAACAACCATTAGGGAAAAAGTCAAAAACTTCCACTATAATGTGGTACACACGTAAAATAGGTCACTACTGTCTAACGATAAAATTTCAGTAAAAATGGAGTCACTCACAGACTCTGAATAAACCATGTTATCAGCAGTAAGACAAATAAATAACGATGATATTCAGCCGATCGCAAAAACCATAATGACCCTGATCAAGTTTAAGATTTTACGTCCAGAGACACGACACATTCAGCAGTCTCATTACTCTAATTAACAACATCACAACAAACACATCCTTTAATGGTCGAATGTATGTAACAAAAACAGAATCCCTACATGGGTCAATCAAACTTGGTTCACATAACTAAGATGATCAAATAAATCAATAATATGTATGCTCAAAAGTAAACATGTTTAATGAAAATACATCTACAATATGAAAATCGATGAGCCATCAAAATGGACATGTTATTTTATATGAGAACATGTTTTAAAATAAATTTTACAAATGATACAATAATGGATATAAAAATAAACTCCTACGTCAGATGACATACTAATAGCTAAGTAATGTTCCAGCAAATAAGAATCCAATCAGTACAAATCTCTTGTTAATCCATTGGACCTATCAAAGTATGCGTATAGAAATCAATTTATTTTAAACTTTTAAAAAACTTTATTAGAACCCATAACCTTGACAAAAATCAACTTGGGGAGCTAACAAAACAAATCCCAATTATATCCAACTTCTAGAATTTGGTTCGGACGTCCATCCATGGAAGATCCTTTACATTGTTATAAATCTAGTCAACCGCGGATTGATTCTAGATGACTACTCTTCAAGAATTGTCCCTTCTAACCTATTCTGCGGAAACAAACACTTTTTTTTTAATTATTACTTCGTATTATTTTAAATATTGATTGGTGTAATTAATGTAATAAATTATAAATAATTAAAATAAGTTATTAATTAATGTTTTCCATAACTCAAAATAAAAATAGAAAATGAAGAATAAAAACCATTGTTCTTTAGAAAATGAAAGGCGATGGAGGAAACAAGACTTGATTACACTGTAATTTCTACTACACTTCAATGCAATGACAATGAAGGGGATTTTAGGTATTTGACAAATGTTTTGCTATTAGGGGTTGTTTAGACCTTTCCTAATAGCTAGAAGTCATTAATAGGAGAAGAAAACCCAGATAAGATTCACCATTCCACCATCTCCTATGCACATCCTCCTCCCACGTGGTAAGCATCTTCGCCCTTCTCTCTCACTCTCTCTCTAGAATGGCTCATCGACCGCTCAAAATCATCGCCGGAGGCGACTCCTTCGGTTGTAGTCTGAAAGACACTCTGATATCTCATCTTCGATCTCTCGATATTGATGTGGAAGATCTAGGCACCTCCTCCTACTACTCTATCGCAGCGGAAGTCGGTCGCCGCGTTTCCTCTGCCGATGATACCTTCGAAACCAGAGGCATCGTCGCCTGTGGGACCGGCGTCGGCGTTGCGATATTTGCTAACAAGTTTCCCGGTGTCTTTGCCGCCACTTGTCTCACTTCCGATGACGCCCTCAATGCTCGCTCCATCAACAACTCGAACGTTCTCGCTGTTTCTGGTATGTCTACCTCGCCGGAATCCGCCATTGAAATTCTCAACACCTGGCTTAATACTCCATTCAAGTCTCCCTGTCCTGCTTCTGGATTGAAGCCCTGGCCTGAGGAAATCGAGTCTTTTCTGAACAATTCGGTGACTGAAATGTCCGAAATCGGGAAGAAAGATGCAACATCTGCACCATCTGACTCTTGTTCTCTGTGTTGTCTGGTGAAGAGTAGGGTATTGGGTCCGATCGATATGATTCCAGGGGGATCAATGAAGATTTTGAGAGAGACTCCGACGTCAGCGATTGTGAGGTTTGAGGCAGGGAGTGTGGAGCCGGCTCACCATCATTCATTTGGGCATGATTTGGTGGTGTTAGAGGGAAAAAAGAGCGTTTGGAATTTGACTAAAAAGGAAAGATTTGATCTGAGTGTCGGAGATTTTCTGTTTACTCCAGCCGGGGATGTGCATAGAGTGAAGTATTACGAAGATACGGAGTTCTTCATAAAGTGGGATGGGCACTGGGATATGTTTTTTGATGAGGATCTTGAGTCTGCTAAGAAAGCCATTGACGAAGAACTCCAAAGCGTGTCTGTCTGAGACAAAATGAAAGGTTATGTAAGTGTTGTTAGATCTGTTCTGTTTCATCTTCCTCATGTTAGATACCAATATGATCATGTTCTTACTGTTTTTGTGTCAAATTTTGATCCTTTTTTGAACGAGTAGAGTTGTGCTTGTGTAATGAAATCACCAGCTTGGCTTTAGACCACGTTACTATCTGTGTTTTGGTTAATTGTTGTGCTTTTGCTAGGGTGATGTTCTTGTTTGCATTTTTTGATGGCCTCATGCTACTTTTCTTTTGCTTGAATATCTCATCTCATGGGCAATGCTTGATTTACTTTTTGCTTCTCATTCTATACTCTAATCTGCCATTACGAATGGGCAATGCTTGGTTTGCCTTTTAATTTTATACTATAACAAAATCAGATGATAAACGTATGATTGCTCTATCAATATATGTATTTGATGGAGAGAGGGACTATGTGTGTTCTCCTTTTGTGCATGGTGTAGAAACTGATGGAAAGTACTTCAAGCCTGTCTAAGGCTGGGTGTGCTTTTCTCCTCTGTTTTGCTTTCTATACATTCCGAACAAAGTAATCCTCTTGATGAAGTGCTTTTCTTATTTTTTTGTGGGACTTCTGTATTTTTCTGTTTGAATGCTAGGAAAATGCATAGAAAGCCGTAGTAATTATAGGTGGTAGAGATTGAACGATAACAAAAAAAAAAAGAAAATACGATACGAAATATTAGATTTGCGTGAAAAAATTCTTTTAGAAAAAATAACGAGCAGAGAAATAAATCTTCTATGAAGATCAAAATACAACCGTGAGTTTTGCAACTATAGCTTACATGAATTTAGAGGTAAAATAAAACTCTAAATAAGATATACAATGCGTGCTCGACCCAATAGAATTCGGGTTATATTGAAATATAACAATCTTCACCTTGACATAAATTCTATGAAGGAGATCTATAGTGCATACTTGTTAGCTCACTCAACAAAACGAATTCAAAACCTTGAATATTGAAAATATTAATTTCGAAACAAATTCTGTTGCAATGAACTAATTTTTAAATCTTTAAATTTTCTTCTTCCACACCATTAAAGAAAATCTGCAACAAGGGCTCACCTGTATATCTTAAAGAAATATACAGATCACCAATATAAAAGTATTTAACAGTAAATTCAACAACTGATGCTGACCAGGTTTAAAAAATACTTAAACTACGATGATGATATCTTCAAATTTGCAAGTATCATCCAAATCTATGCGAGCATATCTCATCTCTTAACCTGCCATATCAAATTTGTTCTTCAAAATCTTTTAAAATTTCACTATTGTTATTTTACCATAGCGAAATATTGAATCTCAATCTAAAAGTGGAAGATCTACTTCAAAGATTTCATCGCCCCAAAAACACACATTCAACAAAATATCTTATCCAAAATCACTAGTTTCAATAAAATATTTTTCCTAAATTGAAGTGCACAATCACAGATATCACAAGATTCCTAAAGATATCTCCAAAAGTCAGATATTTCTATAATAACTAATTAGTCCAAAAATCAAATCCAATCAAATCAAATCAAATTGTCGAATTGATGCGAACCACAAATATTAGAGATCCGAGACCCGACAACAATGCAGAATAATCATAGGACGCCTTGGAGATTCAAAAGGATTAGGAGTTTCACTCGTTATCTATAAAGAGATAAGACCCAAAATTATCAAGGAAAGGAGTTTGACCCGAATCAAAGCTATCAAATTCTACCTTTTCAAGCAAACACTTGAAAAAAATCAAGTCCTTTAAAGAGAACTTAAGAGGAGAATCACTCTCTAAGCAAAATGCTCTCAAACTCAAAGTTGTAAGTTGTGAATTGTTTTTTTACAATGAAGGCTTGTCCATGCATATATAGGCAACAATAGGGGGACCTCAAAACAATATAAAATGACATAAATATACAAAAGAATTGAAAAAAAAAATCAATTTTAGGTGGAAATGTCGCGGGTGGCACGTGGATGTTAGAGCAAGGCGGCAGAGATGCATCAACGTGCGCGCTAGACGCATCAACGTGCACGCTGGACGCATCAACGTGCCCAGCAGGGACACATCAACATGCATGGCCGGCGTGCTGGACGGTGTAGGGAGTGCGCTGGACGGTGCGGTCAGTGCGGCGCGCTGGCTTCTTGGGCGGCGCGCACGATGGGCTGCTATCGTGGGTTGTTTCGTCTCTTCTTCCAATTTAGCAATATTTTCTTGTTTTCTATGCTTCCTTGGGCCTCCATTGATTCTTTCTTAATGCTTAGAACCATCATGGGCATTGGCTTCCAATTTATTGGGTCTTTAACTTGGATTTCATTGATTAAAACATGTATACATTTGTCCATTTTCCTTGTCATAGATCTTTTCAATGGTTCCTCCATGTTTTGGCTCTCAATGGATCTTTGGATTACATCATTCCCTCCCCCTTTGAAAAGATTCGTCCTCGAATCTTCTGTATCATAAAAGGACACATTAGCAATATTAAAAGTATCTCTTATGTTACCATACCTGCTTTCATTCCATAGTTGAACCCAATACCATCCTCCAGGGTCAAATATGACTTCTTTTAAGCTTTTGTTAGTTCGTTGCACATAGTGTTCATGCTTCTTTGGATTTTTTTTCGTTTCTATCCATGTGATTTCCTAAGAACTTCAACTTTTTTCTTTCCAACAAAATGATCAAACTTATAAGTAAGTAAAAGTAAAGGTTTTAACGGAGTTAAGGATAAATAATTTCAAATGGTGACTAAAATATAATAGAATGAACAATTTTATTATATATAAACTTTTCATGTAGTGAACACATCTTCAACTCATCATATAATTGATTATCTCTTAAAATAAAGAAAACTAAATTCAAGTGTTCAACATGTATTTTCACAATTTTGCTATATTCCACATTACTATCAAAACATATAATAACAAATTTCCTAACAAAAGATTTAAACACATGACTTATCGAAATCATAAAAATACAATAATCATTGAATAGCCCATATAGCATGATTAACCATTCATATAGTTCATGTTTGAACTTAAGCAAAATTTTCCAACAACTATTCTTTAAATCAATCTTAAAAATCATGCATGCTCAATAAAGATAATCTAAGGTCTTAAAGATATTAATTAACAGTTTATAAATATAATACGTAGGAATAAAACATGTATTTTCCTTGACTAATAATCCTTTATGACTATAAAAATTGACACATTCAAAATTTTCACAAAAATTCAAAAATCTTCCAAATTTGAAGTCTTTATTATGCAAAATTTTAATATTTTCAGAGTTCATTAACTGATTTTGAAGTGTAGTAGCAAGTACATACCTCTTTGACAATGTATTGGCAATCACAATGTCCTTACCTTTGTGATTATGGATGATGTACTCCATTCTCGGATTTTTAGTCCTCCTCAATGGTGTTATATCCCTTGGTAATTCCTTTGGATGTATGCCTTTATAATCCTGAAAAATGGGTGAAACAAATATCTTTTTATTGACTTCATTTCTTTTCTCTTCCTCCAAATTCTTTTATTCCTCTATGCCTTTTTGGTTCACCTCACTCATGGCTTTTCTTTCAACGGCTCTTTTGTCTTCGGATTCATATTTGCCTTTTTCCTTCTCAATTGTTTTATTTGCTCAACTACTACCACATCATGTTTTTCTTCTTTTGTTTCTCCTTCAATTTGTTGTTCCACTTTATAGTTCTAATCAATAACATCGTGCTTTTACTCAACGATTTTCTTTTCAGTTAACTTTTCTTCTTTGATGTAGTTGCTTTCTTGCTTTACTTTTTTTGGTTCGTCATTCACCTCTTTAAGACTCAATGTTGTCGTAAATATTGGTTTCTTTTTCAAACAAGAATCATAAAGCTTCCCAAAGTCAAATGACACGACTTTATGCTCCTTTTTGCCAAACTTGGATTTCCTATAATAGTGTGAGAAAACAAACCTTTCTCTCATGATGTCCTTTAGGTCTTTCCAAGTTTGAATCGGCAGTTCTCCACATCTCCTTTTATCCTTTAATAATTGTGTCCACCAAACATTTGCGTTATCTATGAGCTTGATAGTGACCAACTTTATTTTATTTTCTTCCGAATAGTTTTGTCAATCAAATATGGAATCCACCTTTCGTTCTCATTCCAAGAAAGTGTTGGGATCACTTTCCCTTTGGAAATAAGGAATATTCATCTTGATGTGACTTAGGTTACAAGCCTCTTGTAACATCCTGGTTTTTATTTCTTTTGAAAATTGTGAGAAATTTAAAACTTTTCTTTTATAATATCATAGTAAGCCTTTCCTTTCAAAACTGAATGTTAAATCCATTACTTAAAATCATTTTCTAATTTATCGTGTTAAAAAATATACTTATTTAAAACATTTTAATAGCGAAATAACTTTATTGTCTTAAAATTCTTTTTCTTGAAATATAGCGAAAGCATTAAATAAAATAATTATTTAAACTTAAACTGTTTGTTTATTATTCACTTAGCCCAGCCAGCCACAAGATCCGCTGTGTGTAAATCCTTCATAAACTGCTCCGTATGTTGTTCGTCTATTTTCAAGCATATACCCACATCGCAAGACAGTAAGTTATGAGTCTAATGCCCAGTAAGTGATAGAAATAAAACTATATAATGTTTGTGCTATGCTCTTTTCAAAACCATATGTGTTTTCATTTCCTGTCGTTCATTTATCTTTTACCATTTCATTTACAGTTCCCGACACCTTTGGTATAGCAACTCTGGCTCTAACTGAGAGTTTAGCTATCGACTCGGGCTCCAACCTCCACCAACTAACAGTCGTGCCACAAAGGCTTAAACGACCTCACTATCCATTGGGCAGTCCGTTCCGGCTTTAACCGAAGACGTATATGTGACGAAGGATTTGGCTCCAACCGAACCGCCTGTTAGCTATTGTGCTCGCACAACGACTAATCTTACGAATACGTAGCTCCAGCTACAACAGAAAGCTTTACTAGCTACTGTGCCCAGTATGAAGCTCGGGCTTCGACCTCCACTTACTAGTGATTGTGTCATTAATCTTAAACAGTCTCACATATCCTTTGGTTAGCCAGTCAGAAGACCAACTAACAAACTCACTGTTCGTTTTATTTCTTTTACATTTATCTTTTTTCATTCTCTTTCGGTTTCCTTTTCAAAATCATACATGTAAACTTTTTTCGTATCATTTAGAAAACCATGATACATGATGCTCGTGAATACATACAGTATAAAATCTCTAAGCATGCTTGTCTATTGAACATATCATTAAAAGAACATAATTCTAATAAACATCCAGCAAACAATAGCACAATATACGGAACATGTTCAATTTCTGGGTAAGTAGTAAACAACCTAAATATTCTATGAAAGCAGTAAATAGTTAGCATACAACCCCTAAGTCTTTGCGATGTAGGGTTCGAAGACCAAAACACATGCATATCAACTTACCTGTGGTCCTTAGCGTGTTCCTTTATCCTTTTCTCGTTTAATACCTTTAAAATAATTATCGTTTATTTATTAATATATTTATCCATTAGAAACCCTAACTTTGATACCGCTAATTCCTTAGTTCTATTTATCGTATTTCTTGTTTATTAATTACTACTTATTTATTACTACATATTTATTTCTATTTACCGTACTTATATGTATTACTAAATACCACGTAATAAATTTTTATATGTTTATCTTACACATTTTTCTCTTTTTTTTTACTTATCTAATCTATATATTTTCTATCTTCTTAATTACGTTTAGTAATTCTATCCCTAAATTATTATAACCTAAGTATATTAGTTAAATCCATAATTATTATAACTAATTATAATAACCTTTTGTTTTTCATTAATTAGTCTATTTCTTTGTGGATAGTGCTGATTAGATTATCCCTAGAAAAGGATGGCGGTTCTCAACAGATCACTTAATACCAGTCTCCTAGACAGAATATTCTTTCCAAATAAGTTCTTAAGACAGGCTGGTGGGTCGTAATGGTCACTTAAATACCAGTCTCTTTAGACAGAACTTATTTACACAATACAATTACACCATTAATAATATTCATTAATGCGATAGGGCGATAATAACAATAATAGTAATAGAACTAATTACAATATTCTTGATGAATACTAATACTAGTGTAATAATAATAATAATAATGAAACTAATATTTATTATCAACTAATTGTCGATTAATTTAAGGATAGGAATACTACCAAAATAATTTTAGGGCGACCTCGTAATTTCTCCCGTCAAAATTCCCACTTTAAAACCAAAGTGGCGAATCCAACCTCCAACTTCACAACTCCAAAACCCTCACAATCCCTCCTATTTCTCTCCTCTCCTTTTCTTCTCTCTGGCTCCTCTTTCTTTTCTCTCATTGTGGTGTGGTTTTCACTCAAAAGCCACTGCCTATTTATAGACAAAGTGGATCTAGAAAGCAGCAATTCATACAATAGAAAAGGTGTGGGGTGCAGCAATTTGTACAAAAGAAAAGTCTGCAAAACATGATTGCGGTCGATCCTGTGACTGGCGGTCGATCTCTTGCCAGTCACCGGTCGGTTGCCAACATGGCGGTCGATCGCCATCTGATCAGATCGACCGATGTTTTGCGTCGATCGACCGCTGTTTTGAGTTTCAGCGTTTTGTTCCTTTTTCATTAATTTTAATTATTAATATTAATTTCATTTATTAATTTAAATTTTAATTGTTAAAATTCTTAATTAATCCTTCAACGCCATTCCAAGAATTGATAGAATACATACTCCGTAAACCATAACATCCCATTACAGATTCCAGGAGAAAAATTAGACTATGATATCCCAGGAGAAAATTATTCCAAAATATAATTTTAATCTCAATTAAATCTAGGATATTACACCTATCGACCTTCCTTATCATATCTTTCTTTTCGGTATGGTCCATCATTGATTTCAAACTCATCTATGTCATCCATTCTCCTTCTACGAGAATAATTAGGAGATGATATTTTCAATTGGTTCATTCTCCTAGCAAGATCTATATATTGATCTTGCATCGTCCTCATGAACATTTTTAAATCCATGTCTCTCTCGTTTCCACTCATTTTTTTACAACAAATGATTATAATTTAAGTGAACATAAAAAAAATTACAACAATATAATCGAATGCTAAACAAGAAGTAAAAATCGAAAGAAAGATAATTAATGCGATAAGATAAGTACGATAAAGTAAATGGTGCATAAAAAAAAATTAAATGGATTTTTTTTTTACTCACGTGTTTACTTTAATATTTTGGCTTTTATAATATACTCTTGCTCTCTTGCCTTTTACCTCTCAACTATTCTTTAAGTCCTTAAATAAAGAACTCAATCAAGAGTCAATTCAACAAGTATTGCAAGAAAATTTCAAACTTTCAAACTTTAAATTCAACGTTCAAGAATGACTAGAATACAAGTCATGAAGGCGTTTACTAGGATCAATATTTGGATATAACGCTTTGGAAGAGTTTGATGTTTAAAGAGTGTATGAAGCAATTACCAAAGGTGACACCTTGAAACAACTAAGGTATTCACACGATTCTAATTTTCTCGGCGAAATTTTGAAACTTGAAGAAATAGAAATCCGTTGAGATATTTGGATTCTATAAAATAAGCAAGAATATCAAATGATGCAAAAGTTTCCAAGCACTTTTTTTTTAATTGAAAGAAATCTCAATACTTGAGGATTTCTAAGAACAAAACAATGAGAGTATTTGTTTTTTTTAATTTGAATAAAATCTCTATACTTGAGCATTTCGAAGAACAAAACAATTAGTTTTGTTTTGAATTGAATGAAATCTCAACACTTGAAGATTTTCAAAAACAAAACAAGAAGATTTTTTTTTTTTTGAATTTTTTTTAAGAAGAAACAAAAACAATGAAAGATAGATAGAAAAACAATAAAAATATAACTTTGAATCGTAGGCAAATAAGCTTTGATACCAAATGATGTGAACCACGGATATTAGAGATTTAGGACCCGACAACAATGCAGAATAATCACAGGATGCCTTGGAGATTCCAAAAGATTAGGAGCTCGACCCGTTATCTATAAAGAAATAAGAACTGAAACTATCAAGTAAAGGAACTTGACCCAAATCAAATTCATTGATTGAATCAAAGCTATCAAGTTCAACCTTTTCAAGCAAACACTTGAAGAAGATCAAGTCCTTCAAAGAGAACTCACGAAGAAAATCACTCTCTAAGCAAAATGCTCTCAAACTCAAAGTTGTAAGTTGTGATTTTTTTTTTTACAATAAAGGCTTGTCCATGCTTATATAGGCAACAATAGGGGAGGACCTCAAAATAATATAAAATGACCTAAAATATATAAAAGAATTGAAAAAAATCAGTTTTAAGTGGAAAATGCCGCAGGTGGCACGTGGATGTCGGAGCAGGGCGGCGGCGCGTGAGGCAAAGACGCATCAACGCGTGAGCCCGGCGCTGTAGTTGATGTGTGAACACAAGCGGGCGACAGGTTAGCAGTGGTGGGCGCACTGGACGATGCAGCGGGCGCGCTGGACAGTGCGGTCAGTGCGGCACGTTGGCAGGCAGACTGCGCACGCTGGCTTCTTGGGCAGCACGGGTGATGGGCTGTTGTCGTGGGGTGTTTCGTCTCTTCTTCCAATTTAGCAATATTTTCTTGCTTCCTTGGGCCTCCATTTATTATTCTTTAATGCTTTGAACCATCATGGGCCTTGGCTTGTCATTTATTGAGTTTTTAACTTGGACTTCATTGATTGAAACATGTAATACTTTTGTCCATTTTCCTTCTCATGGATCTTTTCAATGATTCCTCCATGTTTTGGCTCTCAATGGGTCTTTGGATTACATCACGAATAATCGTAGATATTACAAAATTCAAACGTTATTTGAATTTCAACTAAAAACAATCTCCAAGATTTTTGTAATTCCAAATCTGCCATAAATCAAGTTTAATCCCCCAAAAATCTTCCAAAAAATCTCAAAGATTTTTAACAATTTTTATCTCTAACAAAAAATTCAACTTTACAAAGGATACTTTCACAGCAGTCCCAATCGAAACGACTTGACACCGACACTGAATAACATTGATACAAATCTATGGTAACTGATGATAAATATATACCATTTGATGGCGAACCTATTGTTCGAAGATACAAGGCTTTTAACAAACTTAAAATCAGTGAAAGATTAGAGCTTTCAAGATGGATGATGTAAACGTTTTTTATGGCGGTTAAATGGCAAAGAAGAACAAATCTTCATAAAGAAGATGAATGGTAAGGAGAATAACTTTTCTTTTTTCAAAAAATTGTAATTTTCTGAAAAATTATTCAAACATTGTTCGATGCGAAAGGACCGAAGAAAATGTAACAACCTGATTTTTTTATTACCTTTTAAAAATGCGTTAAATTTAAAACTTTTATAAAACTACTAAATATTTATTAAAACTTTCTTAATTAAATCAGAGTTCTTTTCTAAAAAGTCGGACCGTTAAAAACCTTTCCTTAGACTCGTTATGAAATTCGTTATAAGCAGTAAAAAACTATAATTATAAAATCATTTATCAAAATATATCGGAAGCATAAATAACTCATTTAAGAAATACTAGACAAAGTATTACATGTTAATTACAAAACACTTTTATCTTTTATTTTCCTTAGGCTAACCAGCCACAAGTCCGCCTGTACAAATCCTTCATCAACATTTTCTTCACCTGTTCATCATTTTCTCGTACATGTACCTACACTACAAGTAAGACGTGAGCCTACAGGCCCAATAAAGGATAAGGTTATGCAGTATGTTATGCCTCTCTTTAGTTCTTTTGGAGTGGGTACTGCCCCAAACCAATCTTTTCTTTACTTTCATTCTTTCATTCGTTACTCGTACGTCGAGCGGGAGATTGGAGAAACCCATGTGTGATGGTATAGTCTTGGTCAGCTTCTAACCTCCTGTGTGTAGCTAGTCCCGTTCTCGACAAGGGAGGGGTGTAACCTAGCTACCAGACAAATACGAACTACCCATCCGCCCCCCAACTCCCCATCATCTTTTCTTTCATTTATTTTGTTTATCATTTTTCCTCACATAATGCATGAGTACCACCCCCAAAGGTGACACTTTCTACTTGTTTCTATTATCATGATGCATGTTGATACAGTTTAACAATAACAATAATTGAATAGTGCATATAAGTGAAAGTAACAATAATTGAATAGTGCATATAAGTGAATAATAGTAATTAAAACGAACAATTATAGCAGCGAATTGAAATGGAGAATATGAATACCATGCTTGAATTTTCAGTATATAGCAGTAAAGGAAAACGACAATTTAGCGTGCTTCTAAAAGTGAAATACAACAAACATAGCAGTGAATTATCATGCTTTTTAAATAACGAATTAAACAACGATGTGATAGTGAACTATCATTGTTATAAATGTTAACCTAGTTAATTAAACATGCTCGAATTAAGGGTCAATGTTACAATTATTATCCTAGTTAATTAAACATGCTCAGATTAAGGGTGTAAGAATTTCTAGTTATCATAGAGACTTCAATACTAATAATAGTAGGACAAAATAGCATTAACATCTATGGAGACTATTGCTTCAACAAATAAAACAATAAAATGCATTCACAGAACAGAATCATCATCAATGAAACTCTTAGTTCGTTCATGCTTATCATATTTTAAGGTGATCTTCAGTTCATCATTCTATACTACCAAGCTTAACGTCAGAGATCATAACTCTAGCTGGGAGCATTTATTAATAGACTAAACATGCATTTGCAGTAAGGGAAAATACAGAACATTAACACAGAAGCAAACAGACTCTACGTGTGGGTAGGGCCTCCACTGGCCAAGACTCTACCCAATCCTTACATTTGTTGAAGAAATTTCTCACGGACAACAAAATCCCAGCTTACTGCTCAGCTTACATCTTCACCCTTTACCCACGTATCACATTGAAGAAAGCACACGAACCAACTAGACTCACAGAACACACACAATTTTCTCCAGAGGATTTCTTTCTCTCGCAGGGACTTTGAAGATGAAGATTGCAAATGACCCCAGGAGACAAACCTAAGCATGGAGTCCATACCTGGGTGCAACAGACGTACACCAAACGGAGAGGGAGAGCATGCCACGATGTGGGGGAGAGAGGTGCCCAGGCGTGGGGGTCGTCTCCCATGTCAAGTGAGTGGGTTTTAATGGACTACATGACAAACTTTCCTTTTATTTAAAACCTGCTTATTCGCAAAACTGGGACATTTCGGATGAGAGGAGTCATCTTAGCCTCGTTCGTGATGTGAACCAAGGACCAATGACGCGTGCCCGAGCCAAGAGACTTATTTCATCCCTAACTCATTCTTTTTTTGCAGGAAAGCCTAAATTAAGGGATTTTACGGAAGAGACGACTCATGAAGATAAAGGAAGACCGTTTCATGCCATTACTTGGATTAGTTCACATCCAACGGATTTCATTTCTTCGTCCAACTTTGGGCCACCTTAAAGGTTGCAATGCATCTACATATTAGTTCATTATCTACTTTTCATTTTATATTTAGGATGTGTTGTGGTTGAACTTTGTGGTGTTGTTGTTTATTTTGGTTGAATTCTATGTTTTGTGAGCTAATTTTGAGAGGTGCGCGGTTTGCATGTAAACCGCGCCCTCATGCCCAAATTTTGACTTGTTAAGGGCATTTTAGTCTTTTGTTTTTGTTGTAAGCCCTAGGGTTTAATACCCTTGTTGCTGAATGAAACTCACTTTTGAAAAAAATAGAAAAGAAACTTGTTTTGAAGAGAAGCTCCACACGACCTTCCTCCCCTTCAACCTTCAACTCGAACTTGTTGCTCTTGTTGCGTTTCTTGAGCAAGTTGGAAGGGTTGCTACCTCTTCCAAGCATCACTCTAGTGGCGCATCTGTAGTGTGGAGGTAGGAGAAACGCTAGATCCCTTGGAGAGCGCTTAATCCGTGTTTAAGCCGATTACTTCGATCCTCTCACGTTAGGAGGTAAAATCGAACTCCATGGTTCCCTTTTGTAATTTCGAAGATTGTTGCTGGTAAGATTTGGTTGTTCTAGTCCTATTCCCTTCATATTTGGTGGTTAACAATGGTGTATTGAGATAAAGGCGTCGTTCCTTATGAATATAGAGTTTTGCTGGGTATTTTGTTAATTGCAGAATCTGTTTTTTCTGTGCAATTTGTTACTGCATTGGATTGCTGACCTGTTTCGAAGCCCTTGCGTGGGTTTTCTTAATTTTATTTCTTCTGGAGATTTGTTCTTTGTTGAGTGACGAAGCTGCCTGCCAATTTTCGGAATTATTGGAGTTATATGGAGTAAGTTCTCTCTGTTGTATTTCTGGTCGTCAAAACTGTTCGAAAGAAGCTCGGTATTTGGAGATATCTTATTTCGGCTATAACTGGAGATTCAGAATGCGTTCTGATCTGGAATTTTGACACAACGTACCTGATTGTGTTAATTAAGTGTCCTCCAAAAACTAGCCAAAGTTCACATTTGAATTTGGAGAACTACTCTGTCTATTGTTGCTGGTCTAGTTTAAATAACAGCTTATTGGCAGATTTTTCTATTTGGCTCTTATTGATCCTTGGAGCGTATCATTTGGTTTCAGAGCCAGAAGATTTGGTGTGAACATATGATCCTTCATTCACTGCGGGTACAGGTTAACGATCGAGTTGGTACAAGCGACCCATGTGTTGATTGCGGGTTAAACGATTGAGTTGGCGAGAGCACGAGTACTGTGGAGTGCGGGTTAGCGATTGAGTTGGCACAAGCAATCCGTGTGTAGACCGCGGGTTAAATGGTTGAGTTGGCAGGAGCACGAGGACGTGCAGTCTAAAAGAAAGGGGGAATGATATGATCCATATCAGATATGAAAAGACGATTCTTGGTGAGCTACAATTCCACTCTTGAGCTAGTCCTGAGGTGCATTTAAAAGGAGATTGAATAGCTACCCATATCACCAATGGTGCATCATTCTTTTCCGTAGCCTATCTTAAAAAGAACTTCGTGGTTAAGCATACTTGATTTGAAGTAGTTTTGGGTTGGGTGACCACTTGGGAATTTTCTCAAGTGAGTATGTAAGTGAGGACAGAACATACAGGAAAAGATGTGTGGTCATTCAATTATCAAACACAGAACATGCCATGGAGTCTCTCATTGATTAGCAAGGGTGAAATACGCATCATTTGGTATCAGAGCCTTGGCTCACATTTTCTTGCTGTTTTATTGTGATTAAAAGGGGTTATTATGAGTACGAGAAGTGAAGCTCAGTACATGGCAATAACGATACGAGAAACAACTCGGGTGCACCAACCGGGGAAAGGAATGAACTAGTCGAGACTAGTTTGCATGGGTGATTGGATGATATGTTTGAAATGATCCAAAAACTTCAACAAAAATTGGAAGCTTCCGAAAATGATCAAGTTCGTGGTCCTAGAACTTCGAGGCCTAGAAGAAGGCTTAGCAATTCACTTGATTCCCGTGGCCGTGTTGCTAGTGATTTTGGTGAAGAGTGGGAAGACACCGATGATAGTGATGCATCTATTCCGAGGAGACAACTGAGCAGCAAACATGATATGAGACATGTTAAGGTCTCTATTCCTCAGTTCAAAGGCTCTAGTAATGGTGGTGACTTCCTGGAATGGGTTGAAAAGGTGGACCGAATTTTCGATTGTTATGATTATTCTGAAAAGACTAAGTTACAAATGGTTACATTGGAGTTCTCCGGATACGCTAGTATTTGGTGGGAAAATCTTAAAGCACAAAGAAGAAAAATGGGGGAAATTGAAATCCGAACTTGGGATGCCTTGAGGGAGCTCATGAGGGGGCGATTTGTTCCTCCCCATTACAAGCAAGAGTTATTTCTTCAATTACAAAACCTTAAACAAGGTTCGTTATCAGTTGATGAATATTTGACCGAGTTTGAAATTTTGAGGATACGATGCAAAGTGGAATAACCTATGGAACAAACCATAGCCCGTTTCATTAGAGGTTTGCAAAAGGAGATTAGTGATGTGGTGGAATTACAGTCTTATAATACTCTTGATGAAGTTGTTCAATTAGCATTGAGAGTAGAAAGACAAAGAAAGAGGAAGATTAAAGAAGGTGTAACTCGGCCTTTCCAAAAAAGCAACAACCTTCCAAAAACAACCCCAAAATGGGATAGAAAAGGTAATACCATGAAGCCTAGTGAAAAAAAGAAAAATTTTGGTGATACAAACAAGCCTAGATATAGAGACATCAAATGTTTTAAGTGCTTGGGATTCGGCCACATAGCTTCCCAATGCTCGAATGCGAAGGTGATGATTTTAAAAGCAGAAACCAATGAGATAATTAGTGAGGATGAGGTTGAAGAATCGACTATTGACAAAGGAGAAGATGAAGAAGAAACTTTTTATGCTCTGGAGGGTCCTCTACTTGTTGTTATGAAATGCTCAATGGCTATTCAGAATCATGTTGATGAACTACAACGGGAAACCATTTTCCACACTCGGTGCATGATTAAAGAAAAGATTTGTTCTTTGTTGAGTGACGAAGCTGCCTGCCAATTTTCAGAATTATTGGAGTTATATGGAGTGAGTTCTCTCTGATGTATTTCTGGTCGTCAAAACTGTTCGGAAGAAGCTCGGTATTTGGAGATATCTTATTTCGGCTATAACTGGAGATTCAGAATGAGTTCTGATCTGGAATTTTGACACAACGTACCTGATTGTGTTAATTAAGTGTCCTTCAAAAACTAGCCAAAGTTCACGTTTGAATTTGGAGAACTACTCTGTCTATTGTTGCTGGTCCAGTTTAATTCACAGCTTATTGGCAGATTTTTCTATTTGGCTCTTATTGATCCTTGGAGCCTATCATTTGGTATCATAGCCAGAAGATTTGGTGTGAACATATGATCCTTCATTCACTGCGGGTACAGGTTAACGATCGAGTTGGTACAAGCGACCCATGTGTTGATTGCGGGTTAAACGATTGAGTTGGCGAGAGCACGAGTACTGTGGAGTGCGGGTTAGCGATTGAGTTGGCACAAGCAACCCGTGTGTAGACCGCGGGTTAAATGGTTGAGTTGGCAGGAGCACGAGGACGTGCAGTCTAAAAGAAAGAGGGAATGATATGATCCATATCAGATATGAAAAGACGATTCTTGGTGAGCTACAATTCCGCTCTTGAGCTAGTCCTGAGGTGCATCTAAAAGGAGATTGAATAGCTACCCATATCACCAATGGTGCATCATTCTTTTTCGTAGCCTATCTTAAAAAGAACTTCGTGGTTAAGCATACTTGATTTGAAGTAATTTTGGGTTGGGTGACCACTTGGGAATTTTCTCAAGTGAGTATGTAAGTGTGGACAGAACATTATGGAAAAGATGTGTGGCGATATGTGGGTCAATTATCAAACACTGAACATGCCATGGAGTCTCTCATTGATTAGCAAGGGTGAAATACGCATCTGTTCGCGTGCGTCTGAAATCACCATTCTTCTTGACAGAATCGCATTTTCGGACGAAGGAAGGCGTGCTTGCCTTCGTCCGCGTTCGTTCGAATCTGCCATTCGGACAAAGGAAGGCGTCCGAATCCTGGTCTGAAACAATCCAGAAATTGGACAGATTCAAACTTCATTCATCCGCCCGCGTCCGCATGCGTCCGGGTTCGTCCGAAAACTTGCTGTATAGGCGAATTAGGACGCGAAACCACGTCCTGCATCGTCCCAAAACTCGGGGACATCGTGCCATGTGATTTCGGACGCCACCCCAAGTCCGCATGCGTCCGAAAGCTCGAATTACACAGTTTATCCCCTGCGTCCCAAATCTCCTTTATACCCAATATTTACCAATTTTTTCATACTTTATTCCAAAACATTAACAATTATTCCAAACATTAACCCCATATGTACACTAACATGTAACGCCACGCATCGTAATATAACCAATTTTTTCATACTTTAATTATTCCAAAAACTTAAAACTATTCCAAAACATTAACCCCATATGTACACTAACATGTACCGCCACACAACGTAATATATTATCCCAAAAGTAATTACATTCGCATACACAGGAAAAACGTTATCGAGATATTACAGAAAATCTGTTTCAGCACACTTGGAAACACGAACTCTTGGAATCAAAGCTCTGATACCACTTGTTAGAGATCGAAAAATAATCAGAAAAAGAAAATACAATGTGAGATTCTAGATTTACATAGAAAACCCTTTTGTGAAAAAATCGAAGGCAGATGAATAAATTTGTAAAACCTGTGAAATTTTTAATAATAAATTCTATGTGTAAATTTTTCACATTATAATTGGTTATAATGTTGAAAAGTTGACCTGAATTATGTCGTAGTGGCCACGTGTGAAATTTTGGTCAATTAATGAAAATAATTAAAATTAAAAATTTTTGAGTGGTAAATTAATTAGGGAAACAGAATTGATGAATTAAATTGGATCAGTAAATCGTTGTCAGGTGATTTTCAGAATAAATTAGAAGTTGGAAATAAGTTAATTTAATATATGATATGTATATTTAATATATATGTATTTATATATTAATTGAATAAAAGAAATCAATTAAATGAAGGATTAAGAAGTAAATAAAAGAAAGCAAAAGGTTAAAATGAAGAAAAGAGAAACAGAAGGGTCAAGGTAGATTTGAAGAAAGGAGAGGAGAGCTCGTTTCTATGCACTTCTACGACAACATTGAGGGAGATGCGAAGGCAAAACTCGGACGAAACATGGAAACTGTCGATTGGGACTCGAGCATTTTGAGCAAGAGTTGGTGAGAGGTGAGTGAACGAGAAGCGATCCCTTCGTCTGACAGTAGCTGCGAACAAACGAAGACTGTCGATCGTGGGCGACGGTAAAGCTTCATCCAGGAACATTTCGGAGAGGCAGGGCTGAGTTAAGGGATACCTTCCTCCATTTCTTCAATTAAGGTAAGCTTACTGTACGTTTCTAGTCTCTTGGCCTGCAATGTCGTGCTCTAGGTTGAGTGATTTCCAAATTAATGTTGTATTGGGGAATAATATTTAAGGGCTATAGTTTTGGCAGCTATTTGATGACTTTCTCACGGTTTAGTATCCATTTTTCCAAGGATAGTTTGCTCTCGATTTTATTTATGAAATTTGAAGATGCTATGTTGGTCACTGTTTGATAATGGGCAGATAGTTATATTGATGAAACTGTTTGGGATTCATTAGCTATTTCGAGGCGATGAATCCTCTTGATATTTTGGACGATTTCATTATCAAAGTATCAAGAGGCTATCCCCGGTACATCTCTTGTTGTGTGGTGTTTGTGCGTTGTGCGAAAAATTGGATTAAGAAAGTGATGATGCTTCTTTGGGTTTCGAACCTCTAAACTTGATCAGGGTATACTTTGATATGAGCTTGTTGGTACTGAGCTTTGACTCATCGGCAAACTCAAGATGTGATTCATGTTATGTTGGTGCTGAGCTTTGGCTCGCGGCAAATTAGGGGTGACGAGCCGAGTCTATGAACCACCATTACTTTATTTCAGATGCATGGGGTGTTGCTTGCGCTCGATGGTGGCCACCCTTCCGTGTGGTTGACTAGAGGAGTACATGAGTGACCATTCTTTTTCACTAGTAATGATTTTCAATGTAAAATCGACGATGATAGTTTTTAGTATGACTGTCTATGTAAACAACGATGTTTTCTACAATATCTCGTCGGGCCCTTCGAGACCAATTTTTCCTTAAAAAGGATGTAAACGGTTTTTAAAATGCTTGATAAAAATGCATAACCCAATAAATCATGGTTTTTTATGAAAAGAGGTAAAACAAATTTTACACGCATTTTGTGGTGAGTATAAGTTTCCTACTAAGTTAGTCATCTACTCCAACTACCCCTCCTCTCCATACAAAGACAGGAGTGTGTAGGACCATGGACATTCAACTCGAGAAGTTTCATTTGATCATTTTCTTTTCCTTTAGTTATATTTTTCGTCGTTAAGAACTATTGGTTTTTGTGACATTCTATGGTTTAAAATTCTGGATGTATGAACATGGATGCACAGTTTAATTTGGATTTAAATTATATTTCTGCATTATAATTCTTGTGATCACTATGTGGACCATGATCCATCACAAATGGGTCACTGTTGAAAATTTTATACAAGTCTTCCGCTAATTTTGACAAGACTTGGGCTAGACAACCAGGTTCTCACTAAAGATCGGGTCGTTTGGCCCAACATTTCTCTCTAGCCTGCCTCCGGATTGTGACAAAATTTACTATAAAGATCAAAATACAACTACGAATTCTGCAACTTTAGCTTACATGAGTTTATAGAGAAAATAAAACTCTAAATGAGATATAGAATGTGGGTCTACTGATTCGATCCAACCTAATAAAATTCGAATCAATGCAAAATTTATAGTTGGAATGTGTGTTTCCATGTCTATATGTAAGGACATGATTTATATAATAAGCAAAAAACAAATCTCATTCAAAAGTTGCAGAAATCAAAATAAAAATGAATAGGTCCAGCTGAATGTCAAAATCGACCAAGCCGGGCCGAGGGAGGTGATATCGAACGTGACTTCACATGAGAAGCAGAATTATCACAATATGATCAGTGAAATTTGTATAAATTCAGAACAAATTTGTAATCTAACTGAACAGAGTTCATAAAACTCAGAACAAAAACTATAAATTCCTCTTCATGATCCTTCAAACCAGAATTACAACCTTCAACTTGTTATTTTCAGATTATTTTCATGTCCAATATCTGATCAATCGCAACTGAGTGTACCAGATATGTGGGAAAACGACTAATTCAACCCAAAGTTGCAACAAAGTCGAGTCCAATGCAGAAACACTTCTACATAAAACAAATAAACATTTCTTGGAGAATCAATGGTCTTCCTTCTTAGATCCTCTGATTAGTCATCTTAACCCTAAAAGATTTTGGCTCATATTCGCGAAGACAATAAGCATTGCAAGTGCATATTTTTTTTCAAAGTTCAAGTATTCTAAGGTAAAAAATTATCAACTTACTCTCATCGGTGTAAAAAGCTTTTTGAAAACGCAGCGAAGTTTATCAACTAACATGAAGAAGGTTGTTGGCTCATCCAACAATCGAAATTCATCACTTCTTTCATAAACAGGATCATAGATAACGAACTTATATGACTTGCCCTATAACAACAAACAAAAACAAGTTCCTCAAACCCAAAAAAAGTAATAGTTAATCGCACTGGGCTTGGGGGTTCTAACAAAATTAGCTACTTGCACGTTTAATTCTAATAGTCATAGTCACTGTTGTTAAAAAAAAGCCAGTGGAGGGTTGCGCAGAAGGACTTCAAAAAAAAAAGGCAAATCAAATTTTTAGATCTATACAATATATTTGTCCAAGAGATAATTTGGAGATTAAAATGCATTATATTTTCAAAGTTTCAAATAAAAGTGACAATCATAGTTAAAAGAAGCTAATTGTAAGAATGAGAGTTACGCAGGACCTACAATTCCAAATACACCTTTAACCGAGTTCGCACTATATAGGAACGTATCTCTTTACTGCCTGCTTTGCTGCAACTGCAGCAGCTGCAGCAATCCCTCCAATGGCTCCTGCAATGGCTGCCGACCGTGGTCCTGATGCCGCCTTGTAAATCGCACCAGTTCCCAACCCAGCCACAACGCTATTCAACAGATCATCCGAACCTCTCATATAAACGACCCCACTTTCCAAACCAGCAAAAATGAGGCCCAATACGCCTATTGAGTTCCCGAATCTCCTTCCCACCTGGCCTCCGGAATTCAGAACCCGGTTCAAACGGAGCTTCAGTGAATCGCCAGGCTCGGCAGCCTTAAGTCCGTCAATGGAACCCTTCGTAGCTCCGATGATCGCGCCAGACAAGTATCCGATGCCAGTGCAGTATTGGAGATTTTCGCCCCATGATCGGTGGGGTCTGCAAGCTTCTTCATGGAAGAGATGCTCTGGAGAAACAGGGAGGGTGTAGAACTTGTCGATCGGGATATGGAGGTCTTGGTAGGGGTGGTAAAGACGGGATTTGGAATCCCTGGGATGCGAAGAATCGTCCATTGAGAAGAAGAATTTAGAGAATCAAAAAGGAGGAGGGGGGAAGAGAGAGAAGTAGGGAGAGAAATTTCGAGGGTTTCATAGAGAAGAAAGAAGGCGATGTTGTCGGAGTGCAGGGTTTAAAGCCGTCCATGCGAAGCATAGGGTTTAACGTTTTGATTTATTCATCCAATTGTCTATTATGCCCTCGAAATTCACATAATTTACGTGTATGACACGATCTAGAATATAACTTAGGCACATACTTTTGGCAATGCACGCAATCCAGGGTTCCACAATCTTCTCGACGTCTTTGCTTTCCCATGGTGCGGTGAATGTCAGAAGTTGGCCTCATCATCATCCATCATTTTATCATCTTGCTCGAGCTTAACTAAACCTGGACTGCAAGATGGCCCAAGTCCGGTCCAAAAATCAGCTCATCATTTTACAATTGTAAATGCCAACATCACAACGCCAGCAAAACAAAAGTATCTAACAAATTGTGACTCAAGATGTTCATACTAGGACTGCCGTGTTGGAGTCAAAATTCTCCTATCTTACATTACCCATGACCATAGACTTTATTCAACTCGACGAATGTCAGTCAGGCTTCCCTGAGGTTTCCCGTCTTACTCTGACGCTTAAACTTGTTCTCAACAGAATTCATTTACAATCTCTTAGTTGAAAAAATAATCAAATGTTCCTACTCAATCATGATACACACTAACTACACTTGTTGAAGAAGCAGCTAGTAATGTTTCTCTTTTTCCCACTTCTCATTTTCCTGCATCAAATCATTGGCCTTCTTCCTAAAGAGAGAGAGAGAGAGTATGATTGCTAGAAAATAGAGTGTTATTAAGAGTTACTCCCCAAAACAACTTTCCGAAAAGACGTTTGGGTAAAGTTGTTTTACGAAAGCCTTTTTAAAAAACAGCAGTAGCTAAACAGGCTCAGAGGACAGGTTCATTTAGCTTTGCTTCCAATGGTTCCAACGGAGAGGTCCTAAAAGCTACACAATTCTACCTCATTCCAGCCACAAAAGCTGATATTGATGATATCCTAAGGAACTAAGGTGTTCTTCAAAAGGGACAACAGAAGATGAAGCTCTTCGGAAGGCTCCATGACTAAGTTTTGCCAGAAAGATGTATAAAGCACAAATCTATTTGAATATCTGGTACACTAACTACACTTAATTAGCCAAATGTCCTATTTGTCACAATGTTTATACCAAGATTCACAAACAAAATAGCAGATTTTTAAGTGTTTCCGTTAAGAATGGACTCTAAATGAGACAGGGAATATAAATCAATATAATGAAACACAATTTCATAGAATTCTACTTTAATCAACTCCGGCTTTGCTTCTAATTTTTTCCAAGGAAATCTAGGACGAGGTTTGGACAGATTCAACTCATCTCAAACAGGATATAGCAACTAATCTAAACATAGTTTACTCCCCATAAATTTTTCTTTTTATTATATTTAGCGTACTAAAGGGAATCACACAACTTATCCTCTACATATTTTAATTCAAACTGAAAAGAGGAGGCATCTTGCAACAAGAACTAATAGTTCATCCCAACTAAGTTTACACAAACTAAACTATCTCAAGCTCTTCCAAATTGCATTAGACTTATTCTTCATAATTCACCAAATTTTTAAATTGGTATTCAGATTAACAATCTAAGAGTTCACTAAATGAGCTCGGTATCATCAACAAAAAATGAACAACAGCAAAATCACATAAAACTCCAAAATGACAAAAACAAAACAAAATGAAATTCCATTTTCACTACCTCTAAAGGAGGAGAATCACTTTGTTTTAATGTCAATTCCATCTTTTCCAGCAATGATAACAGCCGTTGCCATATCCAAGAACAATCCATGATCGACCACGCCTTCCAAATAAGAAATTTCTTTTCCTGCTGCTGGACCGTCCTTTATTGGAGTTTTGAAGTACAAATCAACTATGTAATTTGAATTGTCTGTCACATATGGCTTGCCATTTTCATCCACTCTCAACTTTGCTTCACACCCTTCTTCCTTAAACAGTTCTTGTAGCCTAACCAAATTGTATTTCCAGCAAAATTGAATCACCTCGACCGGCATTGCAAGCCCACTTCCACCCAATCCGTCCACCAATTTCGTCTCGTCAACTACAACGACAAACTTATCAGAAGCAGCTTCGACCATTTTCTCTCTGAGCAAAGCCCCACCTCTTCCTTTAACCAGATTGAGATAAGGGTCCACCTCATCGGCTCCGTCAATGGCTAAATCGAGATGTGGGTGATCGTCAAGAATCGAGAGAGGAATACCCAATTGGCGAGCTTGCTCTTCTGTGCGTTTGGAGGTGGGAATTCCAACAATGTCCGTCAATTGATTAGTTTTGAGAAGCTCCCCGATCTTAGACACCACAAATGCGGCGGTGGAGCCAGTGCCTAGGCCGAGGACCATGCCGCTCTTGACATACTCGACGGCCTTGTCGGCGGCGAACTTCTTGAGGTCGTCTTGGGAGAGAGTCGGAACCGAGAGAGCTTGGATGGAAAAGGGTCGGTAGAAACGAGGGTGAGGGGTGCGTAGAGTAAGAGATTTTTGGGTTCGAAGAAAATAGTGGACTGTAGGGGAAGAATGGTGGGACGAGGACAAGGAAGGAGAAAGTAAGGAAAAGGAAGCCATGTTTATGGCTGTCTGTTGAAGAAGAAGAAGAAGAAGAAGAAGAAGAGGTGGGTTTTGCTGTGATTTTGTGAAGCTACCTTCCTCTATTCACGATAATTTAACCAACCATCCATCCCTGATCTCTTCTCTGCTTTGGTCATCCGTCATCGTTTGGTTTGGGGTGGACTTTATCTTTCTCGCGTGTCTGTGGTCGGTGAAAATGTTTGGTAGACAATTTCTAGTATTTTCATTTTATTTTTCTATTTTTTTAAGGGAAACTATTGTCAATATGAAGAGTTAAGGGATGCATTAATTAAGTGGGCCACGAGCTTAAGCATTCTAAATCGAGAACGGGCCAGCCTGAATAACAACGGCCCATCAGGCCCATTTAATTGATTGGGTCCGCCATTTAAAATAACGACGTATGAAAGGAAAATACATACCAAGTTTGAAATTTGAAGGGTGCAAAGACCACTTCTAAGTCTTTCTTCGCTGCTTCTACGAAGACCGTCTCCCTCTCCCTCTCCCTCCCCCTCCGTGAGCTTGAAAGCGTGAAAATGCCGAACGGAGTCGCAAGTGTTTTCGACGGTTCAGAGCTGAGAAACATCGACATTTCGTCGCCGTTTACTGACGTTATCGTGATCGGAGCTCAGGTTCTCCACCTTGCTGATTTGAGAGTTTCTTCATCTTTGCTTGGGATCACTTTGCCGGAGTCTCTGAGGTGCTCGGCTCTCAAACGAATCGGGATTGATAACATCGCTTCCTTTCGGACTATGCAGCTTCCTGTTGAGGAAGCCTCGCAGAAATTCCAGGAATTCATCACTGCAATCGCAGATGAATTAGATGGTACTGTGTGTTGTATTCTTATATACCTTGATGTGAATTTGTGAAAGAAGGTGACTATTTATGTTTGAGTGGATGTAAATTTGTACGTTTATGTGTTAGTTTCTATATTGATCTGTGTAGGAGGCTGATTTTCTCTGGCTTTTTCATTGAAGTCAAATGGAATATGGATCGTTAAATTTTATGTTCATATTAACTGAATGCTTTATATAGAACTATTAATTAATCTATTTATGGTCAACATAACATTGAGAAAAGGTGTGATGATTGTTATAGGCAGTCTCGACATTCTGGATGACAAATAAAACTAGTATAAAATTGTAAGAGACGATTATATCTAAAACTATGTGACTTAAAATTATCATGCAATTCAGATCACGGGAAAATGAAATTTTGAGTATTATATCAATTGTCACTTTATAAGTATATGACAGGTGGGTAAAATTTGTTAGATTAAGGAGCATTCATGATAATCATTAACAATAATCCTATGATGAAAAACCGACTACGTGATCTTGTTGGCTTCCTAGTTTCTCTAAACAGAAGTATGCAGTGGTCAAATCTCAATTGTTTGGACAATATTAGAGGTTACAAAATGTAGTGTTGCTATGTATTGTTGAAACCAAACTTTTTAATGATTTATCATTATACTTGAACTTTGCATTCCTGGAGAACACATAGTAGCTTGAATTACGAAATCACAATTTGCTGAGCTTAATTATAAGCTTTTATTTCATTAATTTTTCAACAATGAATCTAAAACAATTATATATCCACGATAAATTAATAATTATATTGATTAATTATGTAATCAGTTAATAGTTTTACCATATTGTTGCAAGATGCTGGGGAAATTTAAACTTGATAAGTTGATGATATGAATATTTAACTTTTTTGTATTTATATGGATTTTATTTTGAAAAACAAAATTCAAATATAATGAATAGAGAAGAAACTGAAAATGAATGAAATAGATAGGGGATTGACTTAGAAAAGTTTTTTTGACAATAAGCTCTATTGGTTACTGTCCTTGTTGCAGGGCTGGATTACTGCTTCAATTTTTCTTATTCATGTATCCATGACCTTCCATTCACTTAATTTTCTATTCCTCTTATAGTCATGTGTGATTGTTATTACGATTTTATTTTATTCATGTGTGATAATGGAAAAATAATGTTACTTATGGTGGATTTTTGTTTGGGGTTCAGATGAGCCAATTGCTCTTTCTGTTTTGGATGGGAACTTGCTTCGTGTCTTCTTGGAGGATGAAGATGATTTTGCCATGTTAGCAGAAAATCTGTTCACAGATTTAGATACAGAAGAAAGAGGAAAGATTGGCAGGAGTGAGATAAAAAATGCTCTTGCCTTGATGGAGGTTGAAATGGGCGTTCCTCCATCCTCAGGTTTCTACATATCTTTAGTGAATTTATGTCCGAATCTAAGTATATAGCTTTGAAATTTAATGTAGAAACTTTAAATTGTCCATAACTACTATACTAGAACAGTAATCATTATCCACCTTATTTTTCTGAACTTTCTCCTCTTTCAAATTTAGTTGTGGTCTGTCACCTGAGCGAATAATTCATTTGTAGTTATGTAAATATGGTGCAAGATCTACGTTTGAACTTGCACTTAGTAAAATAAAGCAGGCAACTTCAATAAGGTATCCTACTTCAGGGTAGAATGGAGTTCCTCAGGTTTTGGTTATCATATAAGAATAAAAAATCTATTTAGTGCAAAGATGGAGGAATTAAGATTGAAATATATGCATATTTCATGGTGAAAAACTGTGGCTTTTGGATAGTAATGACGTCCTTTTGATCCTTCATTGAAATTTCTTTTAAACTTTATTAATTTGGGATCTCAGAGACGATACATACTATTTTCTCTATTTCATATGCTATTTTGAGTGAAAATTGTTCAAAGTAGCATATTTTGGACATTGCTAGTCTTCCTTTCTTCCCATATAATCTTAATGAAGGTCTACCTGGCCTTCAAATTTTGTATCACATGGTCACTTGCCACGTTAACGGCAAGGTTTTATCATTTACTAGCTAGGTTTTGTAAACTTGATAGTTCTGTGGTCAATAAATCACTTGTGATTTGACAGAATATCCAATAATAAATGAGATTTTGAGAAAACATGGAGCGGAGGGGGCAGAACTGTTGGGTCAAGCACAATTTGCTCAGTTACTCCAGCTTGTTCTAGATGACCTGGCAGATTCCCTGGCAGCTAAGCATTTTGTTTTCATTCAAAATAGCAAGGTTATCAACAAATGTGACTTAGGAAAGGTAAGAAAGCAGTTGCTTTATTGTAAAATTACCCAATAATTGTTAACTGATTTAGGAATGAACCTCGAACATAGTTACATGTATATTGCTTTGAATCTTTGATGAACCCTGTAATTCTCACCTTGTTTAAAGCAGTTGCTTTATTGTAAAATTACCCAATAATTGTTAACTGATTTAGGAATGAACCTCGAACATGGTTACATGTATATTGCTTTGAATCTTTGATGAACCCTGTAATTCTCACCTTGTTTATAGCAGTTCAGTTGAGAATTAACTATCGAGGAAATTGAGAGAGAATATGCCATTATTGTGAAATGCCTAAAAAGATGCGTTTGGGATTGGTTTGATTTTATTTTTTCCTGAATATAACCTCATCTTGATGTAGATTCACTGCAAGACTGCAGCCTACTGAATCATCAATGCTAGGAATATATGTTTATCACATTCTGAGGAAAATTGTTAATATCATTAGAGATAAAATTATATATTTATGACTTAAGAAGGTAAAATGTTTTACATAAATTGCAGCTTTTAGCTGATGAGAAGCAATTAGAAGATGTCACGGAAGAGATTTGGCAGGAAAAGCTCGTCAGACAGAATGAGATAAGTGATGGAGAACTAATCCAAGGTTTTCTTGAGAAAAACTGGGGGAACGCCAGTTGTCCGGAACAACATAAGAGGGAGAGAAGAACAAGTGATTTGACAGAAAATAAGGATGAGTTTAAGAAACTTGTCAAGGAGATAATCGAGTCATTCTCTGAGCAGCTTGATTCCAGCCTGCCTGAAGCCAATGCAGTATGCTGTTCGGACCAGTCGTTATGATTCCACTGAATTCATTTTTGGTTGGCCGATGGTGGAACTCAGGGAACTCGCTGTAAGTGCATTGGTTTATCGCTTTCTAAATACTTGATTTCTGTTGATACTAAACAAATGGGAGGCCCTTTAGTGGCCAAATATGTTATACTTATACACCTCATTATATGAATCGTGAAGAAGTTCATAGCATAACATAAAAACACTCTAGTGGTTAAATCAAAATAAATAAAAATCCTTGGAATTTTCATTTTTTGACTGTTTTTTGTTCTTCATATTCAAATTTCATCACGTTTAAATATTTTAGTCAATTTTCTTTGTTTTTTTAGCTGCTGCGTCTCTTTTTTTCTGCTTGTGAATCTGATTCTGGGTGATGCAGGGTTAATGACGGGCATTTGGTTCGGCTTTTGATGGTATTAATTAGCTTAGCTTGGTTCAATTTGTTCAAATAAGTAAACTATGTTAACTGATATGGTATGGAAGCTGAAGTAATCTGTTCTACAAACGCCATTCTTGCTTGTTACGCTAGGACGTGCTTCTTAGCTGTTAATTTGTCTAGAAAGAATTTAACACCAGAATCATTAATTTGTCTAGAAAGAATTTAACACCTGAATCATTAATTTGTCTGTCGTTTAAAACTACTTTAGAGACCACATAAAATGGTTGTGGGAGAAGAACATGATTATTTAGAGCATTTGAAATCACTTTAAAATCAAGATTATAACACAAGGTACTAGTACAAATATTTCATTTTAATGTAACACCACCATAATTCATTAAATTTACATCCTAGTACTTGTCATATAAAAAAGAAATAACACATTCTAGGGGAAATGTAAACTCATTAATGAGGTCATAACCAACAACTACCCAGCAGAAGCATGATCAATAGCCAGCTCTCTGAAAACCTATTGCCCACGCTCAAGGCTTCGAACACCGAGGGTACTTGAAATATTACAATAAGAAGGGAATACAAGAAAATATAGATAGGACAACTAAAATAGTGCGTCGCCCAAACTAATTATTCTGCGGAAGCAATGATCTAAGGAAACAGACGAAGATTTGGCCTTTGAATTCTGGTTCATTCTTTGCCGTCGGCAGCTCGGAGCGAACCGAGTTGAACGGGTGCTTGGGTTCCAACCACTTTCGACGACCCGTATATTGTGAGGTCCACACCTTGTACCTTCTCTTTCTGTATCTGCTCCTTGATCCAGAAGTAAGTAATTCTCAGACCATCCTGCAAAAGCAAATGAACTTTGGATCAAACATTAAAAATTACTTTTTGGGAACAGTTTTTGAAAATTCTTTTGGACACTATGTTCTCATCTCTTCCACATTGCTCTAGAGTCTGGAAAGTTTTCTCTAAAATACCTCCAATTTCATCTTAGGTGCCCAACCATTTGAAAACACAACTTCATCATACTATTTAAGATGACCAACCATTTGAAAACACATCTTCATCATAGTATTCTATGAAAACAGTTTTTGAAAACACATTCGGATGATCTGGCTTCAACAGATCCGGCCTTAAATTACCTTCAATTTCATTGTCGGAGCCCAGCCAAGTTTCTCTTTGATGAGGGTGTTGTCGGAGTTTCGACCACGGACACCCTCCGGTCCTGGAATGTGGTGAATGGGGAGCTTCTTGTCCTCAAAGCTCAGAACAATCTCAGCCATTTCATTCATGCTAACCATCTCATCACTTCCAATGTTAACCGGCTCACGGAAGTCTGATTTCGTCAATCTAGCCATCAAAGTTGATTCATGATGTTTAAGAAAATTTCAAAATCATATAAAAAAATTAAACTTATTTCAAAGTTGAAGCTGTTTGGCTGAATATTATATAACATATGTCCTCACCTGAGGACACCCTCTACACATTCATCAATAAAGGTGAAAGATCTAGTCTGAAGTCCGTCTCCCCACATCTCGAATTTCTCTGTCGAGGTTTGGGCCTTCCTGCAAAATGCAGCAGGAGCTTTTTCCCTTCCACCTAAATGCATATAATACAAACATATTTTAAAAATAAGGCTACCATTCGCTCCAAAAAATGATAAAATTTGAAAATTTAACGTGAATTACCTTTCCATGTTCCAAACGGACCGTAAATATTATGGAACCTTCCAATACGGCATTCGATTCCAAAATCCTTAGTGTAGTGCTTGCACAACTCCTCTGTAGCAAGCTTCTCCAATCCATAAGCATCTTGGGGCTAATATTAACCAAAATGGTAAGAGAAGCTCATTTTGTGCTATAATAATTAGTTGCATCGTCTATAATTTATAAAATTATGAGAGTAACAACCTCTGCAGGCCATGCATCAGCCTCCTTCAAGCTCACGTTAGTCTCCAGCTGCTTAAATTCAGGATAAATACAAGCACTGGACGCATAGAAAAATCTGCAGTGCGATAAAAACAGATTGTTTAATCATCTAAAACAGATTCGTTCTCATCTTAACGGAAACTCATCAAAAGCCTTCTTGTTTAATGAAAATTAAAAGTTAACCTCTTAACGCCATTGATCCTAGCTGCCTCGAGCATGTTAAAGCTGATCATTGTGTTGTTATACATAATCACAGAATGATTGGACTGAATGAATCCCATCCCACCCATATCGGCAGCCAGGTTAAAGACATGATCGGCTCCGTTAGTGACCTTCATGCAATTATCCATGACCCTAAGGTCGACAAGATGGAATTCATGGCAGAACATGTCTTCAGTCATGTGCTCATTCTTCTTCCAATCAGAAGCAATTATGTAATGTCCCTCGCTCTTCAATCGTCGAGCAATGTGAGAGGCGATAAAACCTCCTGCTCCTGTAATGGAAATTCTCAGCTTCTCTGTTGGCCAGTAAGGCTCCCTCTCCAGTTCTTCATAGGTGTATGCGCCATAGTTGCTTTCACTGGTGCTCCCCATTCTGAGGTACTCAGATCGAACAACAACAGAGTTAAAATTATTAAAAATTTAATAAATATGAGTAATGTCTTCAAAGGAAAAATGTAAAAATGGACAGAAATAATATGGGAAAACTAAAAACTCCAACCAAATAAGAAAAGGATTCTCTTAAAAATTCCAACTTGATTCTATGGAAAATTCCAACCAAATAAAAACACCAACCAAAACAACCCATTTCAACTTAAGAATGCTGCCAGATTCGACCGTAGGCTTAGAAACTTCTCTGATCTTCTATTTATAAAATAATTTAGTTATCCAACAAAAAATACAATCTCAAGAATGAAAATTCTGAAAAGATCAGGATTCGAAGAAGAACAATTAGAGCAGTAACATGAGAAAAATAACAAAATATGATAAAAACTGCAACGCGTAAAGTAGCCAATTATTTTGCTAAATCCCATACAAATCTGAACGAGGTACGTTTAAAACACACCACAAGAACAATCAGAGAAGAGAGATCGTGATTGAAATATTTGAGATTTCGTAATAAAAAAAAAAAGAAGCACGCGGATTATTTAAACTTACAAGATGAAACCGATGTCAGCGCAAAAAAAAAAAAACAGACAGCAAGAGGAACGTGAAGAACGTTACCAATAAAAAAGAAAAACTAATTCAGAAAAAAAATGCAGAAGGCTTGAACGAAAAATGTGAAGAAGGCCGAACAAAAATGGCGGGGTAGGAGAGTAAAGGAGAAGATTTGAGTAAGAACTTTACCAGAAAAACCCAAAATTAGAGACTTGAAAGGTTTAGAAGCAGGGAAGAAGATGAATTAGGGAAGAGGAGGGAGGGAGAGAGGGTTGTCGACAGGGGTATTGCGTGGGAGTCGTAGCACTCGGGCTATAAATAAGGCAGCGAGTGATTAAGCAGACACGATCCACCGCTCATTCTTTTCCTAATATGATGTCTCGTTTTTTTACAAAAATAATTATAATTTTGAATTCTATTAAATTTAATTTTAATTTAGAACTTACGCCAATTGAAAGTTTCTACAAAATACACTACACATGAGTCCGTTTGATATTTGGGTCACTTTATAATTCTTCGTAGGGGAGGAGAGAGGTCAGTTCGGTCTCATTCAACTTTTGGTCCGTTTTCCGGTTCAAACCGAGTTTCGCGGTTGGGTTCTAATTTTTTTTAAATATTAAAAAAAATATAGAAAAAGAGCAAAATTGTCGCCCGCCACGCCTCACTCTCTTCTCTCTCTCGCGTCTAAGTCGAAACAGTTATAGTGTTCTGAGTAGTGAGAACTCAGAACACTATGAGCCGCGAAGCTCAGCAGTCATACTCAACAATCGAAACTGGAAGAACAGAACGAGGGTCTGAAGTCGGAGACTTGGAACTCAACTGAACTCGGATATCGGCGACTTGGAACCTGTGCGATGCTAGACGGCCGAGGGGGAGGGCTGTGCTTCTTATCTGACGAAGCTGCAGGACACTCGACGGCTGAGGGGGGAGAGCTGCTGAACTTCAAAGAATGAAGTTACCAATGGCATCTGGGTAGCATGGGTTGGCCCGCCGGTAAGTTCCTATTTTGGACCGGGTTAAATGAGTTTTGACTGGTTTGACCCACGGTTGGGTTTCTCATGGTTGGGACGGCTTTGGACTCCATAATCTTCCACCCAACCGTTACCTGTGGTTTGAAGAGTCCCTGAACCTGAAGGGTTGAATTAGTATTATTACATGGTAAAGGCAAAATGAAAAATAGAATATTCTAATAAATAATTATTGTTGATGGATATTCACTTATACTAGTTGCATATAATCTTATCTAGTGTTAAAAGACTTTGAAGGGTGGGCATAACATACACATAAGTAATAATAAATTTATAAATATATATTAATTTGAGGGATATTGAATTAAACACGTATTATTTATTTGGAAAAAAATACCCACTTTCAATAAAAAGAAAATTCACAATGAAAGGATCCAAAATAGGCACGTCAACTTGAAAAGGTGTCTCCAAATACAATTTAGTGGACTCAAAATCTTCGTATTTATGTTGAAGAGGACGCTCCTTTTAAATAATTATTAATATTTTAATGGATAATTAATAAAAAAACACTCAATTAAAAAATTAGTGACAAAACAAACATTAAATAATTTTTGCTAATAAATAAAGTACTACACTATAAAAAAATGAACGAAGCAAATATGTTCAAAAAAAAAAAACCACAACGAATAAGTCGTTTTTTCGCAGCAAACTCGTACATAAAATAATTGTAGTCAAAGGCTTACTTTACGTAGTGGAAGAAAAGTATCTACTGCAGAAAAATATTTTTCACAGCGAAAACGTGACTTTCGCTGCCAAAAACGTAAGTTCTATTTCAAGGATTTGTTTTCCTTAGTGGAAAGCAAGTATTTGCTGTAAAAAAGATATTTTTCGTAGCGGAAAAGGTAATTTCTGCAGTGGATACTTGCCTAACACTTGTTTTCCACAACGGAAGGCAAATATCTGCTGCAGAAATGATATTTTTCACAACAAAAATGGTAATTTTTGTAGCGGATATTTGTCTTTCGTTGCGAAATTTTAGTTTTCTCAACGAAAACGTGTTTTCTGTTTCTATATTAATTAATATAGTGAAATATATTTTTCTAGATACAATAATCGAACGATTTTTAATATCAACTTCATATATATCATTCGTTGACTCAGTCTTAAAGACTGATGAGTAAAAACAATATGATATAGGTTGGAAACAAACCAATTGAGATACAAATTGTGTTTGAGATTGTGCTTCTAGTTGAGATTGTGTTTTACCCTTAGGTTGTGTTAAGTAAACTAAGATTTTGCGGTAGAAGACAAGTATCCACTGCAGAAATTATTATTTCTGCTGCAGAATCGAGCTTTTCGCAAAGGAAATTAAGTCATAATCTTATTCCAAGAACTCAATTTCTGCAATGGAAGATACGTTTCCATCGCGGAAAATACATTTTATGTAGCGGATGCTTACCTTCTATTGTGGAAAGTAAGTCATTGACTATAAATATTTCATGTATGGGTCTGCTGCAGAAAGACGATTTATCTGCTGTGAAAAAAAATTCAAAATTTTAATAAAAAAATAACAGCGATGTTTGTCTCGTTTGTTTTTCATAATACAACATTTTATTTGTTAGTGAAAATTATTTAGTGTTTGACTTGTTATTCAATAGTTAAGTGTTTTTTTTGTTAAGTACCCTATTTTAATTATCAAATTATGTAATTTTTTTAAAGTTTTGCTTGATTTAGTCTAGTTCTCAATTTTGGATTTTTTTAATTTGGTTTCTTGGGTCGGTTTGATTTATGTTTTTGGTGAAGTTTAGTTGGTTTAGATTGATTTTGATGGGTTTAGTTTAGTGTTTGACTTTATTTTTATAATTTTTCAAAAGTTAAAAAAATTGTAAATACATATCGTACCAATTTGGTTAAATTTTGACTGGAATTGAACCCGACTAAGATATGTAGTGCAGTCAAAACTGAACCAAATTGGTACTATAGTGCTTGCGACTAAATTGAACGGGCCTAAAATATGTAGTTACATGTTGAGATATTATAAACATTTTAGTGACTTTTTATTAAAAGTTTTTAGAAGAGATGACAACGTATTTTTGAAGTAATTTAAACGTTGATTAGTAATCACTCGTTTTAGATGTTAAGCAAACAGGACTACGTTCAGACTATTAATTAGAAATAATTATTTTTAATCCACAATAATATAATTAAATAATGTCAAGGCAAATAACTTTTATTATAAAAACAAGTCTGATCCAGAGAATGATTAAAATATGATCTAAACTCAAACTGTAGTAAATTAAAATATGATCTAATTTTCTGGGTCGTGACATCTAACATATTAATAACATATCATCTAATAAAAGAGCATAAAAATTTTTAAGATGAAGTTTAAAACACGCGAGTTATAATGTGAACATTAATAAATATAAAGAATAAATATAAGATACCAATTTGAGATTGGGTTTCGTGACATACAACCATGTGGACTATGATTGAATTGTACATTTGCTTATAATATAGTAAATATGTTTTCTTTTAGTGTCCTATCACTAGATCTACTATTATTTTATCTATAAAAATGTTTATAAATTTTCACATTTTTTAATTAAAAACTTAAAAGGTTAGGCCTAGTTTTGCTGGTTCCATTTATTTCTTTTCATATTACCATATATTTTTTTGGAGTTTAATTTATATATATTGGGCAGAGTGGTGTACTTAATACTTTTGAAGAGGCTTTGGTACGTGCAATGCATGTACGCACTAAGTTTGACATATTTTTTTTTGTGTAATTCATAAAAGATAATATCAAAATTATTACTTTAATATTGTTTTTTTAATTTTTTTTTTACCATTTAGTAATTTTTTCATAATTTTTTTTGCAAATATAATTTGAATTCTTATTTATTCTATACAAAATATAAAGGTTAACAGTAAAAAATTTACCTGAATTTGTTGGATATCAAATTCTTAATGATAGCATCAGTTTCGCATGATATTCGGAAAACAAAACCTGATATAAGATTTCAAAAAAAAAAAAAATCAAAACAATAGTAGAAGTTACTATTTTATTATTTTCTCATTTTTTTTTAATATTTACCCATTTTTTAATGATTTTTTTTTTCAAATAGAAAAGATAGGAGGATGTTGCATATTTAAATGATAGAGAACAATTATTTTCATTATAATATGCATTTGATATTTGTTAAAAAAAAAGCTGATGATTATACAAATATTTATTATACATAAGGAGAACATAGCCAAATAGATGAGAAAGATGTAAGAATTAATAATATATCATTAAATATCTTGAAAAGGTAAAAAAAGTGAATTTACAGACGCCAATTTTTTTGCTGTAGGGAGAATGTTTTTTTTTTTTTTTTCGAATAAGCAATATTTTAAGAATATCAATGGAAAAAAGCAGATTTTGCATTATGAATTTTTTTAATGTGGCTATATTAACTCTAGCTTTATGAAGAGAATTTTTAGTATAAGGAAGTATCTTAGCTTCTACTAAAGCAAATCTGTAAAAAAAAATTATGAAGATTCTAGCAACATAAATTAGTCTTGTTGGCATTATTTTTTTCTAGCAATATACTGAAGAATCTTAAAAAAAAACTTTAGTTTCTTTAAAAGCAAATTTGTAAATAAAGTACGAAGTGAATACTTACTAACAATAAGATTTTTGCTGCAGGAAGGACAATTTTTCTGAAACTATCAAAATTTCAAAAAATACAAAGGAAAAAATTTACATTTCTTGTTATAAAATTGTTATAATGTTATTATATGAACTTGAGTATTGCTATGAGATTTTTTATGGCAATAATATCTTTATTTCATTGAGAAGCAATATATGTAATATCTCATTTTTTTGTAACGGAATTAAATAAAGAAAATTGGAAAATTCATCGGGTGTAAATTTGGATAAGGGATTATTTGGATATTAGGTGAAATTTATTGGGTAGAAATTATTAGAATTCGAATTGATTAAATGAGTTAGAAATAGATTGAATGAATTAAAACAAGAAACGGTGACATTCTGGGTGATATAGCAGAAAAGACGTTGGACTGGGCGATATGGTGGACGACACAACGGTAGCGTAAAATACGTAGGGGTGGTCAACATGGTGAGTGACTGTAGTAGTGACCCGGTCCTCTCCTGTCATCTGGTGCTGAAGGAAAGACAGTCTTGAAGAAATGAGAAACCGAACCGTGTGACGCAACAGAAAGGAAGCATTGCGAACCGCGAACCATGGTTGGGCAAGCGACAGGGTGGGCGCACTGTTTGTCGCTCCCGGTCCTCGCCTGGCAAGGGGTCCTGGTCTCACTCCCGATTATGAAGGAAATTAAAAACCTGAAGGGTTGGTCTTCTTAGCCATTTCACGTGATCCAGAGAGAGCATTAGGGCTGCGATTTTTGGGCAATCCTCAGGCGATTTCCAGGTGACAGCAAGGTTCTGCTTCAGACCTCCATCTTCGAGGTCGATTCCGTAAGAGTGGTTTCACGAACGAAAAAGAGAGGGCATTAAGGTTGTGAATGTTGGGCTCGATTATTTGGCGAACGACAAAGGGTGATTTCAGGCGAAGGTTTTGTTTTGCGAAAGGAAGGTAACGTCGGCTTCCATAATTGAGTTCCAATTTGAACCTAGAGATTGAAGGTGAGGGAGTGTTTAATTCCAGATGTTGTGAACTCTAGAGTTAGCCTAAAAACTTTGAAATTCTGTCATTTGGATTGCGGTGCATTTTGGTCAATTGGATTGCTGTGCATTTTGATTACTGGACGAAGGGTGAGGATTTTGGTGTTCAATTTTCGGTTCTGATATTTGGCCGATACTGGAGAATTGAGAGAGTTACTAATTGTGAGAAATTTTGGAAACTGTCACTGTGAATTCAGTCACAGTTCAGGAAAATTGGGAATAGCTTGGTTCGATGTTTGAATTGTCGCAATTCAGTTTTTATTGGAATTGGCAATTCGGTAGTTTTGTAATTTAGAAGCTTGATTTTGATAATTTTCAAGAATTGTACTGGAAAAAAAAATTTAATGGCTTTAGGATCTAGCAGAAAAAGAAAAGGAAAGCTGGTTTCCACCCGAGATGGTCTCTCACGCCCAGGGACTACATACTTCTCAAAAGAATTTCGAACGAGCAGAGAAGAGGAACTTTTCCATAGTGATATTAAGAATAGATCATTTGTGTATTCTCGAAGAGTTCACTTTCGAAGTTTTTAGTCACTGGGATTGGAAGAAGTCTTCGCGCACGCAGGGCTTATGGGACTATGTTCTTTGCCCCGGACTTCGTATGAGTGGTTGGTCCAACTATTTTATGCCAACATGAAATTCCGATCTCAACCGCTTGCTGGAAGAACCTATGTCTTGGGGACTGAAATTGTATTAACTCCAGAAGTCATTAATGAGATAATTGTCTTCCATGTCTTAGCAAATGTGAAAAAATACTATTGTACCTCTTTTGACTTAGATTTTGTTAGAACCGAGCGAGCAACCGAATTCTTGAGACAAGTTCATAAGGATCCCCAAATTGCTGGATATTATAAACCGAGCGCAAAAGACCTTTGGGTAATGGGGTGCGTTCTGCATCACATTTTGACATACACGCTATTGCCCTGAGATAGACATCAGGATCTTATTAGTTGTATGGACTTTTATGTGATGGAAAAGTTGTTAAGGTATAAATACTTGGATCTTGGTTTTATTATCTTGAACGTGATGATGAAAATCTATTTGGCGATAACAAAAAGTTTCCCATACAATACCTTGATAACAACTATTATTGGACATTTCCAAGTTTGGATCACCGACGATGAGGTAAAATGGGAAGAAAAGCGTAGTGACATATATGATCGGAGTACTCTCGTGCGGATGGGAATTAGAGGGTTTGGTGGATCGTGGCATTTCGATCGTCGGAGGCAAGCTATTGAGGCTCTTGCTAACCCTGAGAATACTTATATTACTCCATCCAATGATGTACCTCTTGTTGGTTTTTAGGTTCCCTCGCACGGCAAAATTACCGAGGTTCATAACAACGGTAACATGCGTAAACCTATGTATCATGACAAACAATTTTAACATGTACATAAAACGGATCGTTGTTATAATATATTAATAATAATATGTATTTAAAAAGATTTATTTAGATCTAATATAAATGATTAAGAAATTGTACTTTTGTAGCTTACTTCACATGGGTACAAAATCAACCTTTGATCTTCTCTGCCAATCCTCTTCACCTCGAATAAGCACGTGTGGGCGTGATTAACGAAGCAAGATCACACTCAATTTATGATAGATCGTATTCTCAACACATGAGACGATCTATTTGGATTTAAAAAATACTTCTCTAAAGCCAACACGGAAGACACAAATTTTGTTCTCAAAATGGATTCCTTAATCTCAAAGACTTCAACTTTATAACCTAATGAGATTGGACCTCTATTTATAGTGGTATTGCCCCATAATGACCATTATGGCATTTAGAAAAAAAAACACTACAAATTCCTCATTAAAGTTACAATTGATTTCATATATTTATAAAAATATTATCGAAATCAAAAAGTCTTGTCAGCATAGCTCAACACTTGGCACTATGACATTAACTTATTAATATCTCATTTAAGTTATAATACATTTATAACAAAAACGTTATGAAAAACAAAAGGTCTTGTCACCATAGTTCAACACTTGGCACATGACATTAATTCAAATTTGACATTAACTCAAATTTGACAAAATCCATTTTAAAAATTATTTTCAAAAGTTACTTTATATTTGTTAATTAATTGAATAATCAATAATTCAATTATTTCATTTAATGAAATATAACAAATATATTAACTATGACAACTTTTTTCATTTTGTCTTAATTAACTGAATAATCAATAATTGAATTATTTTATCTAATGAAAAATAATAAACTTATTATTGAGTGTATTAAATAATTAATTCATAATTAATTATTTAATCTTCTTTGTTCATTTTTCTATTATGTGAATAATGATAGAAGGTGATGAAGAGACTTTTTGGACCTACAGTTTTAAGCTCCAATAATATTTTGTTAATTAATTTAAACTTTTGATATTAATTAACATAATTATTAACTCTAAAGTAATTCTACTAAATACTTAGAGTTGCACTCTAAAAATTTATATAGTATATTTACTCTAATTAATATCTATTGATATAGTCATTACATATGTATTAACCCTCCATTTAGATTCACAATAGAGCTAGGTTTATAACCCGGTAACCTCTCATATTGCGTCTTTATCCTTGACTACCATTAGTTCTTGATTGAATAATTAATTCATAATGATTATGAATTGCGCGCTAATTATTCGATCCTTGAACTAATAAACAAGGGAATCTATAGAAATAGATTTCATTGTATCGATATTAACATTCTCAGTTATTCATTTTAATTCACTCCTAATATACAAGGTATACGAATCGTAACTCGTACAAAACTTTACCGAGTAAATCAAAGAATAAATTAAAATAAAATAGGAGTTTGTTAAATACAACGAATTAAGATCATGCATATATGACCATCATTATGATAAAATTAATTGTTCTATATTTAACGAAAATTATCAGAACAATATAATTTTATCTGGTCCAGTCCTATATAATCATATTATATAAAACATATTTATCTTATGTCACTACATATTTAGTCGGGATATGACTATACATTCTTAATGAGATAAACTATGTTTATGATTATGAACTATTTGAAGATTCCATACTTCAAATATAAGTCATGGACATCTCCTGGTTATTATTATTTATATTTTATCCCACATATATACAATATATATGTTAATATAAAGTTAGCATAAATAACCAATGAATTTTCTATGAATTTTATAAAACATAATATAAAATGTTAACATAATATCAATCAATATAAATTTATTTATATATTATAAAATTATTTTATTACATTTGCTTGTTGGATACATTACTCCGAACAATCTCCCACTTGCCCTAAAGCAAATGAGACATGTCTCTAATTCCTAAGCCCTCTAGATGTTTCTCAAAACATTTTGCAGGTAACGTCTTGGTGAAGGGATCAGCAAGATTCTCAACTGATGGAATCTTCAGAACTGTCACGTCTCCACGCTACGATATATCTCTTATCACATGATATTTTTTCTCTATATACTTTGTTCGTTTGTGACTTTTAGGTTCTTTAGTATTTGCCACTGCACCACTATTGTCACAGTACAAAGACAATTACTTATCCATATTTGGAACTACTTCCAAATCACTAAAGAATTTTCTAAGCCACACAGCTTCTTTTGCTTGTCTGCTTCCATAGTAGAGTCTGAAACACCACATTGTCTTACACTTCTCCAAACTATGGCTCCATCTCCAAGGGTGAAAAATGATCCAGATATCGACTTTCAATCATCTATATGAGTTTGAAAATGAAAATCTGAGTATCTAGTTGGAATCAAATTCCTACCAGAATATGCTAGCATATAGTTTCTCGTTCTCCTTAGATACTTGAGAATATGTTTGACTGTTATCCAATGATCTAATCCTGGATTTGATTGGAACAGGCTAACTATCCCTACTACATAACATATGTCTGGCCTCATGCACAACATAGCATACATCAAGCTCCCAACAACTGATGCATAGGGGTAACGTTTCATATCTTCTTCCTTTTAAGGTGTGTCAAGACACTGCTTTTTAGAAAGAATAACTCCATGTCTAGAAGGTAAATAACCTTTCTTGGAGTGATAACCATCTTGTCAATATACAATGCTTGAGACAAAACTAACATTCTATTTTTACGATCTCTTATTAGACGAATCCCAAGAATGTAGCTTTCATTTCTTAAATCTTATATTTGAAATTGCTTAGCTAGCCATGCTTTTATATCTGATAATAATTCTACATTATTCCCAATAAGTAGAATATCATCAACATACAGAATTAAGAAGACCACTGTGTGTCATTGATGAGCTTGTATACACAAGACTCATCAAGGCATGAGTGAACCCATAAGATTTGATTGCTTCATCAAATCTCATATACTATGACCTAGATCCTTGCTTAAGTCCGTAAAGAGACCTATTTAACTTACAAACTTTTTATTGTGCATCTTTATCTATGAAACTCTCTAGTTGCACCATATAAATGGTTTATTCAAGATGACCATTTAGAAAAGCCGTCTTGACATCCATTTGCCAAATCTCATAATCATAATGAGCAGCAATAGAGAGCAATATATGAATGGACTTAAGCATAGCTATAGGAGAGAATGTCTCTTCATAATCAACCCCTTCCCTTTGGGTATAACCCTTAGCTACAAGTCTACCTTTGAATGTCTCTACATTTTCGTCCTCCACTCCTCTTTTTCTCTTATAGATCCATTTACATCATATAGATTTCACCCCTTCAGGTAGATCTACAAGATCCCAAATGGAGTTGGAATACATTGATTCCATCTTAAGTTTCATAGCTTCAAGCCATGCTTCTTTGTCAGTATCTTCCATTGCACATCTAAATAACAATGGATCATCTTTTCCATTATCAGTGACAACAACTTGTGCTTCACCTACCTGTCGTATCGAGCTGGAGGTCGTACTACCCTCTCGCTACGTCTAGGTAGCATGATGGTCTGACTAGAAGTAGTTGTCTTATGAGTACTATGTGGAACAACAACTTTTGTTGTTTCCGATCTGATCTCATCAGCATGAATTTCCTCCAAGATAGTCTTGCTTTGAGGTTTGAAGTTTGCCATATAGTCATATTCAAGAAATGTGGCATTTGTCGATACAAATACCTTGTTATCTTGAGGACTATAGAACAAACCTCCTCTTGTGCCTTTTGCATAACGAACAAACATGCAAACCTCAGATTGATGCTCTAATTTTCCAATCTTTCCTACTAGCACATGTGCAGGACACCCCCATATGCAAAAGTGTTTCAAACTAGGTTTGTGACTACTCCACAACTCTAAAGGTGTCTTAGGAATAGACTTAGATGAGACCACATTCAAAATGTAAGTCGCTGTCTGTATGGCGTATCCCCAAAATGATTTTGGGAGTGCAGAGTCACTCATTATAGATCGAACCATGTTAAGTAAAGTCCTACTTCTCCTCTTAGCAACACCATTTTGTTGAGGAGTGCTAGGTGTTGTTAGCTGAGATATAATCCCTTGTTCTAACAAGTAATCCTTGAATTCATTATCAAGGTATTCACCTCTTCGATCTGACCGAAGACACTTGATTGCCTTTTCTAATTGTTTTTCAGCTTCAGCTTTAAATTCTTGAAACTTTCTAAAAGTTTCTGATTTAAACTGAATTAGATAAGTATAACCATATCTTGAGTAATCATCAACAAAAGTGATGAAGTACTCATAAACACCTCTAGCCCGAGTAGTTATAGGGCCACCTACATCTGAATGTATGAGTTCAAGTGGCTCTTGAGCCCTTCAACCCCTTGCAAAAAAAAGTCTCTTGGTCATTTTTCCCTCTAGATAAGATTCACTGACTGGTAAAAATCCAACATTTAAATCTTTTAAAGGACCGTCCTTCACAAGTCTATTAATTCTATCTAGATTAATATGACCTAGATGAAGGTGCCAAAGATATGTCTTATCATCTTGAGAAATTTTAAGTTTCTTAGACTTAGGCAATTCTACTTTAAAAATTTCAGTATTCAACAGTGATTTATTGATGGGTCTTATCACATAAAGACCACTTTCCATAAAACCAGAACAACTATCTAGTCCATTTCTAGAAATAATAACAATATTATTATTAAAAGAAATTGAATAACATTGTTCAAATAAGTGATAAACAAAAATGAGATTTCTAGTAAACCCTAAATAAATATTATTCAACAATAAAAAATTATTTTGAAAATATAATTTTGTTTCTCCCACTGCTAAAGCTGAAACTAATGCTCCATTGCCCACTCTCATAGTGAACTCCCCATCTGCTAGCTACCGATAGGAACTAAGCATCTGTAAAGAACAACAAACATGATTAGTCACACCTGAATCAACTATCCAAGGTGATAAATCATTCTCAACTAAACAAGATTCAATAATAAGTAAATCAGATTTACCTGTCTTCTTTTGTTTTAGCTCATCGAGATACTTTTTACAGTTTCTCTTCCAATGACCATCAACTCCACAATGAAAGCATTTTCTTTTGGGCTTTTTTCTGGCTCGAGCTATTCTTGTTTCCCTTGTTAGTTTTGTTCCTTTTATTGGGGTTGTCCTTCTTACCCCTTGCTGGATTTGCTCCTTGACCTTTGCCATTTTTCTGAAATTTCTTCCGCTTCTTAAAGGTAGAGTGAGAAGAGGAGGGTTCAACAACATTTGTTTCTCCCTTCTTCTCTACAGAAGAAATGGACTCATAGGTTATAAGCTCGTTGAGCAATTGAGTCATATCGTAACTCAGTTTGTTCATGAAGTAGTTGCTCTTGAATTGTAAGAACTGTGGGTTCAAACTTTCTAAAATCATGCCCACTTGGGTAGCCTCATCAATATGGGCCCTATTAATTTCAGCCTCATGAATTGTGCTAATCATCATCAACACATGCTCACGAACGGAGGTATCGGCCCGCATTTTGCTATTCATGACTTTCTTGATAGCTTCATGACGGGCTTGGTCAGATGGTTTACCAAACATGTTTCGAAGAGACTCCATTATCTCGTAAGCTGTCTTTATGTTCTCAAATTTTGTGTTGAGAACATCTGTCATGGAATCGAGTAAATAACAAAGAGCTTTGTCATTTGCTCGTTTCCATGTCTCGAATGGTTCTCTCTCCTCTTTTGTGGCATTTTTAGTAGGGACCGGAGGACATTCCTCAGTTAGGATAAACTTCAAGTTGTCGTGCACAAGAATCATATTCATATTATTTTTCCAATTGATGAAATTATCGCCAGTCAATTTTTCAGTCGCAAATAGATTAATCATAAAAGAAGACATTATGTTGTAATGAATAAATAAATAAAGATTAATATTATGCATAAAATTCAGAAGAAATATGGCAAGTAAAATGATGCATGAGCATGCTAAATCACTAAATTAAATGCAAATGCTATTATTGCCTCGATACATAATATTTTTCCTTAGGGTAAAAATATTATCTATTAATAAATTTATTCAAAATATCTCATATTTTCAAAATTTATTAACTATCGATTAGTTTTAGTCAACATATGATTAACACATTATATCACATTTTTATGATTGTATACCATCGTTTTGGTTTTATAAAACTTAACTTATAATTGCCACTTTAAGGATGGTCAATTATAAAATACATTTTATAAAACCTATCTCTAAGAGATCAACCACAGTATTGATCTAAGTGAACACTCTCCTTAGGGAGGACAATAACAAAGTTGTTTCAGAGCCCCGCTTAAATCTTATGTTGTTGTATCAACGATGGAGACCATGGAAAGTTACATCTAACTCTCCGCTCCCACTTATTATTTTGAATTATAGTGATTTTATAGAATATCACATATTCTATTAAATCTATATGAAAAAATATTTAATCAAAATAAATTTATTTTATATATAGATTATTAATTTTATAATCATATTATAAAATTAATGATACTAAATAAACAATTTATTTAGTACTTACAAAATAATGTAAAAATTTTGCATTATTTTATTTTCTCACATAATTCATAAATATGAATTAATAGTTTTAATCTAATTAAAGCTATTTAATTTTTAACAAACTAATTTATTAAAAATAAATAAATAAAATATATGCTAAGAATGCATGTTAATATGAGAAAACTAAATGATAAGTAGGCTCTATATGCAAGTACTATATGACATGTGAATGCATGATAATGATAGAACAACTTATATCAAGCATAAAAGTAAATAAAATAATGACTAGGTCGATTTGGGTATTTCTAAAATTACATATAAACCAAAAAAAAATTATATAAAGTTTTGGTAGCCTCCACATTTTTGCGTCATATGTCGTGGTGACAACAATTGCACACCATAGTTTCGCTCCAAAATTTGTCTTGTCCTCCTTTCTTTGATCTCCATTAATATTATATAAAGAGTATTTACCCAAGACAAATTGAGTTCATATCAAAATTAAAATAAGAAATTTAAAAAATATTCTTAATCCAAATCGGCCACATGAAATTACGATCATTATTTCAATCATGCATATATCCATACATTCAACCTTCCAAAAAAAAAATATAAATTAAAAAAATGCATAAGCCTACTTATCATCGCATATCATGATTTTCATAAAATCACATTATTAAATATATCATAACTACAACGAAGCTTTGATACCAATTGTTGGTTTTTAGGTTCCCTCGCAAGGTGGAATTACCAAGGTTCCTAACAACGGTAACGTGCGTAACCTATGTATCATGACAAACAATTTTAGCATGTACATAAAATGGATCGTTGTTATAATATATTAATCATAATATGTATTTAAAAATATTTATTTAGATCTAATATGAATGATTAAGAAATTGTACCTTTGTAGCTTACTTCACGTGGGTACATAATCAACCTTCGATCTTCTCCGTCAATCCTCCTCACCTCGAATAAGCTCGTGTGGGTGTGATGAACAAAACAAGATCACACTCAATTTATGATAGATCGTATTCTCAACACATGAGACGATCTATTTGGATTTAAAAAACACTTCTGTAAAGCTAACATGGAAGACACAAATTTTGCTCTAAAAATAGATTCCTTAATCTCAATGACTTCAACTTTACAAACTAATGATGTTGGACCTCTATTTATATTGGTATTGCTCCATAATGACCATTATGACATTTAGAGAAAAACACTACAAATTCCTCATTAAAGTTACAATTGATTTCATACATTTATAAAAATATTATGGAAATCAAAAGGTGTAATACCTCGACTTTTTATGTTGGAATTTAATAAGGACAATTGAAAGGTAATTGGGGACATTGGTGTAATTGGGTAGTTATCGGGGTATTACCAATGACGTATTCGTTAAATTATTAAATTTTTGAGAAATTTATCGGATGATAATTATAATTAATTTGGTAGAAAAATAAAATGAGAATTTTATTGGATTAGTTGGGATTAAAATGTTGAGGAATGATTAATTGGGGATTTATTGAGGAATTGAAAACAAAGGAAATTTGATTGATATGGAAGGAGTGGTTCGGTTCAAGATGGGTGACTTGATGGGTCTGGTTCATATGTGGAATAAGGGAAAAGAAATTTGGCTGGCCAAACCATTCAGAACCAAAAGGAGACCTGGAGAAGAATGGTCCTCAGCGAACCAGGATCCCCTACTGTCCGTCCGCGGCATCGACCCACAGCCAAGGAGGATGCGATTCCCCGACACAAAGCCACTTCCATGATCTCGACTAGCCAAGTGTTGCCACCTGTACACTCCTCCCAGATGTACAGTTTGTTCCCTAAGTTGGCTCTCTCTATTTAGCTCCAGCAAGCGCCTCTTCCTGGGAGCTATCTTCTCCTTTGTTGGTTCTGGGTTGCTGGAGTGTGGGAGCTGAGGGGAGAGACGCTGCTGTCTTTGTGAGAAATCGCCAACAAGGGGTAAGGAATTAGGGGTGTCTTGGCCATTTGGAAGCCCTACACCACAAGTAGTGTGCGTGAGTTGGGTTTATTCTTGGGTGATTTTACTGCTGTTAGTTTCCTTAGTTTCCTGTAGTTAATTTACTGCAATATTCTTGGTTCTGCTGTTGGTTTCTTTAGTTCTCGTAATTTATTTACTGCAATTATAGGTATGAAAATACTTAGTGAATGCTTAGATAAATGAAATGTCTAGACGCAATGAATGCTTACTAAAGGTTTAAGGAAAGAATGAACTGCTTGCTGTGATATTCTGCTAAATTTAGTTTATAGCTTTACTTGCTATTTAGTTTAATTATTCCCTGTGTTAATTATCAATTTTCATTTCTTTCATTCAATGCATATATAAATTGTTTTGCTATATATAATTGAGCATGTTGCTAATTAAATAGAATTCGGAGCATGTTAATTAGTTTATCGTGGTTTAACTAATCAGTTGGTTAATCTAAGCATGCGAACTCATTAGTTAATCTAAACATGTAAACTACTTAATTAGTATTTATAATCTTCCTTGAGCATGTTTAGTAATTAGCATATTTAACTAGTTAGCATGTTTAATTAACTAACTAAAATAATAATTGTAGCTTGTAATTAGTCTATCTAAACAATTAGCAGCATGTTAATTAACTAGGTTGTGCCATGCAATTATCATGTAAGTAGTATATTTATTGAGCATGTTTAATTAACTAGTTAGACTTGAGTACGTTTAACTAACTAATTCGAGCATGTTCAATTAATATGTAACTAACTAGAACGAGCATGTCAATCAACTAGAATGATTAACCAAACAAGCAAGTTAATTAATTAACTTAACTAGAACAATTAGCACGTTCACTTACTTATGCATGGTTAATTGGCTAGACTTATAAGCCTGATTAATTAGAGCATGTTAATCACTAGAATAATTGGCACACTTACTTAACTAACTAGCATGTTAATTAACTATTAATCTTGAGCATGCAACTTATCTAGGATAACCAATTAGAATAATTATCTTATCTTATTGAGCATGCAAATTAATTTAGACAACTAATTAAAATGATAATCCTACTAGAGCATGTAATGAACTAGGTTAATATTAACAAGTTATTCTCCCTTGTCTACATTCTGTGTATTTCCCCTTACCGTGTGTGTTTCTCTTTACCGTAATTCCATTTAATATAGTTATAATGCCTCTTGCTACAATTCCCTTTACCCTGCTTTACTTTAACTGAAATTAGTAGAGATGCTTCACTTTATGAGAAAAGAATGGAGAAGATGAAAGAAGAATAAACTAAGTAGGAACAGACTAAGAATTTCAGTGACTATGCAAATGGATATTTTTTTTTATATATCTTTTGTTATTGTTTTCTTGGTATTGCTTATAATCCCACTTATAATTACTTGTTCTTAGCATGTTATCGTTTACTAAACCCAAGGATGATCATTTAACTAGGATAAAAGCATGTAGTCAACCCTTGAGCATGTAATTAACTAAAGTGAATTAATTAGTAAGTACTTAGACTCAAACATGACTAGTCAAGCATGTTCAATTAACTAGCTATGTATGTTAATTCATTAAAAGCATGTTTAATGAATTATAGTAAAAGGCATGCTTAAATCATCTAGAGTAATAATTGTAATCCTTTCTTGAGCATGTAATCAACTTGAGCATGAAATTAATTAGGATAATAACTAGATTATTAATTATAGCATGTTTAATTAGTTAGAATAAAAGCATGCTTAATCAACTAGAATAAGAGTTACCAATTTACAAGCATGTTTATGTTATTGTTGTTTAAAGCACGTTTTCATGTTTAGTTTAGCTTAGTCTAACGAGCGTGTTTAGTTAATTGTGATTCATCGCACTTTTACTTTATTGTCTCTTATTTCTCATCGCTTTCAATTCAATATCGTAAATTGTTCCCTATTATGCTTTTTTGTATGCTTTCAATTATTGATGTTCCTTATATGCACAATTTCAATTATAGTTACTTTCATTTCAATGCGTCATTCTATTATTGTCAATGTTATGATATAATGCAACATGCATCATGTTAGGTTGAGAATGTATGGTCATGCATCACGTTAATAGAAACCAATAGGAAGTGCCACCAAGGGTGGTACTCACACATGCATGGTAAGGAAAAATGTTAAGAAAATGAAGAAAAGAAGAAAAGGGAGTTAGGGGATGATGGGGTAAGTACGGATCAACCAGGTAGACAGGATTTAAAAAATATATATGTTTTACCTTTCCCTTGTCGGGACTGCAAGGCTGTCTACCCTAGGTGCTTGAAGCCGACAACGATCTACCCTACCGCCACAAATTCCTCCAATCTCCAACTCGAAGTACGAGTAAAGAACCAACAAACGTAATGAAAAACTGGTTTGGGCCGGTACGCACTCCAGGAAGAACTAAAGAGAGTCATAAGCATATTGCATTAAACCATTTTCCTAACTGGGCCATTAGGCTCACGTATTACTTATGGTGTAGGTACAAACGACGAACAGATAATAATAGGTGCATATACGAGGAACGACGAACAAATAATAAAGCAGAGGTGAAGGATTTGCACGGATGAGATTGGGGCTGGCCAGGCAAAAAGAGTAAAATAAGGAACGGTTGTAATTACATTAAGTTTTATTAAATTGTATTCAATTGTTTAGTTTCTCCTTTAAATTATTTACGCTTCCGCAATGCTTTAAACAAATGATTTTATAACGCTTCCACATCTTTGTTGATTGAATTTTCAATACGAGTTTAACGAAAGGTCAGTAGCAATCTGGTTTAGTGTCACACTCTAATTTGTTTTAAAAGAGATTTCAACGGTTTTACAAAAGTTCAAATTTTATTGCATTTTAAAGGATTTACGAAAAATCGGGTTGTTACAAAAGGTCTTGTCATCATAGCTCAACACTTGGCACTATGACATTAACTTATTAATCTCTCATTTAAGTTATAATACATTTATACCAAAAATGTTATGGAAAACAAAAGGTCTTGTCACCATAGCTCAACACTTGGCACTATGACATTAATTCAAATTTGATATTAACTCAAATTTGATAAAATCCATTTTAAAAACTATTTTCAAAAGTTACTTTATATTTGTTAATTAATTGAATAATCATTAATTCAATTATTTCATTTAATGAAATATAACAAATATATTAACTATGACAACTTTTGTCATTTTGTTTTAATTAATTGAATAATCAATAATTCAATTATTTCATATAATGAAAAATAATAAACTTATTATTGAGTGTATTAAGTAATTAATTCATAATTAATTATTTAATCTTCTTTGTTCATTTTTCTATTATTCGAATAATGATAGAAGGTGACGAAGGGACCGATTGACCTACAGTTTTAAGCTGCAATAATATTTTGTTAATTAATTTAAACTCTTGATATTAATTAACATAATTATTAACTCTAAAGTAATTCCACTAAATACTTAGAGTTGCACTCTCAAAAACTATATAATATATTTACTCTAATTAATGTCCATTGATATAGTCATTACATATGTATTAACCCTCCATTTAGATTCACAATAGAGCTAGGTTTATAACCCGTTAACCTCTCATATTGTGTCTTTATCCTTGACTACTATTAGTTCTTAATTGAATAATTAATTCATAATGATTATGAATTGCGCGCTAATTATTCGATCCTTGAACTAATAAGCAAGAGAATCTATAGAAATAGATTTCATTGTATCGATATTAACATTCTCAGCTATTCATTTTAATTCACTCCCAATATACAAGGTATACGAATCGTAACTCGTACAAAACTTTATCGAGTAAATCAAAGAATAAATTAAAATAAAATAGGAGTTTGTTAAATACAACGAATTAAGATCATCCATATATGACCATCATTATGATAAAATTAATTGTTCTATATTTAACGAAAATTATTAGAACAATATAATTTTATCTGGTCTAGTCCTATATAATCATATTATATAAAACATATTTATCTTATGTCACTACATAATTTAGTCGGGATATGACTATACATTCTTAATGAGATAAACTATGTTTATGACTATGAACTATTTGAAGATTCCATACTTCATATATAAGTCATGGACATATTCTGGTTATTACTCTTTATATTTTATCCCACATATATACAATATATATGTTAATATAAAGTTAGCATAAATAACCAATGAATTTTCTATGAATTTTATAAAACATAATATGAATCAATATAAATTTATTCATATATTATAAAATTGTTCTATTACATTTGCTTGTTGGGAACATTACTCCCAAAACCTCTTAGCTTTAACAATCCTAAAGCCCATGGATGCCGATAGGGCTGCTTCATCACAACCTCCTACAGAAGATCCTTCAAGTCAATACGTTGTGTTACTAAGAGAATCTTTCCGTTCTCTGATGGGGGGAATAATAAATGTAGGTTTGGAGATGCGTGGAATGAGGGAGGAAATGAGAAAAACAAACAAGGGGATGCAAAAGATCATGGAATATATCACCAGGTCTAATGTATCTTGTGGCTTTCCGCAGGGTGACGATGACAATAACGATGATGTGCCTCCTCTTTATGCCTCCTCCACCACTGGGATGAGTTGTTAGCTCATCTTTAAACTTTATGTAATTTAATTTTTAGAAGTTTTTAATTTTTGGAAAAACAAGTACAATTCGTGTCATTTTGGTAGGATGTATGGATGTGATCACTCTACTGCTGTTGGATTTAGCTGTATGATGTATATATATATATATGGTAGAGATAGAAGATACTGAAATTGTTTGGGGTTGGTTTGCAGGATGTGTGAATGAGCTTTGGGGGAGTAAAGAAGTAGGGAAAACTTTGTCAAAATCTCTGGTAAATTGGAAAATGTATTAAATGAAAGCATTTCAGATAATAAAATATTTAATTTGTTATGAAGGATTAAATGAAATAGTCAAAGGACTGATGAAAGCCATAAAGTGTGAAGTTTGGATGAATGATAGCCCCTACATCGTAAGGACGTTGGGTACTCAATTCAATTGAAGACTTGATTACAATTGGGATTTCGCGGTAAGAATATACCCTTGAGATAAAAAGAAATAGACCGAAAGATCTATTTTCTAAATTGATAAGGTTAGAAAATCAGAGCAGAATCTAAAAGGAAAAAAATGTTGAATTTGATAATGGTTTAGATTTGAGAAATTGGACTGTTAAAGGAAAGGTTTTACGTGGGTCGGGAGATGTCAAGAAAATTTTGTAAAGATGTTAAAATTTTATAACCGCAATTAGTTAACTAGATTTCGGGTTAGGACTGTTACAAAAAGATAAAATCGATTGCATGGTGTGATTGATTGCTGCCTTATTTTGTCGGAGAGTATTACTAGTAAATTGTTTCCTTAAAGTTACAGCTTATAATCTAGTTAGGGTTGGAGTTGTTGGTGAGCGTACAGACCTCAAGTTGTCTGATAATAATGGAAATTATTGCTATAAGTGCAAGATGTTGGTTTCTTTGCAATTAAGCGGATTTAAAAAACAAAAGAGTTATGTAAGTTTTACCTTGAAGTTTTTTTTTTCTTGGATACAATGGCGTATAGACGAGGAACATGTTTGGATGCAATAAAGTTGACTATATTGCAAAAAAGCTAGTATAAGCTATTAGATAAGAAGGTAGGAAATGTGGAGAAGGTTTTTCTTTTGTAGTGAACGTAATAGAAAAAGAGAGACAGATAATGAACTAAATATGCTTATATATCAATTAGATAAAATTTGTTGTAAAAATGATAATTACAAAATAAGTTTTCTTTCTTTGATAGGGAAATGTATGGGGTAAACATAAAGCAAAAATATTAAGAGCAGTTTATGATACATGAAGTTAGTTGTATTTTACGATCTGAATAGATTAAAATAAAGTAAGTTACTAGTAAAAAAAATCTTTGTAGGGAAAAAATAGCCATATACGAAAGAAAATATACATACGTTGTCGCTACATGTAGTAGTGGCTTAGGAAAAACAATAAATATGTAGAAAGTCTTCTTGTTAATTCATCTTTTAGATACCTTTTATATCATTATTATTTGTAAACAAAAGGAGACAATATGCAATAAAACAAAGGAAAGAAAAATTTGAAAATAGAGTTGAAGATGAATAAAGTAGAAAAAGAAGAAAAGAACGATACATGTTAATAAGTACCTATAAAGTTGTAGATATGCGAATCAAATGAGAAAGTCGATTTCTTCATCCAACAAAGCGAGATTTGTCATTGATTTCATCCAAGACTTCTCTATAGACGACATTTTTAGTTAAATTTGGTAAGCTTGTTTATATGTTTGGAGGCCTAATAAGCACTTGGACAGATCACAAATTCTTTGCGCATGATAAAGCAACATATAGCTGTCCATGAGTGACAACAAGTTCTAGAAGATAAACGCTAACAAAATTCATTGTTTGACCTTGTGCTTTATTCATTGTCATAGAAAAACAAAGGCGTTTAGGAAATTGCGTGTGCTTGAAAGGGTAAATAGTACTTTCATTTTCAAGTGGAAAAAACGGAATACGAGGCAAGAAAACACGTTTGCCAATATAGTTGCCTATACATATTTCTACATCTATAACATTTTTCTGAACATGTCAACATATGAGTTATGTGCTATTACAAAGTCCTTCTAACGGATTGATATTATGAAGTAACATGATTGGACAGTTTTGCTTTAAAAGTAATTCATGGGGAGGAAATCTGGAAGGCGTTAAAGTATTGATAAAATCTTGGTTGTCATTTCCATTTGTTATTTCCAAAGGACTATCAAAGCTATAATAGAGAATAAGTTCTCCGGGAAAATGCTCAATCAAAATATTGTTTAACATGTCCACATATTCATTTTTCGGTGTTAATATACCTCTGTGAACGATTTCACTGAAATTTTCTGCAAAACCATTGAAATGAGGAAAGACAATATCTAATAATACTGATACTGAGGCGAAATCATCAATATAAGTAATGATAATATCATGAGGTAGGAGGATATAATTATTACGATTACAGGTTTCTGTTCCATCACCAATGCGAAGTAATAATTTTGCAAATTCTGGGTCTGTGGAGGCATGGATATTTGATGTCAAAGAGCACTTTGTAAACTTGTCTCACAGAAATGATTTCGCTAAACAAGCATCAATAACTGCATTTCTTGTACCTTTTGGAATAATGGGTAAAATTTGTCAGAAATCTCCTCCCAATACCATTACAGTACCCCCAAATAAATGATTATTTCTGTTGATATCTTGGAGCATGGCATTAACAGTCTCAAATGTTTCTTTTCGACACATTGGAGCTTCATCCCATTTTATAAGTCTAGCCAATTGTAATAATTGACCAAGATTAGATTGTTTATTAGCATAGCATGTTGTCGAGCCATCAATTTCAAGGGGTATGTTGAAGCGAGAATGTGCTGTTCGACCCCCTGGCAGAATTGATGCGGCTACTCTGGACAAAGCAGTTGTTAATGCTATAAGGTTTTTAGACCGAGTCATTGCAAGCATCACTCAATATAAAAACGTCTTTCCACTACCTCTAGGACCATCGATAAAGAATGCACCAGATTCATTAGATAATATTTTTTGAAAAATCGAATCATATGCATTTTTTTGAGCATCATTTAGTAACGATATTCATGTAATATCAACCTCATCTACTTGCACTTCCATTTCTTACTTGATTTCATGATTGCTTTCGTAAAAGAAACCATCGTTACATGCTGTAGGTAGTAGGTGATAATCATTTAGTGATTTTCCCATGCTTTGAATGTTATTAATATGAGACAATACTTTTGATGCGACTACATTTGAAGGGAGATTAGAAAATTTGTAATCTTCTGATAACTGTTCTTTATAAGTGATGAAAAGATTGGTTGGATTGTTAGGTAGACAATAAACAAGAAGTTTAGCAAATAGTCTTCGTAAAACAGATGACATTTGGAATGTTATTGCTTCTTCTATAGAACAAGTTATGTAATTATCATTTTGCAATAAATCATGCAAGAGAGCTGATTCACGGAAGGTACTGACCACGGTGCCGCAGACATTTTTTAAGGATTCGTAAGAAGTTGAACCTTTAACATGATTTAGAAGTAAGCGCACATAATAGCATTCTCCTTCAATAGGACTAACAGAAACAACTCTCCCTATAGACTCTCTAGCCTTTCTGAGTTCCCATATTTTATCACGTTTATTCCATGTATAATATTTAGGAAATTTTTTGTATAATATACTTCTTGCAAATGGATCTATACGATTGATGTTAAAATACTATGTAAGCATACTCTTTGAGAAAAAATCATATGTGACTATATTTTGAAGAGAAGAAGACTCTCTAAAAGTAATAGGTTACTGATGCTCAAGGCGTATTTAGAGAGTACAGACAGGAGGGGAGATTTCATTTAGAGAAAATCCATAAATTTGCCACATTGCTTTTGGCAGAGAAATCCAACGAGCTGTTTGATAGTCTTGAATTTCATTATTTGAGCGGCCTGATTGACCATTGTGGATCTGAAATGCTATAGGATCATGTCCTTTACATATGTATTTGTATAAAGATTTGACTACTTTAATAGTTGAGCAAATTTCAACATTTAAATGACAATCAAACAATGCAAGTAGATAAAGATTGTAAGGAATGACCCAACGATTGTCAAGAACTACACCCCTGACTATTGAAAACTTGTTGTCTACTCGACGACGATAACGAGGGTAAGAATTCTTTCCTTGAGTAATAGGGCAAAAGGATTTTGGATAATTATTTTTACATTTGCCTTCTTTATTCATACAAATATTTAAAGGATTTGCTGTACCACAAGGACCATGCATCATATGTTTAATAACCATAGCGTACGAGTGACGATTCTTTGACTGTTAAGGTAATTCAGCACAAACATAATCATCGAATGAGTCTGGAGAGAGAATTTTTGAATTGGGTTCTGAAATCAACAAGAAGTGTGCATGAGGTAAGCCATGTTTTTGGAATTCAACGATGTATACATACGCAGCTACATGGCCAAATATTTGATCTTTAAAACTTGATCTTTAATTCTTCTAACTTTGCTCTAAAGACGCGCATGATTAAATCGGGTCTATTGTGGACTTCTTCAAAAGAAAGTAACTCAGATTTGATTTCTGGCTAGTTTGGATTGCAAGTTATTGTTAGAAAGATATCTGGTTTTCCAAATCTTTACACAAACGACATTGCATCCATGTAACATTTTCGCATATCTCTTGGGCCTTCTATAAACGTAGGTGGTAAGATGATTTTGCATCCAACATTTGACGCTACGGTTTCACCATAATCAATACAATCAATTGAACCCTGATAAAGCTCTGAGCATATATTGGCCTGATTTGCACGAAAAAAAATCCAAACGAGTTGTTTCAATTTTTACATACATGTCGTAAACATATTACTGTAGCAACCGCCTTGATTGCAACAAACACGAAAAATATCCATGTTTAATTTGCAAGTTGTATGAATAATATTCTCAAAAGAAACTTCCTTTTTTCCCCCGTTTGATAACTGAAAATAATGAAGCTTATTAGACAAAAAGATCATGTAACTTTAACAATTAAGTAATGTACAAAGAAGAGAAACATACCATTATTTTTTTTATGTAATAACTCTTCTGGTGATGTAAAATGCAAAACAATGGCAAGAAGTTGAGTATTTTCACTTGAACAAAAGCAATTATGTGTTCGAGCAATTCCTTGATGCCATCCAGTTTCACCATGAGGAAATAATAAAGGATATTGTAAAGGATCGTAACAACTATAATAATGGTGAACTTTGTATACTGAATTCGAGTGTGCAAATACAAGAATTTCTCTATTGGATGTACCAAGTGTTGAATCATCATCAAGCCATACTGCAGTAACTTGAGTAGCATCAGGGGCATTATAAGTTCATTGATCAAGATTTGCATGTGATTTTATCGAAATAACACAGTCTGACAAATCAGTTCTATTGCCCAAGCTTCGAAAAAAGACAGCATATGGATTTTGTTGCAGAATATGCACTAACTTTGAAACAACAAATGGAGAAAGTCTTTCTGTTAAATGCATTCGATCTACAATTGTATGTTTGTATCATAAAAGTATAGTTGCAAATGAGAAGGACTCTCTTTTTCTGAAATAATTGGATTAATAAAATGATAGATTTGTCCTTGAACACAGAATGTATATATGCCTTTGTTGCGACGTGATAAATTTTTATCTTCTTTCATATCGAAAGATGTGAATGAAAAAGTATTGTTATAAGTTTGAACAAGAGTATGAAATTGCACAGATTCATCGCTATATCCCGTGAACAAATGATATAGACCTTCAGGTGCAAGGTTTGAAGCTAACTGAACTTCTCCTGATGAACAACAAAATGATGATGTTTCATGTTGGAATTTCTTAGCTCCACAAAAAGAACATGGCGCAATAATTCGAATGTGATTTGGTGTAACATGAATGTTAAATAGATCAAAGGTAGACGGAAGATAACTTTTTTCCATTGGGTGAGATGCATTAGATATAGAGCCTGGAAAATTTATAATTTGTTTATAATATTAAAGAATTTGCAAAATACACATAATAAAATTATTTGGAATGTAACATAATAGAAAAAGAAATAAAAACAAACCATTGTCGATTGATTGAGCAGCTAATTTTCTTTTTGCATAGAGGGCGCGATTTTTTTTGGCAAATTAACGCTTTTTTTTTAATCATTTTGAGATTGATACCAAGAAATAGGACGCGACATGGCTTTAATTGAACCTACAATCACGTAAAAAAAATTTTAAATGCTAATTGAATTTTGAAGAATAACTATTCTATGTTGTTCAATTATAAAAATTATGCTAAAAATAATATAACAGTATGATAGCAAAATAATACGTAGGAAAACAAATTTACAAACATCCGATTACGCTATACAAAAAACATATACCAAAAAACAATGAAGCAATGATAAGGGAAAAAAAAGATCATATGAGTTATTCAAGAGATAGACAGAACCTGTATATTTATATTGGAAATACACCATGAAAATAATATCGTAGATGACATTGGAAAAGGAGTTACTCCATAGAGTCACAAGGTCTCTTTTCACGTAGCACATAACGAGTTGGACTTGGACTTTCAACATTGATTGTTTTTAAGGAAGACGATGGGGTAGGAATAAGTGAAACCGAAGATGGGGAAGGTAGAAGAGCATCAACTTCTTCAGCAATATTGAGTATCATGAACCTCGAGTTTTTTAAGTCTAGAAAGCCTTGTCTGTCAACTTTCAGTTGGAAGTAGCCAAATTTAGCCTAGTGTGCATAAAATGATTACATTATGCTTTCGAGTATTTCCTAAATTTTATTTTTCAAAAAAAACAAAAAGGAAAAAATTCAATGAGAAAATATCTAAATTTAATGTTGAAAAGCGGAACAAGTAGAATAGAGAAATATAGAAACTCTAACCTCTGGAGTCATTGAAGCCAAAGTTTAAATGTCAATGGACAATATCTTTTCGGCATGGATAGCGAATAACATTCCTTTCATGACATCAGTGTTATCGGTTAAATTGATCTCAAGAGAACATCTAGTACAAAATAATGAATTTTTAACAAATAATAAAGAAAAGTAAATTAAAGAGAAAGATATGATGACATAGTGAAACAAATTACCATTTAATTATTTATGCGTTAGGGGCATGACAACTATCACAAAAAAAGATCAGTTGCGTGGGAATGGGTTGATTTGAGGCATTTGTCAGTTGTCACATGCAAAATAGAAAAATTGTTGTTTGATGTTTTGAAGCAATACAATAGCACGAATCCATATGCGACCCACCTGTTTAAGAAAATATATGAGTCTATAACAATAGCGTAGAGAGATAAAAAAAAACATGACTAAAGAAAAATAAAGAGGAAAAAAAGACATTTTATAACTTACTGTATATGCATTATCTGGAATATTAACATGCTAATTATTTCTTCTTTTAACAGAAAGGTTGAGAAAGATGAGGAACTCGACACAAAAGCAGTGGAAATGAGCAAGAATTCATCAATTTGTGTTGAGTTCTCAATCGACCTGTATAAAATAACAGAATAAGAGAGCAAAGATAAAAAAAATTCAAAAAAAAATGTAAAAGACGAAACCATTTTCGAAGAGCGTCAAAAGCAGGAAAAGTAGATTCCATAATGATGAAGGTATTTGTTGTAGTAGAAAGAGACATTCCTATAAAAGAACATATATCATATATTGGAAAAAGATTGTAAAATGCAAGACCTAAAAATAAAATACCACAAAATGACGAGACAGCCAAATCTGTAGCTATGATGACAGGGCGCTTCTCAATTACTAAAGAAATTGTTTTACACTCATTTAATATAAGCTGACCCCACATAGAGAGTCCGAACATAATTTTGGGAACCAAGAACTGACACCGAACCTGAACCAACTGTTAGTTCTGGTTCGGTTCTCGGTTCGGTTCAGTTCTTGCCCACCCCTAAGTCTGATAGAAGACAAACTACAAGAAAAAACATTTGTGAGAACACAAAGAAATAATGGAGAAAAATTAAAAATAGAGAGATACCTTGAATCAACAAGCAAAATTTCTCTAACTTGCAATGTATCGCTCCTTATATTCACATTTTTCACGAGAAATATTGCAATTGCTACACTAATTATTTCTAATTTATGAATTAAAAGGGTAAAAAAAAACATCACTAAGCAAAAATCAAGGGCGATGAAACAATATAAGAGACAAATAATCTAAAAAATTGTTCTTACCAACTAAACGACCTGTTCCAATATGGGATTGCAATTGATGGAAAGAAGTGAAAGCAAATTCTTCTGGAGAAAACCCAATCTCTGACATGGGCAAGTCTTCAACAACTGTACGGGCATTGATCACCCATTCATAAGGTTGATTTCCAAGTCGAAACTCTAGCTTGCTTTCGGTGACTAAGACATTTGAGATATAATAATTCTTTTCGAGTTGTAGGGTATTATGGAAAAGGTCTATATTGGAAGAGAACAAAGTGGCATAAACTCGCGTTCTCTTAAGCAGAAAAAATTAAGAATGTTTGGGGATAAATTAGAAAGACGAAAAAAAAGGATGAGAAATTACCTCAGAATCAACAAGAAGTAGTTTATGATATTTTGTTAGGCTAAGGCAGGCAATTTTACAAATTCTTAGAATTCTATCAACGAAAAAATTAAGATAAGTTATATTAAAAGAGAAGATGATTGAGATAAAGCAAGGATGTGAAGAAAAAAATCTTATAGAAATACACTAAGTAATAACATGAGCAAAACATGGGTATCATTTTGAATTATAAGGCAACACATGAAAAAATATAAGACAAGCTTGATAAGATATCATAGTCAAGAGCATATTCAACTGTCCATTTCAGTAAATTCATAACAATAGCGGAATGCATAAAAGTCAAGAATAGAAAAGAATAGTTCATAGAATATGGTCATGGGTAGAAGGTAATAGACCAAATAAAATAACAAAAACAATGAAAATGTATCTAAAATATGGTGGGAAGAATTTTAATTTTTAAAAGCAATAGACAATAAAACAATAGGAATAAACGAAATCAAACAATAAAACCATGAATAAGCACAAATGCAACAAGCGATTGAAAACAACACAAAAATGAAAATGTATCTAAAATAACATAATGAATATTTTTTTAGCACAAAGTACCTGAAAAAAACAAAAAAAAAAGGATGATATAATCTGAAACGGTGAAAGCGAACGTTGAGGGAGAGAACTAGTCAAAGTATTAAGACAACAGTAAGGACGAAGATTTGAAATGGCTCTGCAAAAAAAAAAAAAAAAGAGTCTAGATAAAAGCAAATATATATATATATATATATATATATAAAGTGAGCATATAAAATGTTAAAGGAGGAAATACCAGAAAAAAAAAATGCGCTCCAAGAAACAAGGCTCCCTGTCTACCGCCAACAATAGTAGCTCTAAGAGACTTGAAAGCTTTTAAGGAAGATGACGAAGAGATAAAGACAATACTATAAGTCCTAGTTATTATTGGAATAGCTTTATTTCTAAGTTGGAGGGAAGGAGACTAGGAGTAGATGGGGATAGAAATGCAGAGAAGATAGACACAAGAAGATGGATGACAATACAAAGGTACTCTCTTTCCCGCGCAGAAGAAATCATTAGAGGGTAGAGGGCAGATTTTCTTTTCCCATAAAAGAAAAAAAATGTACCATGCAAGAAAATCTACTGGAAAAATACTAATTGTATTTGTAGCAATTAAATTAAAAAAAATGAAAAATGAAAAATAAATTTAAGAGTACTATGGCGACGATACAATATGATAACAAATGTTAAATAAAGAAATATCAGAAAGCAAGTAATAAAAAATCACCTGGAATCGGTGCACATTACACGAATTTGTTTAATCCTCTTTAGAGTATGTAACAAGAAATGACAAAAAATTAGTATGTAAAAAAAAGGACACTTAAAAATAGGAAAAAAAAAGATATGAAAAATGATGAGTATGTCAAAATTGAGTACTATCTTTAGGAAGAAAACTTCCAATTGTTTTCCCAAGTCTTAATACCCAGCAGTTTGCAATATACCAATTTTATAGAATTATAAACAACTTTCCTATTTATCTCAAAACCTTTCTTTAACTTATAGCTTATCATAAATAGAATATAAACAAAAAAAATGCTGGTGTAACAACCCGATTTTTATTTACTTTAAAAATGCGTTAAATTTAAAACTTTTATAAAACAACTTAAATCTTCGTTAATTCTTTTAAATTGAAATCAGAGTCATTTTCTTAAAACCGAACCGTTAAAAATCATTCTTCTTAAACTTGTTACATAAACGGTTATAAACAGCAGAAAACTATAATTATGAAAACCTTTCTTTCTTAAAACGTAGCGAAAGTATAATTAAATCATTTAAAGATAATAAGTAACTCTTTACATTATTGTTTACAAACCATTTTTCTCTTTTACATTCTTTAGCCTGGCCAGCCACAACATCAGCACGTGCAAATTCTTCAACAACTCCTCCTCCGTAGAATACTGAAGTCATTACGATAACCTATACCACGAAGCAAACATGAGCTAACACTCGATAAGAAAAGAGATACAATATGATTTATGCCTCTAACTCATTATGTCAGAATAGAATCCGTCCAAACTGTTCTTTGCTCATGATTACATATACATCCACTCGTAATTGAGCTAGGACATTGGAGGTTCCTAGCAGGGAGAGTGGCCGCTAGTCGGCATCTAACTCCTTAGGGTAGATAGGCTCTCACTACCCAACAAGGGAAGGGCATAATCTCAAGTCTACCGATTAGATCCGACCCACCTCCCCAACCTCCAATTCCCCTTACATTCTTTTCTTTTATCCATTTTCTTCTCACCAATGAATTCCAACCCAAATCGTGGTATTTCCTACTGATTTCTATTAACATGATGCATGTCAATGCAATACTAGAATTACAACTATGAATAATACCATCCAACTATTAAGAATTTACAAGTCTATATATTACAAGAATTCCAGAATCACTGCAGAAATAAACGACGACAATTAATACAGAATCACAGTGAGATACATGCTTCGAAATGGAAGAAAATAACCTTAGAGTAGTAGTGAATCTAACAATGGAATAACAACAGGTTTAACAACAAATAAAACGTGCTAACATACTCTAAAATTTATGGAAACTAACAATAGAATGACAATAAACTTAACAGCGAACAAAATGTGGTAACATGCTTTAGAATTTGACAGAAAATAACAACGTATAATCAGCAAATCTATAATGAAATCAAATGTGTTGTCATGCTTTGAATTCTAACAGGAAATAACAGCGTGTAACTACAAATTAACAACGAATTCTCACTAATTAAAACATGCTTTTATATCTTGAAGTTTAACGAAAAACAACAGCGAAATCGGATACTAAACATACTCGATAATTGAATGAAATAATAGTAGTAAATAATGGGGAAAAACAACATTATTATTTGAAATACTAAACATGCTCGATAGTAAATTAATGACGGAAAATGAGCATAAACATAGTGACAATTAGCAGCCTAATATCCAGCAAACGAAACAACAGTGCAAGGCATAGCAAAGCATTATATTTAACAGATGCATCATCTAATAGTCGATTGTACAGACAATGACAGATTTCAATAGAACCTAAAACCAAACAGAGAATTAGTAATGAAAATGTCACATCTAGGGTAGCAGAGAAATAATTACAGCAGGGTAATAGTTAAGGCAACAATGGCCAATTCAAGGATATCGACTATCACCATTAACAACAGGAATTTATAGTCAAGTACCAACAACATATACTTTTATCAGCCAACAATTCTAATAAAAGCAGGATTACAGCAACAGAGCAACATGATTTGAATCAATAATTAATAGAATATTATGGATAGAATCAAGAGAAGTAGACCAATATAATCATGCAAGGAGCTAAACTCAAGTCCATGTAAAATGATTTAGCCGTACCCAAGTAGAGATTTCTACATTTCATTTATCAAAACAATGAGGTAATTAATATATGGCAGAGGATATTTTCAACAGAAGCAACAATATAACATCCAACATAGCTAAGCATTGAATGACATAACTAAGTAGTGAACAGAATTCTAAACTAGCAAAATGATGATCACTTAGCAAGGAACAAAATCATGCAGGGAATCCAACTACAGTTTACATGTTTGAATTGCAATGAAATCACTCCACACATAACAAAAACAGACTCAAGCTTGGTGGTGTAGGGCTCCATTCGCTAACGACTTACTCATTTTCTTACCTGGAATTTGTCACTGCCGAACAAAATCCCCAGCCTGTCACAAAATTCACTCTAGTTTTCCAGAAATCATCCGCCCCTGACGATTTAGACACTCGGAACGCCCACAGCTGGAGTGCACCACTGCTGTCGTTCAGAACACCCTTCCAACTTTGCCAAATGTTCGCTTCAGTTTGGTGCTGCGAAATCCTAGCTCGCAGTATGCAAGTTCGCCTGCACCCACAGGATCAGCTACCCTGAGCCCTAGCCCCCATGACTCTTCGCTCTCAATTTTTGTTCTCGCCGATCCACGCTCGCCAGAGGAGTCGTCCCCCGCAATGGAAAGAGCCCCATGGGGAGTCGTCTTTTTTGCGAAGTCCATCGCCCAACGCATACCGAGCTCTCTCTCCCGAATCGCTCTCCCTCTCTCTTCTGCCAAAACACTCATCCACCCCCTTCTCTCTGCCCCTCAATCCCTCTTAAATCGCAAGTCCCTCACTCCCACCATTGTCTCCCACGTCGCTCTCTCACGATCTCCCATTTCTCTCGTCTCTCGCTCCCTCTCAGTCTTTGGATCTCTCTCTTTCCATCGCCCTCCTGTTCTTCGCAAAATGGCCAAACTGATTCCTTCCCCCTTTTCTTTGATTTCCAGGCCAAACCAGCCAGCAAACAGCAGCACAAACCAGTTCACTTGTTGAACCGGTTCACTCCTCCTATCTCCATTTTTTTTCTCCTTTATTCTAATCCTTCACTTATTTCCCTTCTAACTATCCTTCTCACATTTTAATTCAAATTAAGCTCACTTTCTTTTCTCCTTTTTATTTTATCTCTTTTAAATTCTAATTCTATTTAATTTAATTCTATTTTATTTATTTTAATTTCTTTAATAAATCTATAATTATTAAATATACCCAATTTAAAATTCTCAATTTATTATGAATATTCATTTACTATTATTACGGGTCCAACTTAAATTTTCTTGTGACAGCCCACCCTGTGGAGGCCAAGAAAGGCCAAGGTGTGTGCCAGCCCATATCAGTGGGGGTGCACAATCCCACATCGCTTGGGAGAGTAGAAAATGCATGGTTTATAAGTAGGGTTCCCCTTTCTACCTAGTACAACGCGTTTTGGGCTAACCCCAAAAATAAAATCGTGCGGGCTTCAACCCAAAGTAGACAATACTGTACTGGGAGCACCGAGGGATGTTACAAATGGTATCAGAGCGTAATCCCAATTGGAAGTGTGGCCGACGAGAACGTCAGGTCCCCAAGGGGGGGCAGATTGTGACAGTGCACCCTGTGAAGGCCAGGAAAGGCTTAAGTGAGGGTCCGGCCCATATCAGTGGGGGTGCACAATCCCATATCGCTTGGGAGAGTAGAAAATACATGGTTTATAAGTAGGGCTCCCCTCTCTACCTAGTACAACACGTTTTGGGCTAACCTCAAAAACAAAACCATGTGGACTTCGGCCCAAAGCAGAATATATTGTACTGGGAGCACCAGGGGATGTTACATTTCCAATTCCGAATGTCGCTTTGATAAATATCTAAAATATGTAACATAGGATATATCGCCACAGACAACATGGTTAACATATATCACACTTTTATCCTCCATGATTATTCCTATAAAATTCGTAAACATAATATAAACACAAAAAACAAACTGATGGAGTTCCATAACCATAAATCATAAGACTTAGAAGAATAACATTCCTGACAGATGACATATCTAACATACAGAACAAAAATCCAACAACAGTACCTAACTTCATTTCTCATACTAGAATATATCCACACAAAAACGCACTACATTTTTCATACAAGGATATATCACCACAAACAATATATTATTAACAAGGAGTAGAAAACCCATTATTAAAATCCGTAACATAGGATATATCGCCACAAACAACATGATTAACATACATCACACTTTTATCCTCCACGATTATTCCAATAAAATCCGTAAACAGAGTCAGGGTAAATCTCCTTATCGTAAGAACACTCGACAAAAGATGCTGCTCCTTTTTTCTTATCCTTCATCCTCTTCTGTCACCTTATTTCTTAGCTTCTCTCTTCCTTTGTCGACTTTATTTCTCAGCTTCTCTGTTCTTTTCTCGACTTCTTTCTTTATTTGCTTAACACTCTGCTCTCAAACTCACTCCTCACACTCTTTTTCACACTCTCTATATTTCTCGCTTCCTATATCTCTTTATTGTTTAGAGAGAGTTCCCAAATAAGCTCAATTATCCCCATAAAATTATCACTTAACTCATCTTTACCGTCGCCATCTGTAAAGGTGAATGACGTCTAGAAATCACAAAACACCGCGCATAAGGATTACGCATTTTCTTCAGGGATTGAAATCTGTGTGGTGCACATTTTAGTGGCACACCGGTTGACTGTGCATGTCGACCAGCGCCATTGGGAGCTATCGACATGCACAGTCGACCGTTGTGCTAAGTTTTTTGCGACCAGTCGACTATGCATGTCGACCGGAGTGACTTTGGGGGAAAATATTGTCTCGTGCCACGAGATAGATTTGATTTGACATAAAATATATTTAAAAAAATAAAAAAAAAATTAGAAGAAAATAGAAATTCCTCTCTTTTTTAAGAATAGAATGATATTATCATATTTATAAAATTATATACGTAATTATCAATTATTATTAAATTATATTATTGCAACATTATTGATATTGAATATGTCTATTCTGATTTTAATTTGGATATTTTTTAGTTTTATTTAATCTTCACTTCTATTTTAATTTTTGTTTTGTAATTTAGGTGTCATGACAAAGAACTACAACTAGTTCCATTTAATCCAGAAATTGAAAAGACATTGCGTGAGATCAAAAGATCAAAAATTAAAAAAGGTGAAAACATGGTTGGAAAAAAAAGAAACAAAAGTGTTCCTAGACAACGGATCAAAGACTACATTAAACCGGTTTAATGAAATATGTGATATTGTTAAAATGAATGGCGTCTCTAGTGAGGCCATTAAATTGAGACTATTCCCTTTTTCCCTAAGTGACAAAGCTAGGATTTAGTTGCAAAGTTTACAACTAGGTAGTATCACAACGTGGAAAGAAATGGTAGAAAAATTCTTAGATAAGTACTACCCACCTATAAAGACTACCAAAATTAGGAATGAAATTTCACAGTTTAAACAGCATGATTTTGAACTCTTGCACGAATGTTAGGAAAGATTTAAAGATCTACTTTGGAAGTGCCCCCAACACAGTTTTTCAATTATCTACAAATTCAAATATTCTATAATGGACTGAATAGACCAACTAGAACGATTGTTGACGCCACAAATGGAGGATCACTCATTGGCAAAATTATTGAAAATACATACACTTTCTTTGAAGACATGGCCTCAAACACATGTCAATGCCCCAAAAGATCCAACATGAGAAAAGTAGCCGGATGCTTGGAGGTTGACCCCATTACGACCCTCAATGCTCAAATGTCATCATTAACACATCACATTGCAAATCAAACAGTAGAAGAAAGATTAATGGATGGAGAATCATTATCAAACCCTAATTGATCATACATGGCAACTGAAGAGAATATAAAAGAGGTTCCATACGTGAATAATAGAGGCTACAACAATTTTAGAAATAATACTTTTCTTAAAAAACCATCTAGAACTGAGAAATCATAAGCACTTTAGCTATGTAAACAATAAGAATACCTTGAATCCTTATAATACTCCTCCCAAATTTCAGAATCAAGCAAATGAAAAGAAACTCTCCCTTAAAGATCTATTGAGCACCTTTGTGACATAAACTAGACCGAGATTCACAAAGAATGAAGAGCGACTTGACAATTATGAGACTCACTTGGTTAACCTGAATGCATCTATCAAGTCATTGGAGACTCAAATTTGACAATTAGCCAAAGCCACAAACAATCCAAACAAGGGAACATTTCTGAGTAACACTGAAAAAAATCCAAGAGAGCAATGTAACGTAGTAACATTTAGAAACGGGAAGGAATTACAATCACCAAAGAGAAGAGAGGAACTACAAAAAGAAATTTACTAATATGGAAGATGAGTCCAATAAGGAGGCTTCTAAACCCAAATCTGTAACATCCCATTTTCGTTTGACTTTCCAATAAAAAATTTTCTTTTTAAAACGCTTGAAGGAAAATATATCAGAGTTTATAAGTGCGGAAAACATGAAATCGTTCTTTCTAAAATAAAAATAACATATCTTAAAGCCAAATTATCACAAAACCTTAAACATAAATTAACTGTTTTATTCCATTTGTGAGCCCCAACCCCCAAACCATCACACACCGGGTAGCACAAGTCCTCATCGCATCATACTTCCTCCACGTACACCTCATTTGGATAATTCTCGTTACCTACATCACAAGAGAGATTATGAGCCTAATGCCCGTAAGAGATATAAATGAAATGAAGAATGCTTATGCTGACTCCATTCACATGTCTGTCATGTCAGAACAGAACCTATCCCTTTTACTTTTACTTAACATTTCACTTTCAGTCAGAACGTTGAAGATATTTCCCACAAGGAGATAGTATCATTCTCAGAATCTAGCCTGGGCAGAACAAGTCATTCAATCCCTATGTGGAAAGAGATACTTTATCTCGCAGTTCTCCCAAGCACCACTGTCACTACACTTCCCAACTTCCAAAGATATTTACATACATTAAATTCATTATAATCTCGTGCAATGCATGATATGCAACCCTAACTCACATGTCTATATGATGTCAAACAACAGTTCATATAATACTAGAAAGCAATATAATTCAATCAACAAACGATGAAGCATGAATCATAAAGTCACTATAATTTAATATTGTGCATGTTTTTACTAACATATTATTAGAGCAGGAAAACTAATAAATTCTACAACTATTGTAGCATGAATTATAAAGCAACTATAAATAAATCCAAAACAATAGAGCAATAAACCTATAAGTTCATCCATCCACTTGTTTATTTCTAACAGTTTCAATATCATAATATTAAGCATCGAAACATGTTGCGAGCAATCATCCTAACATGGTTCTAACAGCACATAAATCAACTGGAATTCATTACCAGAGTACATACTAACAAGAACTATGTCACAAAGTATATACCTCATGCTCTAAAAAAACGTAGCTTATCATTCTCATCATGCAGCGATTTACAGAGGCTCATAATCACCAAACATGATGTAACAACAGATTTCATTATCTTGCAAAAACATAGTGACCATATGTCGGGCTTGGCCCAATTTTTTGGGCTAAGTATAAAAGGGGGTTTTGTGATTAATTGACAGGTTCCAAGAAACAAATGGGGAACCTTTGTTAAATCTGTTCGNAGAAAATAAAGGAGCCCTTGGCTCGGGCTCAAGTGACGGGTTCTCGGGGCACATCATTAATGAAACCCTAGAGTGAGAGTGAGAGAGAAGATAGAAGAGAAGAAATTTTCAGATTTTTCACAGCAGCTGGAATCGAATTTAGTTTTCTCAATATTTGACCGTTGGATCACCTTGAAATTTAAACTGTAGGTTTATGACATCAAGGAGTATATTTTGAATGGTGGAGATTGTCGGCTAAGCTTTCTAAAGTAGTCTTTTGGGGTAAAAATAGGACTGTAGTTTGGTAACCCTAGATTTATCCTCTCTTACGTTTTGTTATCTTCCAAGATTGTCATTTTAATCTTGATGAATATTGTATGCCTCTAGTTTGTTGAGCTAGAGAGAACTTTGGTGTACCCATTATTTCTGTTATAGTGGAAGGTTCGATTAAGTGGCCTACGGGTCATGTGGTTTTTTACTCTCACACTTTTGATGGTCTTCCACGCCAAAAATTGGTGTTGATGATCTCGTTATTTTTGTTAGTTCGCTTTGCCTATTTGATTGCACAAAGAGAGAAAAAATATTTTTATTCCACTGTGTATTTGGGTTCTTTTTCTTAACAAGTGGTATCAGAGCGTCAGATTGTTTTGGTAGTTATTCTTGTGCTTGTCAAATAGAGAAAAAAATATTTTTATTGCACTGTGTATTTGGGTTCTTTTTCTTAACAAGTGGTATCAGAGCGTCAAATTGTTTTAGTAGTTATTCTTGTGCTTGTCAAATGGAGGAGTCTAGTAACAGTAGCAATACTATGATTAAGCTCATGACTACCAATTACTCGATATGGAAGTCACGAATGCAAGATCTATTATGTTGTTTGGATTACGAAGACACACTTTTGAGAAATGAGGGCAAACCAAACGAGATGTCTGAAAAAGATTGGGTCAAGTTGAACAGGAAAGCAATTGGCAAAATTTGACAGTGGGTCAATAATAGTGTTTATTAGCATGTTGCCAATGAGACAAAGACCAGCAAGGTTTGGGAGACTCTAAGGGAGTTGTATGAAAAGAAAAATGCGCAGAATAAAGTTTTTCTTTTTAGGAAATTGATATATCTTCGATACACAGATGGAACTCTAGTTTCTGATCATTTGAATGTTTTTGAGGGAGAAGCAAGAGTAGAAATCAAAAGAGCCTTGACAGTAATGACAGATCACGAGGGAAGTCTCAGACAAGGAATGATTTCAGATGTTTCCATTGTGATAAGCTAGGGCACAAGAAATCTTTGTAATACCCTAACTTTTTATGTCAGAACTTAATAAAGATAATTGGAAAGTAATTTGGTACATTTGGATTAATTGGATAATTATCGAGGTATTACCAAAGACGTATTCGTAAGATTATAAATTATGGGAAATTAAGGTAATTAGAATAAAAATTTAAAATAAATTATTATGTGGGTAAGTAATTTAGAGAGGATAATTAAAAGGAGAAATTAAGAAATAGGGGGATTAAAGCGGAATTAGAATTAATGATGGATTAAATAATTTTAATTGTTGGATTAATTGGAGGATTGAAATAATTGAGGATTGATATTTTGGAAGAAGAAAAACCGGTTCACGCCATTTGGCTTTGGTCCGGTTCAGAATTCATTAAGGGGGAGGGATTTTCGTCCTGGCCTTCGGCTATTTTCGCGAGGGAGAGAAGAGAGTGAAAGATCGAGGGAGAGCAAGGAGACGGTGAGAGAGCGAAGATGAGGGAGAAGGGGGAAGACGTGAGCAAAGGCGGCAGTGAGCTCGGGTCCGATGAGCGAGCGTGTGGCAACGTCGCAGGTCGGGCTTTGCGGGTTGATGCGCTGCAAAGCTCGAGTCATCGGATTTGGCGTCGGGTCGTGATGAGCGGCAACACTCTATCGATTGCAGTGGCAGACTGGTGAGGCTCGACGTTGATGGAAGGGCAATGGCGATAACGGTGGAATGGCAACCGACGTGTGGGATCGATGTGGCAGGGGAGCTGGCGGTTCAAGCTGGACTGGCCGAAGGCCTATGTTCCAGCTTACGATTTAAACCGGTCTTCTGCCTTGGTTCGCACTCTGCAGTGCAACGTGGGGAACACCCCATACAGCTGGTTAGAATTTGGGGGCATGTTGTCGGTGGCTGGAGGATAAAGACAGTGAGAGAGAGTGAAGGCTCGGGTGAATTGAGTGAAGAGCATTATGCTCTCTAGATGGCAGAGCCGAGAATGAGGAAGGAAGGGGAAGAACGGGAAGTCTAGAAGAGAACTGAACTGTGATGCATGGAGGGATGGCCAAGAGCTTCTTGTGAGTTTTCTTTTCAACTGTTTTGGTTATTTGGTTTCTGTTTCTTGACTTGGTGAATGAGTTTGTTAATTTTCATTGGTTCCATGATGGAGAGACACTCTCTGAAGAAGCTGGAGCAGAGGAAAGAAAATAAAAAGGAGAAGAAAATTGTGGGAGGGCAGTGTATGCTAGAGGTGAGCTCTCGGGTGGTTTTCCTTCAGATTGGTGGAGCCGAGAGATTCCCTGCAATGCTGGTAAGGTTTTATCTAATGTTTTGGTCTCTGTTTATGGATGTATTGTTTTTGTTAAGACTTAGGATTTGGATTTTCTTTGTAATATAGACAAATAATGCCTTTGTTGTATTACTCCTGGTTTTGTGAAGTATCTGTGCTTGGAATTGATTTTATATCTAAAGTACAAAATAATAAATGCTAGTTTGAATTTGTGTTATGCAAGGGCTTTGGTTAATAGTTGTGCTCTATTGATGGAAATTTCCTCTTTGGGTTGATATTCTGTGAAGAATTGAATTGTGAATATAGCACTCTGTTGGTCATTTTGCATAAGCATGAAGTGTTAGATTTTACCTTGTTGTGTTAATGCCTCTATTGAAGCGTAATGTTCTCTATTGTTAGAAACTATTATATGGTTGAGAAGAACTGGTTTTCAGCAATTTGGTTAATGGTTGTTAAGTTGGAAGCAATGGAAGCGGTTAAGTAATTGGATATTAATATGGAGGACTTAGGATGTGGGTCGTATAAGTAAGGTTATTAATATGTTATTTTAACGACGTGTTATTTAATAATTGTGAAGGTATTGAAAAAGAGAAGAATGACAACAATTAAGTACGAATGCGTGATAAAGTTCGAGGTAAGGATTTGGGTGTGTCTTGGCCAGTGGTGGCCCTACCCGCAAGTAGTGTGCGTGAGTTGAGTTTATTCTTAGTTGATTTTACTGCTGTTAGTTTCCTTAGTTTCCCTGTAGTTTATTTATTACAATATCCTTAGTTCTGCTGTTAGTTTCCTTATTTCCTGTAATTTATTTATCGCAAATATACGAATGAGAATGCTTAGGAAAATGAAATGGTTAGACGTGATGAATGGTTACTGAAGGTTTAAAGAAAGAATGATCTACTTGCTGCGACATTCTGCTGTATTTAGTTATAGCTTTACTTGCTGTAATTATCCTGCTGTATTTGGTTTAATTATCCCTGTGTTAGTTATAAGCTGTCATTTCCTTTATTAAATTGTCCTGCTATATATAGTCAAGCCTATTGCTACTAATCAAATAAAATCCGGAGTATGTTAATTTATTTATGGTAGTTTAACTGATCAATTAATTAATCTAAGCATGCGAACTAATTAGTTAATCTAAACAGGTGAACTCATTAATCGGTGTTTATAATCCTCTTTGAGCATGTTTTGTAATTAGCATGTTTAACTAGTTGGCATTAATTAATGTGTTTAATCAATTATTCGCATGTTAATTAACTAGAGTAATTAACTAAACATTGAGCATATTAATTTACTAGAGTAATTAACTAGACCTGAACATGTAATTAACTAAGCATGTAATCTGAACATGTAATTACATAAGCATGTAATCTGAGCATGTAATTAACTAAGCATGTAGTCTGAGCATGTAAATGAACTAGGATTGAGCATGTGAATGAACTAGGATAACTAACTAGAATAATCATTATAATCTGTCTTGAGCATGTAACTTAACTAGGATAACTATGAATAATAATTGTAATTGTAATCTTTCCTGAGCATGGAAATGGACTAGGAAATTTACTAGGATAACTAGCATGTTAATTAATAGTATGTTCCACGTTCTATTTTGTTTATTGTGGTGTCCTGTAAGTTCAAGCATGTCATTATTAGTTGTTTCAATTCCCTTACGTTGTTCGTTACTTTCAATTTGATATTATAATTGTCCTTCGTTGTGCGCTTTCAATTCATGTTATACAATTACTTTCTTTTATATGTGCACTTCAATTATTGTTAATGTTACGTTATAAAGCATCATGCATCATGTTAGATAATGTATGGTCATGCATCATGTTAATAGAAACTATGGTACTCACACATGCATTATGTGAGGTAAAATGTTAAGAAAAAGAAGAAAAGAGAATTGGGGTAAATGGGTAGTACGGATCTAGTCTGGCAGGTAGGATACACTCCTACCTTGTCGGGAAAGAGACTAGTGTGCACACAGGAGGTTAGAAGCTTACTAGACTATGCCATTTCAAAGGAAAACCCTCAATCTCCAGCTTAATGTACGAGTAATGAATGAATGAATGAAAGTAAAGTAAAGAACGAACAAATGGTGAAATGAAAGGATTGGTTTGGGTGGCCTCCATTCCAAAAAGGACTAAAGAGAGGCATCTCACGTTGCATTAAACCCTTTTCCTTACTAGGCCATTAGGCTCACATTTTACTTGTGGTGTAGGTGTAGGTACGTGTATGTGAAAACAAATGCAAAGAATTAGGAGTCAAGACGAAAGCAATGCACAAATCAAACGCAAGGATGAAGGATTTGCACGCGTGGAAACTTGTGGCTGGTCAGGCTGAAGAGAACCAAAGAGAGCACGGTTGTAATAAAAATGTATTTAATTATTCGGTTTTCATTTCTCAAATTGTATTTAATTGTTTAGTTTCATTCATTAAACAATTTACGCTTCCGTTATGTTTTAAATAAATGATTTTTATTTACGCTTCCACCATGTTTTGCTAAACCAGCTATATTTTCATAAAAAATTTTATAATGCTTCTGCAATGATTTTATAATGGTTTTACCAGCAGGTAGAATGAAAAGAGTTTTAACGGTCTGGTTTGGCACTCTAATACCGTTTTATAAAAGTTTTAAATTTTCTGCATTTTTAAGAGATTACAAAAAACCGGGTCGTTACAATCTTAGTGTAGAAAATGGCTAAGAGAACAAAAACAGAATTAGAAAGACGAAGGGAAAATGGATGATGCCAATACAACAGTAGCTGTAGATGGAGATGTGACTATTATTTCAGATGATAGCAATATTAACCTCACATCTCAGAATCCTCGTTGGGTAGTAGATTTTAGTACTTCACACCATGTTACTTCTCAGCGTGATGTATTTTCTACCTACAGTGTTGGTGAGTTTAGTCATGTGAATATGAGGAACAATGCAGAGTGCAGAATAGTAGGCATTGGTGATGTCTACATCAATACTGATGCTGGATGTCGATTGCGTCTGAAAAATGTGAGGCATGTTCCTGATATTCATCTAAATTTGATCTCCACTGGTATACTTGATGGCGAGGGATATCATAGCCACTTTGGTGAATGTAAATGGAAGCTCACTAAGGGGTCATTAGTGGTTGCTAGAGGAGAGAAACACAATTCTCTTTATTTGGTGTAGGCTACATCTTACGGGGGAGAAATGAATACAGTTGATGACTTGTCTACTTAACTATGACATATGAGGCTTGGACACATGAGTAAAAATGGTATGCAGAAGCTTTCTTAGAAACAGATAATTCCTAGTTTGAAGTCTATAGAGCTAGAGGTATGAACTCATTGTTTAGCTGGTAAAAAACACAGGGTATTTTTAAAACCTTGCCTCCATCTAGAAGACCAAATGTGTTAGATTTGGTGCATATTGATATTTGTTCTATGGATATTATGAGTCATGGTGGTGCTCGTTATTATATTACCTTTATAGATGATCATTCCAGAAAGGTGTGGACTTATGCTTTGAAGACTAAAGATCAAGCTTTAGGTTTCTTTAAATATTTCTAGGTTTCAGTTGAGAGAGAAAGTGGAAAGAAATTGAAATGTGTTCGCTCAGATAATGGTGGTGAATACAGAAGGCCATTTGAGGAGTACTGCAGAACTCATGGGATCAAGTTTAAGAAAACAAAGCCAAAAATACCCCAGCACAATGGAGTTGCAGAGAGGATGAACAGCATGATTAATGACAGGATTCATTGTATGCTCTCTCAAGTAAAGTTGCCGAAGTCCTTTTGGGGTGAGGCAATGAGATTGGCGGTTGACTTGATAAATCTTTTGCCTTTAGTTCCTTGGAATCATGAAATACTTTAGAGGGTGTGGTCAGGGAAAGATATTTCATATGGGCACTTAGAGTTTTTGGTTGCAGGGCATTTGTGCATATCCCCAGAGATGAGAGATCTAAATTTGACAGTAAAATGAGGCAGTGCATTTTCATTGGGTACAGTCATGAGGAGTCTGGGTACAGATTTTTGGGATCCGATCAACAAGAAAGTTATTAGAAGTAGAGATGCAATTTTTTTGGAAGATCAAACCATTGTAGACTTTGATAAGACAGAGAAGCCAGAGTCTAGTAGTGAAGAGCAAGTTTATTCAGGTATGGTTCGTCCAGCTACAGTGCCTATTAATGATAACAGAGATACACAGACAGATGATCCTCTCTAGCTAATGATGAATCAGTTGAAGAGAACCCAATAGAGCCATTGGTTGAGCCTTAGTTGAGATGATCCACCAAAGACAGGGAGCCTTCTAGAAGATATTCTACTAGTGATTATGTGTTACTTACTGATGGGGGAGAACCAGAGACTTATCATGAGGTTCTTTCGCATGAGAAGAAAAATGAGTGGTTGTATGCAATGCAATATGAGATAAAGTCCTTGCATGAGAACAACACTTATGACATGGTGAAACCATTGAAGGGAAAGAGAGCTTTGAAAAATAAGTGGGTGTTCAGATTGAAGTCAGACGAAAACAGCTTATAGCCAAGGTATAAGGCAAGAACAACAGTAAAATGGATTGTCAGGTATCTCAGAGGTACTTCCAAGGTGTGTTTGTGCTTTGGAAATGGTAAGCCTGTGTTAGATGGTTTCACAGACACAAATATGGCTGGTGACATAAACTCAAGGAAGAATACTTCAGGATATTTGGTTACTTTTGCAGGGAGAGCTATTTCATGGCAATCTAAACTACAAGATTGCATTGCTTTATCTACTACAAAGGCTGAGTACATTGTAATTACAGAAGCTTGTAAAGAAGTCTTGTGGATGAAAAGGTTTCTACATGAATTGGGTCATGAACAAGATAAATTGATTTTGTACTGTGACAGCCAAAGTGTAATTTATCTTAGCAAGAATTCCACTTTTCACTCACGTACGAAACATATTGAGGTGAGATATCATTGGATTTATTAAGTGTTGGAATTGAAGATGCTACAGCTTGAGAAGATTCATACTAGTGAGAATGGATCTGACATGATGACGAAAACTTTGCCTAACGAAAAGCTCAAAACTTGCAAGTAGAAAGCAGGTGTGCTAGAGCCCGATATATGAGCTGAGGGGGAGATTTTTTGGGCTCGGCCCATATTTTTTGGGCTGAGTATAAAAGGGGGTTTTGTGGTTAATGAAACCCTAGAGTGAGAGTGAGAGAGAAGATAGAAGAGAAGGAATTTTCAGATTTTTCAGAGCAGCTGAAATCGAATTCAATTTTCTCAATATTCAACCGTTAGATCACCTTGCAATTTAAACTGTAGATTTGTAACATCAAGGAGTATATTCGGAATGGTGGAGATCGTCGTCTAATTTTCTAAGACAGTCCTTTGGGGTAAAAATGGGACCGCAGGTTGGTAACCCTAAATTTATCCTCTCTTACGTTTTGTTATCTTCCAAGATTGTTGTTTTAATATTGATGAATATTGTATGCCTCTAGTTTTTTGAGCTAGAGAGAACTTTGGTGTACCCACTATTTCTGTTATAGTGGAAGGTTCGATTAAGTGGCATACGGGTCTCGTGATTTTTTACTCTCACACTTTAGAGGGGTTTTTCCACTCTAAAAATTGGTGTTGCTTATCTCGTTATTTTTGTTGGTTTGCTTTGTCTATTTGATTGCACAAAGAGAAAAAAGTATTTTTATTCCACTGTGTATTTGGTTTATTTTTCTCAATACCATAGAATGAATTCGATAGATTCTACCATCATTTAAACTTAGACAGAATATCCTCAATATCATCACATAACAACAGAATGCATCAATACATTATTTACTAAGAGCAGGGTAACCTAATTCTTACAAAGTTATCAAGGCATCGAAGGAATACAAAATTTGAGACTTTTCCAATTCCTCAAGTTATACCATTAACAAACTTTTTTATCAAGCAATAGCGTGGACGAACATAGTATCAATAACAGTAAAGTTTTAAGGTTTGTTAATGAAACATATTCATCAAAGAAAAATAAATACATAGTCTTTCCATTGAAGCAGACAATATATTCTATAACGAAGCCATGCAAACCTACTCTTGTGACGTAGGCCCTTTTGGGCAAAGCGCGCAAAAATCTCTTATCTTTCACCTTGTTTGACCCTCTTTTAGTAAAACCTTCACACCAAACTCTTTTACTTTCAATAGCTGCTTCCTCCAAACCAACGCAGAAGGAAAAACCCAGATGAAAACCTGTGAGAAGGCTAAAGACGTTTTTGCTCTATCCTTCAGCCAATACCTTAATATTTATTGACTTGAAACCCTATAGGGCGACAAGGAAGCGTGATCCACATTCCACAAGATTCAAAATTTTAGTTTCCATATTTTCTGTAGTTAAAGATTACGGGCCGATTGATAAAGCAGTCGATAATTTTGTCGACCGATTCTTCATTAAACGCAAGCTGTAACATGTAGCGGTCGAAGAATCGCTCGAATGTGCGGACAAATAGATCGACCAAAATATATTACATATTACGTCCTAGTTTTTCGGTTGATGGAGCTATCGATTACATATTACATAATACGATTATATAGGACTGAATCAGATAAAATTATATTGTTATGATAATTTTCGTTAAATATAGAAAAATTAATTTTATCATAATGATTGCATATATGTATGATTTTAATTCATTGTATTTAATGAACACCTATTTCATTTTAATTTATTTTTTTATTTTCTCGGTAAAGTTTTGTATAAATTATGATTCATATACCTTGTATATTGGGAGTGAATTAAAATGAATAGTTGAGAATGTTAATATCAATACAATGAAATCTATTTCTATAAATTTCTTTGTTTGTTAGTTCATGGATCGAATAATTAGCGCGCAATTCATAATCGTTATGAATTAATTATTCAATCAAGAACTAATGGTAGTCTAGGATAAAGACATAATATGTGAGGTTAACAGATTATAAACCTAACTCTATTACGAATCTAAATGGAGTGTTCATACATATGTAATAACTATATCAATGGACATTACTTTGAGTAAATATACTCTATAGTTTTTGAGAGTGCAACTCTAAGTATTTAGTGGAATTACTTTAGAGTTAATAATTATGTTAATTAATATAAAGATTTTATATTAATTAATGCATAATTGTTGGAGCTTAGAACTATAGGTCCATCGGTCTCTACGTCATCTTCTATCATAATAGAAAAATGAACAAAGAAGATTAAATAATTAATTATGAATTAATTATTTAATACCCTTAAAAATAAGTTTATTATTTTCCATGAAATGAAATAATTGAATTATTGATTATTCAATTGATTAGGATACAATGATAAAAGTTGTAATAGTTAAAAGGGAAAATGACAAATCAACCATCGTGGTTTGCGATCAATGACAAGTCAACCACTGTGGTATGTTTTCTAACAAGTTAACCACCAACGTATGTGAAAATGACAAATGCACCATCGCTGTCCGTTAAAAAAAGCTGATGGCCCCACCATGTATGCCTGGACGCCGCGGCGTCCAGGCAATTTTGGCCTGCACGCCGCGGCGTCTAGGCCAAAATGATTTTGAAATAAAAAAAAAATATATATATATATATATATACTTAAACCAATTTCGCCCAAATTTCAAGCCCTAATCTGCAACTCTCGACAGACTTGCGACGAGGAGTGCGACGAGGAGAGGAGCTGCGTGCGACGAAGAGAGGAGAGGAGCTACGTCCGACGACGATTTGAGGTAGATTTGTGTGCATATGTTGATGATTTTCTCATAGTTGTCTGTGATAATGAAAATGGACTGTTGATTTGAGGGAGATTTGCTGCGTTTCTTCGAAGTCTCTATGAGGGTCTTCGGCGCCGGTGACACATTTCTGCGGCGTGCAGGCAATTTTTGGCCTGGACGCCAAAAAAAAAAAGAAAAACTGTTATGCTAACTTAGACATGTTGTGTGGGTTATTATATTGCAGGTTGGTGAATTACTCTCAACTATCAGAATGCAATCCCGGACTAAGAAATTGACCTCGAAGCGTGGGAAGGCAACGATGGAGGCAGTTGAACCCATTCAAACTGCGGCGTTCGAAGCCGATGTAGTGGCAGCGGTGGAAGAAACCGCTGAGCCTGAAGAAGGAGAAGCCGGATGCTCCAGCGACCCGTTCCAACCCGTTCAAGTGGGTTCAAGGTCGAAACTATATTGGAACCGGAATTGCAAAGCACGGTACGTAGAAGATATACAACGCCGTACAATTATTGTGTCCAAGATAGTAGATTTGGACTCATTCGCAGGGATGGGAATTGATCGTATGCTTGAGGCTGCTGGGTTAGCCGGGTTGTGCCGGATGAGGGGCAGTTATTGCGAGCGAGTTATACAATTGTTTTATGCAAATTTGAGCATCTCCACCCAACCATTAGAGGTGCATACATATATTTTTGGACATGAGGTTAGGTTCACGGCCAATGATGTCAACATTATGCTTGGATGTGTGTTGGAGGAGCCAAGCGATGAATATTATCAGATGGCTCGGGCGCCACCATTCGTCAAACAAGGACGTGGGTTAGAGGTGATTAGATTGTTGCATCAGGATCCCGAGGTTGCCGAGTACAGCAAGCCAAAGGGCAAGGAGTTGAATGCCTTAGCCCGATTGATCCACCTGATAATGACGTACACAATTTTGCCTCGGAATGGGCATCGAGACCTTGTTACCAGCATGGATCTCTATATGCTAGAGAAGGTGTTCACGGGACAAAAGGTGGACATCGGATATATCATCCTGAGCCACATGCAAGAGGTGCTCAACAACTCAGCGAAGTCACTGCCGTACAACTGGCTCATCCAGAGTATCGTTGAGTAGTTAGGGGTCCCCATCCCGGAGACGGAACCTAGAATTGAAGAGTCCGTCAATGACATTTACAACAATTCATTAGTGGACCGAATGGGGATCACCCAAACTGGAGGGGAATGGATGCGCAAGTCAAAGAAGGAAGCAACACATCCACCCCGGTCAGAGCCTAGGCATTAAGTCTCGTTTCCTGAACAACCTCCTCCTCCTCAGGCATCTCATTTTAGTTCGATGCCTGATGAGACGTTCGCTTGATGAGCAGGATGGAGGAGCTCCACCATATGTCCATGACCCAAATGCACAAAATGCAAGAGCAGCTGCAAATGCAACAAGTCCAAATACAAGAAGCGGCCAAGCTCGCAGAAGATAGGTGCGCCATAACACAACAATGGCATATGCAATCTGCCGAGTGGCATCGTGACATGGTGGCAGCCCTGAACCCAGGTGAGAGGCGATCACCCCATTTAGCATCCGCGTCATCCTCCTCTGACGCACCTGATACGACATTCCGATTGTAAGTTCATTCCGTTGAATGGTAATTCCACTTTTTTACTTTATTTTGTTTCATGTAATGACATGTTTTTAATTGGCAGCAACCCTGTTGGAAGCAGCCAACGTATTCCTCCAGCGGTGCCTCTCGAGCCGCCGCCCCTTAAAACTGTGCGCGTGGTATGTCTTTCATTTCGGTATATATGTGTGTTCATTAATGTTTACGCTCACCCTTTTTTGACATTTTGGTTGCAGGCTCATGATTTGATGAGTAAGTTCAAGGATTATTGTCAGGGTAATCTTCGAAGGAACATAGAGACATGCGCAGTTCTTGGGGGAAAGCTGACCGACAATGAGTACGTCGTCAGCGAGATCATCTTCCCGGATCAGAAGGGCACGACAGATACTGTGAGAGGCCTTCGTTGTGTGCTAGTTTATAAGCTTTTATCTGAGTACTCATCCAAACTTATATGCAGTGCTATGCGGTGGACGGCGCAGACGAACATGTTTTCAAACATCAACATGAACACGGTCTACTCACCGTAGGATGGATTCACGTAAGTATTCAGCTCGCGTCTCCAGTTTGTTGTTAATGTTTATTGATATCATATAATGCGTTTTTTACATTGCAGACACACCCGAGACATGATTGTTTTATGTCGTCCGTTGACCTGCACCAGCAATATGCTTACCAGAAACTACTGCCGGAATCAATATCCATTATCGTAGCTCCCACCGACAAACAGCGGTAAGAAGTTTCCCTTGTGTACATTCTTAATATTGCTTTCCACGTAATTGACCGCCAATTGTTCCCTTTGCATTACAGGCCATTCGGCATCTTCCGGTGTACCCCTGCGGGGATGGAGGTGATAGGAAAATGCAAAATTAAGGAACAATTCCACCTGCACGAACCTCCAACCTTTGAGTATGAGGGGCCGTTGTTCGCCGGAGCAGATAGAGTATTTCTTGACCCGCACTTGTCGTTTCTGATCACGGATTTGCACCCGAAACCGACCAGGAAGAAGAAGGCGTAGTGTAGGTCAATGATATGTTGTTTGGATGTTATGTATAATTTACATTTAACGGATGATTTGGATGATACTGGAACTGTTTGGGATTCTTTTTTGTGCAGGATGTACGAGAGTAGTTTTGGGGGAGTAAAGAAACAAGGCACATTATGTCAAAATTTTTAAAAAATTATGAAGTCAGGTCAATTGATTAGTTGTAACACCCCTGGAATTGAAAAAAAAACATTAACTTACTAACACAAAGCTTTGAATTTGCAAAACTTCTTTTTATATCAGAAAAACACAACTTTACATCAGTGCCATTTCACTGTCATCTACATTTGTCGAAAGAAAAAACAATTGTATCACGGCAGGTTAAGGTCCACATTTGTGTACGTTTGTGTGGGAGGACCTTCCGTATCAGACTCCTGCAGATCACATTGAAAAGGAAATGAGCATATTTCAAATAACAATTGAAAGCATAACGTGATAATGCACGGACCTGCGTCTCATGAACTCTATCAGGAACTGTCTCAGACACTCGAGAAGGAATTGTCTCAGGGACTAGGGAAGCAATTATCTCGGGAGCTATCTCGGGGACTCTGAACCCCATAAAGGTGTCCTCCGACCTTCCTCTGCCGCCTCTGCCTCTCCCTCTGTTGCCTATGCCAGCCCCTGCACTGGACTGGCCTCCCCCTTCGCACGTGCGGGGATTGTGCCCCACACTACCACACCGCCCACAAGTGACGTTCAAATGTCTTCTGCTTAGCACTGTCCTGCTGGGGGCCTCATCAACATCCCGTATTCGACGGACGCGCGGCCTTCCTGGAAGCCTTTTAAAAGGCGGCGGGATAATTGGATCAAGATTCGTCACAGGAAGCCACTCGATTGGTCCATTAAGGGGGCGGAGAAAGTGGGAGTACATCACCATGTATGTTTCCCGGTGATAGCACCAATGCACAAAATCCTCAGGAGATCTCCTCATGAAGTGAATGCACGGGATTGCATGCACACACGGGATGCCGGTCAACTCCCACCGGTAACATGTACAAGTACACCTTTCCAAATCAACAGCGTACATGTCGGTACCGTTGCTGACCTCAAACTGGGCAGCTCCTGCAAACTGAGGGCTCCAATTTCTACTGGCATGTTGTACTTTGGCGAGGCGGTTGCTGATCATTGGACACAACCGTTCGGTCGACTGAGCCATCTTTTCATATTTTTTTACGATCCTACCCATGATGCCCTTTCGAATGATCTCGAACATACTTAGAATAGGTTTGTCCCGGGCGGGTAGGATGCAGGCATTGAAGGACTCGCTGAGGTTGTTGAGGCTTATGTCGCACTTTGGGATCGAAGAAAAGGCATGTTTGGCCCAGCATGTCGCCTCTATTCCACGTAAATAGTCATGGGCCGCCAGGTCAAGGACACGTAACTTGGCCATCTCTTTCTCAAATTGCCTCACTGTTGTGGCTCTTGATGCAGCCCACATTGCATCTTTCAACAACTTGCCTTTAAATTGTTTTTGAAAATTGGCATAAAGGTGTCGAATGCAAAACCACTGGTCTGCTTGCCATGCCACATCTCTCACAGCTGGCACTAGTCCCTGCAAAGATGCATAATATGAGACAGACATTGGTAATATATGACAAACATAAACACATAATGCAAAAGCAGTGAATAACACCTTACCTTTTGTCGATCAGAAATAATCGTCCACCCATTGCCAGATGGGGTGTTTAGATCGTCCAGCAACAATTCTAGAAACCACCTCCATGAAGCCCTATTTTCAGCTTCAACGACTGCTACAGCAATCGGGTACATACCATAGTTCCCGTCGATGGTGACAGCAGTAAGCAGTTGCCCCGGAGTCGCTCCCTTCAAGTGGCAGCCATCTAAACAAATAACAGGTCTACCACCATTCAGCACTACCCTTTTGCATGCATCCAAGCACATGTACATCCTTTTAAATACACTCATATCGAGGTCAACACGCAGTGAACTTCTGGGATTCGACCTCCGAATCTCCTCAGCATAGGACCATATGAGCTTGTATTGCTCATTGGCATCCCCTTCGTTAATTTTCTTAGCCGCATTTCTTGCCCTTCTAGCAAGGCTGGATGTAATGTTGACGTTGAAGTCCTTCCTGACAGTCTCAATTATGGAAGATATGGCCCAGTCGGCCTGACTTTTAAATCTGTCCAAGTAATGCGTTGCCACCCATTTGGCTGTGGCATGGCGGCTTTCCATTTGTCTGGAGCATGTGTGAACGTCGTTGTACATCTTTATTTGAAACGTCATTTCATTTTTTATTTGTGAGGCGTGCAGCCGCCACATGCACCATTCTTGACAAGCAGCTCTCAATCGATGCGCATCACTGTGGGTGAATTTTATCCCGTACCCATTATTCATTGCATAATCAACAATTTCTTCTCTAATTTTATTCAAGGAACTATATTTTTTGCCTAGCCCCATACCAACAAATGTGCACTCTGCTTCTGGTTGGCGTCTCAGTCTACTCTCTGCCATGTCCATCTCTTCATCACTAGTGGATTGGCATGCTGATCGGAGTTCCTCATCGTCCTCTTCGTTTAAATTTGCTGAGACAAAATGAAAAATAATAGCAACTTCGTTTCCAAAGCCACGTACCTCCTCATTGGCCAATAATGTCTCTGAAGGGGCCACTTGAGCTTCACGGATAATACCACCTTCTGTAACACTCCAAGATGCCATTTTTTCCAACAAATTCTTCAACTTTTCCAAAATCCCTTTCTCTACTCGCTTCAGCGCAGCTCAGACTTCTCTAGGGTTAGCTAATAAAGGGAAAACGATAAAATACATGCGAATATCGCAGACCACTCGGATTATGTATTCTGCTGAATTAACATTATGTATTCTGCTGACTTAACAGAGGGACGCAAATGGCCTGGAGGCAAATTGCCTGGACGCCGCGGCGTCCAGGCATACATGGTGGGGCCATCAGCTTTTTTTAACGGACAGCGATGGTGCATTTGTCATTTTCACATACGTTGGTGGTTAACTTGTTAGAAAACATACCACAGTGGTTGACTTGTCATTGACCGCAAACCACGATGGTTGATTTGTCATTTTCCCTAGTTAAAATGTTTGTTATATTCCATTAAATGAAATAATTGAATAATTGAATATTCAATTAATTAACAAATATAAAGTAACTTTTGAAAATGGTTTTTAAAATCGATTATGTCAAATTTGAGTTAATGTCTTTGTACCAAGTGTTGAGCTATGGTGACAAGATGTTTTGATTTCCATAACATTTTTGTTATGAATGTATGAAATCAATTATAACTTAAATGAGATATTAATATTTGTAGTGATTTTCTCTAAATGTCATAATGACCATTATGAAGTTATTCAACTATAAATAGATGTTCAACCTCATTAGCATGAGTGGTTGAAATCTTTGAGATTGAAGAATCCATTTTGAGAGCAAATTTGTGAGTTTTCTGTGTTGGCTTTAGAGAAACATTCTCTAAATCTAAATAGATCGTCTCATGTGTTGAGAATACGATATATCATAAAATTAGTGTGATCTTGCTGCGTTTATCACGCCCACACGTGCTTATTCGAGGTGAGGAGAATTGGCGGAGAAGATCGAAGGTTTCAAAGGTTAAGAAAATTATTATCAAAGCTCTCCGATTTTGTATCCGTGTGAAGTAAGCTACAAAAGTATAATTTCTTAATCTTTTATATTATATATAAAAATTAAAGATTATTTAACACATATGATTATTATTATATTATAACAATGATTCATTTATGTTCATGATAAATTGTTTTTCATGGTACATATATTACGCATGTTACTGTTGTTGTGAACATCGGTAATTCTGCCGTGTGAGGAAACCCAAAAAGTAATAGAGAAAACTTGAAGAATTCAAGACTATCAAGTTAAATGAAGAATGCAATACTATATTGCAAAGGAAACTTCCTCAAAGCTAAGGTGTTGGCCTAATAGACATTATGTTATTTATTTTGATGATGACGATACTATTTATATAATTAAGTTGTTTAATGTGTAATTATTGATGTTAGTAAATATGTTATTTATATTCATTGAAAATACCCTTAAAACGGGTATTAATGTTTACTAACGTGTTTGCCTAAGTCTATGTAGTTTATATAATAATCATTGGAACTTAAAAGAATGAAAAAGAGCAAAACACAGAGAAGAGGTTAACGAAAGCATAATGATGGTTGACCAAAATTGTGAAACATAGAAGAGGCGCTCGACCAGCTGAGAAGTGGTCAACCGATTTTAAAGACAGAAGGCTTAGCGGTTTAGGGGTCGAAGAAGTGGTCAAGTTGATCAATCGCAACATGGAAAACTTGTTGAAGAAGCGGTCGACTGGTGAAGAAATGGTCGACCGCAAATTAAGCCAGATTCGAGCCAGTTTCTGCAATTTGAAGAAGCAGTCGACCAATGAGGAAGTGGTTGATCGGTTTGACAGATATGAGTGATTAATGGACAACCAAAAGCATAATAGTAACATTCCAACAGTCGAAGGTGGTTAACCAAATTGGAGGTGGTCAACCGCTCAACCATGGTCTATATATAGAAGACTCTCCGAAGTTCATTTTAACAATGCCAGAATCGCAACGAAACTCTACCAAAATCATTACACGATTTATCTATATTCATATGAGCCAATAGGCTTAACTCTGTCAATCCTCAACTTGAGATTTCATATTAGAGAGTTAAGTTCTAAAATTTTAAAATTCATTTTCGTACTTGTAAATCTCTACATCAAGGGTAACATTCCGTGAACAATCAAAGAGAAGGGTGACGCCCTAAGAAAAGTCAACTTGTAAAGGTTTGGTTGATACTCGTGAAGCCAATTGACACTAATCGAGGAGATTAGTGGGTTAAGGATCTCCAAGTTGGGAACTTTGAGCGCAGACGTAGGCGAGATTTTTTTAACCACGTGAACAAAGTGTTTGCACTCTCTAACTCTTTCTCTCATTTACTATCATTTGATTTAATAATTGTTATAAATCACTTCGGGTTTAGAATAACAAATATCGCACGAAAAATTTTAGCACACCTAATTCACACCCCCTAGCTTTATAGGCGTTCATACGGTCTGATAATTGTGTCAGAGCGGGGTGAATAAAATGTTTTTTGTGATATTGTGCGTATTGTATAAATTTGTTGATTTGATTGAATTTCTTCTTATAAATCTATTTGAAAAATTTCTTGATATTTTGTATATATTATGGATTTCAATACTCACATTGAAGGACAATCTATTTCTAGACCTCCATTGTTTGATGGTAATGATTATTGTTATTGAAAGTCTAGAATAAAATTTTTTGTGCAATCTTTGTATTATGATTTGTGGCATATAATTGAAAATGGACCATATGTGCTAATGAAATGCGTTACTGGTATAAACGTTCCAAAATTGTATTATGAATATGATGAATTTGATAAATGCAAGTTGAGTTTAAATGTTAAAGCTACTAATGTGTTATATTTTGCTTTAGCAAGAGATTAATTTGAAAAGGTACAAAGATGTGAAAATGCACATCAAATTTGAAGACTCTTTGAGGCCACACATGAAGAATCACCCTCCAAAGATGAGGATTTGACGAACATTTGCTTAATGGCCAAGGAATTTGAGGTAAACGATTCTTCCAGCCATTTAGTAGAAAATTTTGATGATAATGACTTGTTTGATGCATTTAATGAATTACTTGATCATTTTAGCATGCTTAAACAAAAGTATAAATCTTTGAAAAAAAAAAAGAAACTTTGATGAAAAAACTATTGATATGGTTCAATCTTTTAATAAGCCAATTAGTGATTTGAAAATGTTGAATGATAACTTGAATTCTACTATCAAATCACTTGAGATTGAAATTAGTACACTAAAAGCTAAAAATGATAATTTAAATTGTGTTGTGCTTAATTTTACAAAAGGGAGCAAAAATCTAGATATGCTCGTAGGAAAGCAAAGAGTTACATTTGACAAACCTGGAATTGATTATCAACTCTTCGTTAAGAAAAAGAATTATAATAATTTCTTTGTTGGTCCTATTACTTGTAATGCTTGCAATTGTATAGGACATAAATCTTATAGTTGCCCTATAAAATTGAATGATAAAATGTCCACTTCTAAATTGGTATGGGTTCCTAAAGGAACCACTCCTAAAGTTAAAGGACCCAAATCCTTTTGGGTGCCTAAGAAAAACATTTAAGTGTTTTTCAATTGTGAATCAAGAGTATGCATAATTGTTTGATTAATTATACTCTTGATTTGAATTGAATGGCTTATTATACATGTAGGTTAAAATCTTATACTTATTTTCTTGATTTGATTATATTAGTTGCATTTTTTTCATATCATTGGTTTAATTTTTTAATCATTCAAGTAGTTAATTCTTCAATTGGTATCATTTTTTTTAGTTTTTAAATCTTTGTTAATTCTAACAATTGGTATCTTAAATTATGTATATTGATTTATTGTTGGATTTTTGATGTCTTGGAAAGCTCCCCATTGATTTGAAATTGTTATTGATATAGGGGGAGAAAATAATGTTTTAAACTTGAATATTTTCTCATAAAGGTTAAATGCCTTTATTACAATTGATATATTTTGGTTTCTCCCAACAATTGGAACTCTAAGGGGAGAAATGTAATTGTTTTGTTTTGGAATGATTTTGATGAATAACCCCAACTTTTATATATGCTTAATGACAAAGGGGAAAAATTAATTTGATTGAGTTTATTTTGGTTTGATGTTTTGGAAATCCCCAATGACTTGATTTCGTACTTTGATAAAGGGGAAAAGAAATTGTATTTTAATTGATATTATTACATTGTATTTCAATTGGTATTATTACATTGATATCATTTTTCTTAATTTGTTTTCCTCCTTGAGCTTATGGTTTTGAATAATGTCAAAGGGGGAAATGAAGTTTTTTTTTTATTGAAATATTGAAATGTTGAATTGAATGGTTGTTTTTTGTTGTTAAATTCCCTCTAATGATTTTTATGTGTTGAATTTTGACAAAGGGGGAGAAATTTCTTTTTATGAATCTATGTTAGTACCTCCCCATTTAATTCTTTTTTATTATGACAAAAAGGGGGAGGAGTTAAAGTGAGTTGTTTGTTAGAAAAGCATGATTTGCATGAAATTAAAATAAAAAATTGCATAAACTAAGAGGGAGAAATCATATAATGCAATACTATATGCACATGCTTAGGATAGGTAATTAAACAACTTAATATAATTTGTCATCATAAAAAAAGAAGAGATTGTTGACCTAATAGATATTAGGTTATTTGTTTTGATGATAACAATATTATTTATATAATTAAGTTGTTTAATTTGTAATTATTGATGTTAGTAAATACATTATTTATATTCATTAAAAATACCTTTAATATGGGTATTAATGTTTATGAACACGTATTTGCCAAAGTTCATGTAGCTTTTATGATAATCATTGAGACTTAGAAGAATGAAAAAGAGCAAAGCACGAAGAATAGGTCGACGAAAGCATAATGATGGTCGACCAAACTTGTCAAAAATAGAAGAGGTGGTCGACCAGCTGAGAAGTGGTCGATCGGTTTTAAAGGCAGAAGGCTCGGTGGTTTAGCAGTCGAAGAAGCAGTCGAGTTGATCAACCGCAACATGGATAGTGTAATATCTGATAAAATTTTATCACATTTTTTTTGTTAACCCTATTTTCTATTTAGGAAAGAAAATAAATGTAAGAAAACTCTACCTAATTTGAAGGAAGCGTTACAATGGTAGAAGGAATTTCCTTCCCTTTTCCTTCCCTGTCACTCTTCTCCTCCCTGAAAACGCTAAATTTTTGTTCCTCTTTCCTTTTCAATTTTCGACCGTTGCCAGAAATCCCCACTGATTATCTCAATCTCTTTGTGTAATCAATCGGCAAGGCGGAAGTCCCTCGGCATTCACAGCGTGATTTGGGATCAAGAAATAGCTGTGGTGAGTCTATTTTCTTCCAACTCTGCATATCCGATTTCGTGATTGAAGTATTGAAATTTTGGTTGAAAACTTGGGTGTTTGTTTTATACAAACTATGTTCTAGGTTTTTGAACGTGAAGAACAAAATTAATTTGGAGAATATACCGTCAAATTTGCATGCTGTTAACGGGACTCGACTGAAGGTAAAAATTCAATCTTTCCTTTGATTGGCACTCTATTGTTTGGTATTTAAGCCTGAACTTAGGATTTGCTGAAAATATTGATTTTGAACTTTGGGGAAAATAGATTGTGATGATTTCTTGGATTGATGAAACCGACGTTGTGTTGGGAGGAATCGGTCGGCTGAGGAAGGTAGAAACGTGACCCAGCTAAGGCTGAGTCGGGGCGTGTGAGGGGTAAATCCTCGCTTCATTGGTCGGTTGATTGGTTGGCCGAGATTGTCTTTGCTAGAATCGACTTTGTTCGCAGCACTAAACATGAACGTTTGCGACAGAGATGAGTTCATGGGTTGGGTCGAGTAATGGACTCTGCAAGTTACGATCCACGTGATTTTGGGCTGCATCATATGGTTGTGGGCCAGGGACAAGAACTAAATTTGGGCCTATTATGGATTTTTTTGGGCTAGAATTCAGGTATCCTTTTACCCAATCAAATTGGATTAATTTTTAATAAAAATTTGGAAGGTATAAATTTAAAAAGAATTAATACCACAAATTTTTTTATAGGTATCCACTTTAAATCAAAAATCTGTGAGCCGTTGGATTTAAATTAATTCAATTTGGGCTATGTGGATTTTAGGCTTTGAGCAGTGTTACCCACTTCGAGGTAATGATTATTTATGCACTGTATTTGCATACTTTTTATGAAATAATTATTTTAAGACGAGTCTCATATTAAAACGGCACGTCCATTTTTATGACCGTCATATTTTTATATTATATTTTATTCTCACTGTTCACATTTTATTTAAGCATACCTATAAATATTTGTTGACCAACTTGGTCGTGCGAATCAAGTTTGACCGACCTAATTTGGGGTCTATTTTATTTTCACATATTCTACTGTGTAGAATGTGTTTATATGTTATTAAATTGGGTAATATGAGATTTTTCAAATGTCCTTGCGTTCGAATCCCTAAAGTACAAATAGGTAATAAGACAATTGTATGTGTTGTGTCTTTGGGTTGCGAATCCCTAAACTTGATTAGGGTATTATTTTGCTTTTGTGATCGCCGAGCATCACCTTTATTCTATTATATGTCTATGGCATGGTGTGTTCGGAGTCCGTGAGTGGCTTAATTTTCACTGTGATTTTTAATTTGTACAATAAGGGCTTATTTTAATTATGTACCATATATTAGTGGGTGATTTCACACATGCCCTTTTGTACATCTTTTTCTAAAAGGAATTTATAAAATATGAGTTTCAAATTCTTGCATGCTTAAACATCTTCTTAATTAAATTCTTCTTTAAAAACATAATCCCTTTTGAGTTTAGTCAAATCACCCCAATGACACCTTTCAGGATTTAATCAACCGAATTCTCAAATATCAAGTCAGGATTAGACCAGCCGAGTTTATTTAATTCTCGTAGTCTTAAGAATTCTCTTTGAGAGACATTTTGTGAGGTACTCATTTTATTGGATGACTGTAATCCTATTTTTAGTTTCTGTACAATTATTTCTTTTTGGATTATATTACTTGCTGTATGATATCACTTGTTGGTCTTGTTATGCCCTTATTCGTTGGGATCTGGCTATTAATTAATTTTTAAGTCTTCTCCTATTAATTAATAAAACTTAAGAGAAAAAGGGTCGGACGATTCGTTTATTCAGGCCAGGTCATTCCCCATTCTGTCTTAGGTCCCTTGTGGGTCGTGACAAAATTTTTGGTATCAGAGCCAGGTTCCATCTTGAAAAGTGATATCAATAAGATAGTATAGTAATATACAATGATTTACAAATATTGTGCCTAAGAACAAAGTACAAATAGTAATTTACGTTAAGGTGCTGATTGAAAGTCATCTTGAGGTTTCACTTATATATAAAAGCATTATCCAAATTGGACATGAGTAATTTGGAATGATTCAGATTTAGTCAGAGGTGATATGAAGTATGCTTTGTGAATGATTAGAAACAACCTTTCGAAACATATGAGTCTGCAAACTCTTCTGGGTTATATATGTGTGGGCCTGTGCAATCTAAACTTAAGAAACCTATCATAGAAAGAAATTTAAAGCCTCATTTTCCTTCTAAAATCCACGGCTTGCTCTTTCATATTTGGAATCTTTAGTTCAAGTTAGAACCTTTTGTTTGAAGACTCTGATAGAAAACTGTTGGTAAAGACTTCTAATTAGTCTTTGAATTGTAAAATTTGTCACTAGTGTAAGTTCCTCTATAGGCAGCTGAGAATGTTTGGACCAAAGATTGGAGTTGTTCAAGTGGAATGATGACTTCAATAGAGAATTTTCTGAAAGTGGCTTGTGTTGAAATCACTTAGGATGAAATTATAAAATATTTAAAGTCTATTGTTTGTGGGCTAAGCTTACCCATTGAGTGCTAAAAATCGGTTAAAGGTGATGGAAAGTAATTTAACCGTTATGGGAGTTCCATCAGAGTATTGAGTTGAGTTTGTAAACTTCCATTTTAAAAGGATGACCTAAGTATGGTGGGAGTCTGTTAAGTTAGATTAACCGCTAGATATGATGACATGAACTCAGTTTGAGGAAATATTCTGAAACAACTATTACAACATTGGTCATCGCCAGAATAAGACAAGTGTGTATCATGATTTGGATCATGAGAGTGGATCATAAAGAAGCTAGAAAATTCCCTAATTTTGATTACTCCTATGAATAAGAGTTAAGAAATGTATCTTGTTCATCGATATGCTATCCTGTTATTTGGCAAGCATAAATATCAATTGATCTGATAGTTATACATATGGATCAATTTGATGTAATTTTATGTATGAATTGGTTGAACCTATATACAGCTAAGATTGACTGTTGTCGGAGGACTATTACCCTTACATTGGAAGACGGAAAGATTCTAATACATCCAAGTAATTATTGTATGTTTCCTATTGATCCTATTTTGTGAGCCTGTTTGAGTGGTTGGAGGAGATTGGAGTATTACGAGAGTATTTTTGCTATTAGCAGTGACCTTGTTATGATCAAACATGATTCTATTTTATCAGTGGTTTGTGATTGCCCTTATATTTTTCATGAGGATCTGTTTGGGTTACCACCTGACCGCGAGATTGATTTTTTGCATGGATTTGATGCCCGATACTACTCCAATTTCGATTTCTCCGTACCGCATGGCTCCTGCTAAATTGAATGAACTGAGTGTTCAGTTGAATGATTTGTTGCAAAAAATGGTTTATTCAGAATAGTATTTCACCATGGGGTTCACTCGTTTTGTTTGCAAAGGAGTGGGATGGTTCACTTCGTCTATGCATTGATTATTAGAAATTGAATCATTTAGCAATCAAGAACGAGCATCTGTTGCCGCAGATTAATGACTTATTTGATTGGCTTCGAGAATTTATGTACTTCTCAAATATTCATTTGAAATTAGGTTATCATCAATTGAAATTACGAGAAAAAGATTTTTCGAAAACATCTTTTTGGATTCGTTATGGACATTTCGAATTTATGGTGCTTCTGTTTAATTTGACTAATGCACCAGCTGCTTTTATAAAACTCATGAATCGGGCCTTTCGACCATATATTGACCAGTTTGTTGTGGCATTCATTAATGACGTTCTGATATATTCTAAGACTCTAGATGAACCTATGGAATAACTAAGAATTTTTCTACTGAAGCTAAAGAAGTATCAATTATATGTAAAACGTGAAAAGTGTAACTTTTGAATGAATGAAGTGAAATTTCTTAGTAATGTTGTTTCACAAAATGACATTTCCGTTGATCCAGCTAAGGTTGAAGCCGTGTTAGATTAGAAGCCACCAAAAAATGCCACTAGGTGTGTAACTTCTTGGGTCTAGCTGGTTATTATCGTCAATTTGTGCAAAATTTATTTTGTTCATACTCCTTCTGTTTATACCGATCCATCAAGAGTTAGTTTTAGTTACATTTTGATGCAGCGGGATATATAGCTTATGCATCTCAACAGTATAAGGAGTATGAACAAAATTACCATACTCACGATTTGGAGCTTGCAGCTATTACTTTTGCCTTAAAGATTTGACGGAGCTATTTATATGATGCCAAGTTCGAGGTATTTTTGGATCACAAAAGTTTAAAGTATCTCTTATCGCAACGTGATTTAAAATTCCGACAACACCGTTGGGTTGAGTATATAGAGAATTATGATTTTACTCTAGAATATAATCCTTGTAAGACTAATGTTGTATTTGATGTCTTAAGTCATTATCTTCAAGGATCACTTTCTTTCCTTGTTTTGGAAGATTGGAAGAGATATTTTATTGTTGGAGATTTTGAACTGCAGTACCAGAACGATGGTCATTCAGTTCAAGTTTTTAATTTAATAGTGACCCCTATACTTTTGCAACGTGTTAAAGACTTACAAAACTTGATGATGTGTTGAAAGGATGATTCAATTTGGTGAACAGTTTGACGGTTGGGAGACCACTTCTGATGAACTCCCATTCTTTAAGAATTGAGTTGTTGTTTTTTGTGATTTGGATTGGAGGCAAGCAGTCTTGGCGAAGGGCCATAAGACCAGATTTGCTATTCATCCCGACAATACGAAAATGCATCATGATCTGAAGCATCAATATTTATGAGTTGGAACGAAACGGGATATAGCTATGTATGTTTTGAGATGTTTGACTTGTTAGCAGATTAAGGTTGAACATCAGAGACTAGTTGGGTTGTTGCAGCCTATGTCTATCCCTGAGTGGAAATGAGACAATATTATCTTGGATTTCATGACCAATTTGCCTTAGACGGTAACAAATTTGACGTAGTGTGGGTGATTGTTGATAGATTGACGAAATCCACATGCTTTATTTCGATCAGAATGGATATCTCTTTGACAAAGCTGAGTCAGTTGCATATCGAGGGCATCATTTGTCTTTATGGTATTTCCTCGAGTTTTGTTTGTAATAGAAATCCGAGATTCATATCAAAATTTTAGAGTTTCCTTCAAAAAGCTTTGGGCACGGAATTTAATTTGAGTACAACATACATTCTCAGATAAATGGACAATCTAAGCGTACAATCTAGATTCTTGAGGATATGTTAAGGTCTTGTATTCTGGATTTCAAAGAGAGTTAGGTGCATCACTTGTCTTTAGTGGGATTTATTTATAACATCAACTATCACATCAGTGTTGGTGTTTTTGCCATATAAGCTTTGTATGGAACACTGTGTAGATCCCCTCTACATTAGATTGAAAAGAGAGCGTGTCACTCTTAGGCCTAGTTCAATTCTTAAGACAACTCAAAAGGTTCAAGTGATTAAAGAGCGTCGAGGTGCAATTCAGAGTCAGCAAAAAGGATTATGCAAACCATCGACAGAGGGAAGTTGAGTTTGAAGCTGATGATTTTGTGTTCTTAATAGTACAACTTTATCATGCAATTTGTCGTTTCAGTGTAAGAGGAAAGTTAGTTCCCAAATATATAAGCCATTTTTGGATTATTGAACACATTTGTTTAGTGGGTTATCGATTGGAATTACCACTACAGTTGTGTTATGTTCATAGTGTCTTCCATGTATCTATGTTAATGAAGTATATCATTGACCCTTCACATGTTATTTCTTGGATTGAAGTTCATATTCAGGAAGATGTATCTTATGAGGAAGAACTTGAGAGAATTCTGGGTCATAAAATTGAGTTATATATCATCTTGAAATACCACTTGTTAGAGTTAAATTGAAAAGCCATAGTGAAGGAGAAGTAACTTGGAAAATTGAATATGAGATGATGATTAAGTATCCATGTCTATTATTTGGTACACTCGTATTTGTTTTAAATTTCAAGGATGAAATTTTTTAAGTGGGGAATAATGTAATATCTGATAAACGCTAAATTTTTCCTTCCATTTTCTTTCCCCATCACTCTTTTCCTCCCTGAAAACGCTAAATTTTTGTTACTCTATCCTTTTCGATTTTCGACCGCTGCCAGAAATCCCCACCAATTATCTCAATCTCTCTATGTAATCGATCGACAAGGCGGAAGTCCCTCGACATTCACAGCGTGATTTGGAATCAAGAAATAGCTGCAATGAGTTTGTTTTCTTCCAACTTTACATATCTGATTTCGTGATTGAAGTATTGACATTCTGGTTGAAAACTTGGGTGTTTGTTTTATACAAACTATGTTCTCAATTTTTGAAGGTGAAGAACAAAATTAATTCGGAGAACATATCATCGAATTAGCATGCTATTAACAGGACTTGTCTGAAGATTAAAATCCGATTTTTCCTTTGATTGGCACTCTATTGTTTGGTATTTAAGCATGAACTATGGATTTGCTGAAAATATTGATTTTGAACTTTGGGGAAAATAGATTGTGATGATTTCTTAGCTTGATGAAACAAACATTGTGTCAGGAGGAATCGGTCGACTGAGGAAGGTAGAAACATGACCCAGCTAAGGCTGAGTCGAGGCGTGTGAGGGGTAAATCCTCGATTGGTTGGTCAGATGATTGGCTGGCCGAGATTGTCTTGGCTAGAATCGACTTTGTTTGCAGCACTAAACGTGAGCATTCGCGACAAAGACGAGTCCATGGGTTGGGCCGAGTAATGGACTCTGCAAGTTACGGTCCACGTGATTTTGGGCTACAACATGTGGTTGTGGGTCGTGGACAAGAACTAAATTTGAGCCTAGTATGAATCTTTTTTGGGCCAGAATTTGGGTATCTTTTTACCCAATCAAATTGGATTAATTTTTAATAAAAATTTGGAAATATTTAGGTATAAATTTTAATAAAAAATTAATACCTTAAATTTTTTGATAGGTATCCACTTTTACTCAAAAATTTGTGGACCATTGGATTTGAATTAACTGGATTTGTGTTATGTGGATTTTGGGCTTTGACTAGTGTTACCCACTTCAAGGTAAGGATTATTTATGCACTACATTTGCATACTTTTTATAAAATAATTATATTGAGACGAGTCTCATATTAAAACGATGTATCCATTTTTATGACTGTCAAATTTGTATGTGCCGTGTCCTTGGGTTGCGAATCCCTAAATTTGATTTGGGTATTGTTTGGCTTTTGCGATCGCCGAGCATCACTTTTATTCTATTATATATCTATGGTATGCTGTGCTCGGAGTCCATGAGTGACTCTATTTTCATTGTAATTTTTAATTTGTACAACAATGACTTATTTTAATTATGTACCACATATTAGTGGATGATTTCACACATGCCCTTTTGTGCATCTTTTTCTAAAAGAAATTTATAAAACGTGAACAAAGTGTTTGCACTCTCTAATCCTTTCTCTTATTTAATAATTGTTATAAATCACTTAGGGTTTAGAATAACAAATATCGTGTACCATTGGGAACTCATAATTCGACAAAGTCTTAAGCAATTTGGGAGCATCGATTAATTTAATGTCTTTATTTGTCATCAAGAAATTCGAGTTGGGAGAAGTGAAACCAACCACAATTACACTCCAATTAGCAGATAGGTCATTGACTTTCCTTGCGACATCATAGAAGATGTGTTAATCATAGTAGACAAGTTCATATTTCTAGTTGATTTTTGTTATTTTGGATTTGGAAGAAGATCATGAAATGTCATTAATCTTGGAAAGACCATTATTAGCTATTGGACATGCACTGATTGATTTACAACTCGGTGAATTAACTTTGAGGGTAAATGTTGAAAAAGTTAAATTTAATATATACTGTAATTTTAAAACACCAATTGAAATAAAAACTTGCAACATGGTTGATGTTATAAATAGTATAGAATCTCGTATTTGTATAAAAGAAATATATAAAAAGTGACTAAGGAAAATGAATCCTAAAAAGTTGATAGAGTAATGCAAAGACATAAAAAATGTTGTGGATCACACAAAGAAAAGAGATATGAAATGTCAGCCAACTCAAGGTTCTATGCTAGAACAAAAAGTGAAGCTTTGTAAATCAATATGGTCAAACACATTCACAATGAATAAAGTGTTTTGGTATGAAGTGGTCGAACAAAAAGCAAAGAGTGGACGCACTTTTAAATTTGGCATGCAAATAATCAAAAATAAAAAGAGAGTCGCCATGAAAATGATAAGATAAAAGGATAATCTACATCAAAAATAAAATACGCAAAATGACGATAGTCAGACTATGATTAAAAATTAAGCACTTTTTGGGAGGCAACCCAGACATTTAGTTCCTAAAAAATAATAATAATAATAACATGTTTTGGTATTATATGTGTGTTTTTTCTCGCTTTGAAGGTTCACATCGATAAGATATGCATAAAAAAGAGTCTTCCCCAATCATTCTAATTGACAAGAAAGTCCTCATACAATATCTGCAGACGATGAAGATTATTAGCACTCTCCTTAACAGGGCAATACTTTTTCTCTTGTTTTTTTTTATCGCTTCATATTCATATATTAGGGACAATGTATCTACTAAGTTGGGTTTTTTTTTGGGTTTGACTTTATTTTCATATGCTCATCCCCTGTAGTTCATACATATTTGTTTGATCTTATATAATTATTACTTGTTATTTATCTACTAAAAGACAAATCATCAATGAAAAACCTTTAATTCATAAAAGATTGAAATTATTGATTTCACAAATATTTTTTATATTATTTATTAGACCAAAATTCTTTAGTTGAATAATTATTTATAAATCGAAAATCCTAATTTATTAAACTTTTATTTCTCTGGTGTCAAGTTAATCTTAATTCTAAAATTACAATTTCAATATTTCTATAAAAATTATTTTTTTAGTCATACAATGAAGTTTTATAGTTTTCTATTTGATTTCGCAAAATTCTAACAATCACTTGAGTTGTTGAACTTGTATGTTGCAATATTCAGATCGTATTTAGAATTACTTCTCTCGATGTTAGACTCTAAATATAGAATCATTTAATAAGTGGTTAACAAATTGAAAGCATGAGTAACAGAATATCATAAATAAATAATTAATCTAACCAACAAAATATTCAATTAGTCAAAATAATATTTAAAATAAACAATTAATCTCTCCTATAGAAGGAGAAAATTAGTTCAACATAGTAAAAATAAAAATAATAAAAAGCATGTTAAACATAAGAAAATAAAAAAGAAGAAACACGTAGAGAAGAAAATTCGTCTCCGAATGTCACCGTAATGGTGTAACCTGTGTGTCGATCTTCTTGTATGACGTCAAAAATCTTCTTTGATCACTCTCCAAAACTCGTCTCAAGGTTGTCGATATTCCTCATGTCGTCAAGTTATTCTGTATTTTTAGAGCATCTATTTGGATTTCAAAAAATCTATGATTTGTTTTTCAAAACGTGCGAGATTTCATAATTTTGGAAAATAAATCTGTTCTTGAATAAAATATAATTAACTTTTATTACCTATTTAGGCTGGAATTGTTTAACTCATTTGGCTTAGTAATTCAGGCTTTTTCAAGTTCATCTCACTTCATCATGCTCGTGTTGTACTATTTAGTTGCACAAAGAAAGAAAGAAAGAATGTTATATGATGTAGGTGAGAAATTATAATTTCTAGTGATATTTTGCTTGTTTTGTTAAAATCCCAAGGAGAACGTTTGAGTCATCAGGGAGAAATTTACAAGATAACACTCCCTAATTCTACTACTATCTCCCTCTCAAACTCTCAAAGTCGTCATAAAACAATTGATTTTTATTTTAATGTGTTCTGCAAGAACAATGTGTTGGTGTTCTACAAAATTTTACTATTTTTCATATTTATTATGGAAATCCATTTCAAGAAAGCACCTTGTCTGTCTGCGAGAGTTGTTGCTCTAAAACAAGAAATAGTTTTCCAAGAACAATTCACATAAGAGTGCCTGAATTTCTAAAAGGGAATTTTGTTTAAGTTGTTAGCGAAAATTTTTCAGTATTGATCTCAAAGTACAATGGTTGATTTGTTAATTTCCCTTCCTAGAATTTGGTCAGACAAGCTCAATCCTATCCTACATAACAACACCCAAATTAAAGCTATAGTTGCAAGACATAAAAGAAGTAAAACCACCATACAAGCCAACTGAAAATCACATATAAGCCAATTAAAAGTAAATTCTTCAATGATATTATAAATGCAAAATCAGCCCTTTTCTTGTTTCAGCAAGGGGGAACCAGCATACCCATTGATTTCCAAAATATAAATGATTTTTCATATACATATATGCAAATCTAAAGCTACCAAAAAATGCAACATTCTTTGCAATCAATGTGCATCAAAACCACATTTCTCATATCCTTACCTCAAGAGGCAATTTTGAGAATGCATCTTGCCAAAACATGCATATCTCAAAGTTCACTTTCAAGAACTATTTCTTGTCTTCATCTTCCTCCTCTCCTGCTGCTACAAAACCCTCCTTCTGGCCACCAGCTTGGCCGAGGGAATGTCATCCCTCGACGCTTGAAAATGTCCAAAATACTGAGACCCACCAGATCATCATCATCATCACTTTTGCCATCTTCTTCTTCCTTGAGGATTTTCAACACGTCTAGAATAGTTACCTCTCTGTAAACCTCAGGGGGGGAGGCATCAGAATCCAATCCATCTGGCACTTTCCTTTTCACACCGCTCACTAATGGTGGCAGAAGTTTGGACATCCCAACCCCTCCATTGGTCTCAGTATTTTCCACGATGCATTTGTCAGTGTACTCCATGTCGTCTTCATCACAATCGCAATCCTTGTTATCTTTTACACCATTTTCTACCCTCTTTAATTTTGCCTCTTCCATTTCTAAACCAACTTTCAAAGTCTCAGTGAATCCCATACCTGTGATGCTTTCACTCAAATACACCGATTCAATAATTTCAGTTTCAGTCAAGCTATTCCTCTCTAATTCACCAGAAAAATTGAATGTTTTCTGACCTGAACTTTCTACATCGGTTATCTCACCAGCACAGTTCGTTTCCACCAACGTTTCCTCATTAATTTCAAGAATTTGATCAGGTGGAGTAACACCTACATTTTTAAGTTCGTTGAAAACTTTCAGAAAATCTTCGCTAGTTTTCTCAGTAGTAGTTTCCGTAGAAAAGGTTGGCAATTCCAAACCAACAACCTGTCCAATAACTTTTAGCTCATTCCGAGTCGAGTCAGCCAGGGCTTCCCCGAAACAAAATTCCTTCCCTGAAACCGCAAACTTCTTAGGTTCCAAATCACCAATCTCCTTTTCGAAAATACTTTCCTCCAATGCAACTGGTCGATCCACACTGGTACTCTGGTCCGATTTCTGAGACAACTGAACCTCCGAAGAAAACCCTACATCCGTATCCCTCCCCAAATCGACCACTTTGGGACCATACATCCAGCGATCATCACCAAGCGAAGTTTCAGTATCCAATATTTCGTCATCATCTCGGTCATCATTCCGACGATCATCCACCGCCACCGCAGACCTCTGCCCATCAGAGCTCGCCATTGCTGATTCTTCAGGTGGCGTATGATACTCATCGCGAGGGCTACTGTCATTAGGCTCCCAGCTCTCCGGAAGTGACACCATGACAATACCAGTTGACTCAACGCCAAGCTCACTGCTGTCTGACGATTCGGAATCGTCTTCGACGTCAGTCTTTCCCGCGAAGGGGCATACTTTCAAAAGGTCCTCTTGCGAAGCAGAGATTTGGCAAAGCCGGATCAATGAGCCGTAAGGGTCATCCCCGTCGTGGCCCTCCATTTTCAAGGGAAATCGAAGGGACTGAGGTTCTGAACGAGAAAACAAGGGAAGAATTAGACCACTATATATTTTGGTGGGAAAACATCCCGCGCTTTTGTAATCAACGGTGGCCTGCAAAACAATTGGACGGTCAGGATTCCGTCCCATACCTTTCGAACAATTTTTTAGGTCATATAGAAAGTAGTTATCCTAAAATATTTCAATTTCCCACCTGAAAAACAAGTCCAAAAACCCAGAAAAAACTGGCGTATTCTGTTCCGGCGGACACCATAAATGGGGATTTGCACTATCATCTGTTGATGGCAAGAATTGAACTATAACCAGCTTGGTTTTCAATGCCCTTTACTTTCATCTCTTCTCTTACCATCTCGACCTCCTCCCACCTCCCAACACCTGCATAAACGTTGGACAAAGCCAAATAGTCCTCGCTCAAATCTAAACAACTATGCCATGGCTTTTCTGTGAGGAGGAGCTTCCCCACCTTCTCGCCCATATGAACACTCCCATGGACATGACACGCACTCAACAAACTTCGACACAAAATTGCATCGGGCTGAATTGGCATGGCCTTGATAAACTCAAATGCATCTTCCAAACGCCCTGAGCGTCCTAGAAGATCAACAATGCACCCAAAATGCTGCATTCGAGGTCGAACTCCAAATTTCCTTTCCATTTCATTGAACAAATGGAGACCTTCTTCAACAAATCCTGCATGACAACAAGCAGAAAGCAAGCTAGTGAAAGTCACTGCATTTGGCTTGACGCCAGAACTCCACATTGCATCCAGAAGCTCTAGAGTTTCTTTCCCTTCCCCGTGAAGGGCTAGGCCGGTGGCCATTGCTGTCCATGTCAGTACGTTTCTCCTACTCATCCTATTAAATATTATAAGAGCAGTGTCGAGGCAGCCACATTTTGAGTACATATCAATAAGGCCGGTGCCAAGAAACACATCATCTTCAGGAACTCTCATTGTTTTCTCTATATATCCATGAATGCAAACACCGATTTCAAGAATACCCAATCGAGATAGTAATGAAAGAACACAAACCATTGTAGTGTCTGTTGGTTTAGCCCCAGAAGCATCAACCAACATTTTCTTAAACAACACCATAGCGTTAATTGTATTTTCCTCTGCTTTCTCTCTCTGTGAACAATACCCAGAAAGCATGGCATTCCAAGTAATCGTATTTCTTTCACACATTTCATCGAACAACTTTCGTGCCAATTCAATATCCTTATTGCTCGCATAAAAGTGGATGCCTGTGGTTTGAACAGTAATACTCGAAATCATTCCAGACTTCAATACAAAAGCATGGACTTGTTTTCCAAAGAGCAGATTTGTCAATGATGGCGATCGAGCACCAGCTCGTAGAAGAAAAATGTAAGTAGATTCATCGAAAACGACATTACCCAATGAAACCCAGTTGGAGAAGACGGCAATAGATATTTCTGGTGGAGCGCAACGTATCAGAGTGTTGAACAGAAAGGGGTCTGGGTAGGCATGGTGCTGTAAGACTAAGCGAGCAAGGGTGGTACTTTGTAGAGAAGATGAGGAGCAGTATAGCTCGATCAACCTGACGTAAAAGGAGGGGGATTTGAAGCCGTTGATGATCAACTGGGCGTGAATTTGAGTGAGTTGGTTAGTAGATTTGAGATTGTTGTGTAAGAGAGAAAGGCACGTCAGTCTTGGGAGGAGAGCGCGCATTTGGTTGCTCGAAGGTCGGTCTGTTTTCAGGCAAGCAACATGGTTGGCCCTTTGAATGGAAAAATATTTTAGGGTAAATAACACTGCAAACCCTATAGTTCTAAGTCAATGACAAGTCAAACCTTGGAGAAATTTTTTTAATAACTAAAACCCTGAACTATGAGAAATTATCGCCGGCAACCTCGCAGTCAAGTTTTCCGTCCAAATCCGTCAAATCTAATTCCTCAGTTAACTTGAAACGTTTTCCTCTCAATGTTGATCTCGTTCGTCGGCGTCGATTCTTAAAATCGATGTTAGTTCTACCATATAAATGAATTTCAAAGTCGAAGATTCAAAAATTTCGAACTTTTTGACTGTAAAACGACGAATATTGAAGGAGAACTGTCTGTTTTAGGTTAAAAGACGATTTTTAACATATAACGGACGTCCGTCATACTCTAACGGACGTCCGTCATACTCTAACGGTATGAGGAAAGTCCTAATTTAATTTAAATAAAATATTGGGTAAATAACACTGCAAACCCTAAAATGAAGGGAAAATGACAAATCAATGATAAGTTAATTATTAAATTTTTTTGGCTAATAAATTAATCACTGAACTATGAAAAAACGTCACTACAAACATCGTTGTTATGTTTGCTATCAAAATTCATCGATTGTAATGTCACGGTCATGTTACCGTCGAACGGAGACGTCTAAGGTAGCAACAATAGGGGACGTCTATCAAAATTCGTCGACTGTAATGTCGCGGGCACATTAACGCCAGGGACTGTCAAATAGAGACGTTCAAGACAGCAACAACAGACGTCACGCAATGAAGAAAGACGTCCAGTGCTAATTCAACAGAGAAGAACTTACTTAGTAACTTACTTATGTCTAAAAAGATTGTCAATAAGAGTCTTTCCTACAAATTATCTTGATCAATATTATTTACGCTATTTCAACTCGATCTTATTTTTATTTTGCCCAACAAGGCTTCACTGTATCATTTTGTAATCAACTCAATTGAATTCTAAAAGAGAAATCAAAATCCACACATTTCTTTCAAAAATCTAAGTTTTCTTATTTTATGAAATTAATTTCTTAAAATTTATGTTAATTGAACTTTCTAAATTTTCAACATCTATAGTAAACCATGGAATCCTGCCGCTTTAGTGATTTGAGTATCACTTTGTTAATTTAATGTTAGAAAGTGGGGTTGTAAACTGATCTCTATTCGAAGGAAGAAGGGATTGGCTGCTGTGGTAGACTGCCTCTGAAAAACTCCATTTTGAAATGTTTCCTCTACGTTGCTCGCTCGCAGTCGACCACGCCGCGAGATTAATAAATAATATTTTATATTTATTGAAATATTTGAAATAATTAGGAAAATTAATAAATGAACTATTGTACTTGATACCGTATTTTTGCTAATAACGTAACTACTCAACTATGGTAAATCGCCGCCGCAAACATTGCCGTTAAATTTCTAAGAACTCCCCGTGGAAAAGAGTTAATACCCATGGAAAAAACTGCAAGAACTCATAATTTTAAAGACTTTAAGTAGAAAATACTTAATATTCATAGGGAATGAATTTAAAATATTTTAAATTTTGTAAAAGAGTGGATTTAGAATATTTCAATTTTTATAATTTAAAAAATTTTGTAAAATAATATTAATACTTTAGATTTCGGATAATTTAGAATTGTTTTATTATTCATTGGAGAATCACAGCTTATCTGTATTGTCTGTATTTTTCTACAAAGAAGACAATGAATTTTTTTTTATTTGTATACTTTCCTCTATGGAAAGAAAACTTTCTTCTGTGGAACATTGTCTTTTCGCAGGGGAATGTCGTCTTTCTGTAGAGGAATGTTGTCTTTCTGCAGATAAAAGTTGTTTTTCCGCTATAGAATGTCGTCTTTCTGTAGATGCATATCTTCTTTCTGAAAAGTAAAGTTGTCTTTCCTCTGCGGAAAGATGACATTCTTCTGCGGAATGTCGACTTTCTTGAGTTCTATTTCAAGAACTCACTTTCCGTAGAGGAAAGACAACGTTCTGTTGCGAAAAGCTAATGTTTTGCAAAGAAAAGACAACGTTCCATAGATGAAAGACAACGCTATTTAACCGCAGTGTTTACTCCGTCAATTTTTCATAGTTCAGTATTTAAGTTGTCAGCAAAAATTATTCGACGATTAACTTGTCATTGATCCAAAAGTATAGTGATTGATTTGTTAATTTCCCAAATAATTACAACACATATAGTTTGGGATTATGTTATTAATTTTAGGGAAAATGACAAACCAACTATCGTACTTTATTCTCAATGAAAAACCAACCATTGTACTTTTTTTGCTCACAAATTAACCACTAAACTATGAAAAAAAAGTCACCACAAATATTGTTGTCACGTTTGTCGTCAAAGTCCTTCGATTTCGTTCATCCGCAGAATGAGGATAATCAGCCACGGATCATCGTACGTTGTTCTACTTATATAAGAATCGACTGTGTGCTCTGGCGAGTACCACAAAATACAAAATTCTCAGTGAGCTAAGTTTAATGAATTATAGGGATGTTTGTTTTATGTTCGAGGGACGTCCTTTGCGATTATACAAGCAGATTTAATGTTCAGAGAAGTCCCTCAAACATAAAACAGACGTCCATCGGCCATAGACAAACGTCCGTTTCAGCCTAAACAACATAGTCTTAAGTCGAGGGACGTTCGTTGTGAGACTAGAGACGTCCGTTATGGGTAGAACGACGTAATCTCAAGTCGAGGGACGTTTGTTTCTGTACGAGGGACGTCCGATGTAGGTAAAGGGACATCCGTGTTGGATCAAAGGACGTCTGATATGGAAAGTAGGAAGTCTGTTGTAGACCGAGGGACATCTGTCTTAATTGAGATAGTCTGCCTTTTAAAAAAATGGGTGACTTGCACTTGACCTTTCTTTAGTTGGTGGCCTAAATCCATCTTTTCCGTCAATTCCAATCGAGGGACGTCCTTCTTTGATCCAACAGTCAAAAACCATTGTCTGCCATCACCTTTAAAAAATGAAAAACTCCATCCAAGCCGTCCATTCTAAACGAGGAATGTCCGTCCTCGATCCAATGGCCATGAACTTTCATCCGCCATCGCCTTTAGAAAATGACAAACTCCATCTTCGTTTTCGTGAGTGACTTCATTTTACTATGATTTTTAATTAATATAACAATGACCAATTTTAATTACATACCACATATTAGAAGGTGGTTTTAAACACGTGTTCTTTTGTACACATTTTGAAAAAAATGAATTTATAAAATGTGATTTTAAATTCATGTCATATTTAAACAAAATTTTTTTAAAAATTAAAATTATTAAATCCCTATTGAGTTTAGTCAACTTACGCCAATGATACCTTTGAGGATTTTATCAGTTGGTCTTCTAGTTGCTGAGTAAAGATTATACCCACGGAGTTTATTTAATTTCTGTGGTCTAAATAATTATTTTTGAGAGACATTTTATAAGATATATTCTTTATTAGATAACTATAATATTTATTCTTTAATTTCTGCATAGTTATTTTATTTTGGATTATATTACTATGCTATTTAATATCAATGTTGAACATGTTAATCCAATGTTTGTTGGGACTTGGATTATATTTAATATTTTAAGTCTTTCATTTCTAATTAATAAAACGAAAAAGAAAAAGGGTTGGATGATTCAATTCTTTGGGCTAGGTTGTTCCCCGTTCTGTTTCAGGTCCCTTACGAGTCGTGATAACAACTCTGACAGGTTTATGTTTTCACACCCAAGTACACAGTGGAGTAGACATGCCCCATTAATCTATTAACATAAATATATTCTATAATTATGACAGTCCGCCTTGTGAAAGCCAAGAAAGGCCTAGGTGTGGGCCCAACCCATATTAGTGGGGGTGCACATTCTCACATTCCTTAGGATAGCAGAAAATACATGGTTTATAAGTAAGGTTCCTCTCTCTACCTAGTATAATACATTTTGGGCTAACCCCAAGAACAAAAATCTTGCGAGTTTCGGCACAAAGCGGATAATATTGTACTGGAGCACTAGAGGACGTTACAAACTGTATTAGAGCGAAATTTCAACCGAAAATGTGGTCGACGAGGACGTCAGGTCTCCAAGGGGAGAAGATTGTGACAGTCCACTCTATGAAGGAAAGGTCCAAGAACAAAAATCATGTGGGCTTCAGCCTAAAGCGGACAATATTGTACTGGGAGCACCAAAAGACATTACAATAATGATCAAATGTGCATAACAAACAAGGGACCCCCACTTGAGTGCTGACCAAGTTGTTTTAGCAGTTCAAAATATGTGTATGCTGAATTTTAAAAAAAAAGTAATATGCCAGTAAAACAAACATATATAGTACAAAAGATCAACATGTCAAAAGACAAAATATATCATAAAATATATGAGATCACATCTCAAAATAAGTTTTATAAAAAACCTATATGCAATACTGAAAATAAAAATAAACTCATACCTTAACCAACCATTCTAAAGATCCAAAAGTCCAAATAATGAATTAAATCTTGTCACTCATCGTTATGGTATCATCATTAGGCTCTGACACTTCTTAGTTTGATAGTTGAAATTCAAAAGTAAAATCCACGAGTAAGGTAAGAATCAATTTTAGAAGTGAAAGGGCCTAAAACCCAAGCTAACCCAAAATAGGGTAGGCCTGTGATGCACTCGCACGTGCGCCCACTTTGACCAAGCCGCTACTCGACTACCATAAGGAAGACATGCGTTAAGAAAACCAGTGCTAAGCAAAGACATATTACCATATTATGTCGTAGCTTAGCGTCGAGGGTCAAAAATTTTGTGACACAGAAACAATTGATTTCTGCTTGATTCTCACTTGGTTTGCTATAATTTTCAACTCCAAGTCAAAGCAAATTAACAACTCATCCAAATCTTACAACAAAGCATATTTTTGTTCATAAAATCGTGGATTTCAAACCCCATACATAGCCTCTCATCAAAACAATGAAAACCATAAAAAAAATTGACAAGTGAAATTTTTTTCACCTAATAGTCAGTCAAGGTGTTGAAAGTTGATATGTTTTGTCACGTAGCGGGCACATGTAAAATTTAGGTGAAATGGTCAAACTAGTAAAATTTGGTGCTATCGTGTTGTAGATAAATGTAGGGAATTTTGTCCTGTAAGCTTGAGTCACCTTGAATTGGATTTCTAATAATGGTTAAATGCTCGGGAAAATCAGAAATTAAAGGAGTGTATTTCATATAGATTATGTTATATTATATAATATATATTAAATAAAAATTTAAAATTTCATTATAAAGAATATATATATATATATAAGTGTAAGGGAATAAGGAAAACCCTCATTCCCCTATGTGACCACCGCGATAACAAGAAAGGAATGAGAGAGGTATGAGACACCAAATTGTGTGAGAGGGTTTCTGACTCTTGATTCCCGATCCCGATGACCCTAGCTCAGATTTTTGTGAAGAGATTTCAAGGGTAAGTCGTTCTTTTCTTTGTTTCGTGTTTAGAGTTTTGTTGAAAGTTAAAAATCAGATTCAAGCTTAGAAACTCAAATCTATGTATTGTTGCTGTAATATATTGGTAAATGTAAGGTTTATGCAAGAGATTTATCCATTTTGGAGGTGAAAAAAAAAGGAAACTACGCGTCGACTAAGAGTCTCGTCAAGTTCAGGCTGGTTCAAGGTGGACTGGGCCGATTGGCAGGTCGACCAAATCCTGAACCGGTCGATAGCACCATTACTCAAATTGGCTGCTATAGTGCCTGGTCGATCGTTGTAGAGCCCTGGTCGATCTCACAGTGTGATTATGTGCATTTTTGGGTTGTTCACATGTCACTTTGGGTTCCTAGTCCTGGTATATAACCTATTCTTGTTTCCTTTTGATTTATTGATAGGAATTCTTGATCTTTGACATATTTTTATGCTTGGATGAGTTTTTAGATTACGAGCCGGTGTTTGAGGTTGTTGCTTCTATCGTTAAGAAGAACAACTATCATCGAGGCAGAGATTTTATACTTTTTGCACTGCATTACATAGTTTTTAAAACTATTTTGTGGGTTGCTACGTATGAAAACTTGACGGAGACTATTCGACAACACATCAATTTTTACGTATATGTACGTATGTCTTACTTATTTATCTTAAGTGTGCATGGTTTATTTCTTTATTATCTATTGTATACTTGATGAATCATCATCATGATGTTTTGGACGGTCTGATAACTTTTGAAAAAGTGTTATTTTAGAAGTATAATGTATATAAGTATTGTTTGAAATTTGTGATGTAATTAATAAAAAGGAAAATTGACAAAACAACCACTGAACTATGAGATCAGTGAGAAGACAACAACTAAACAATTTTTGCTAACTACGGAAAATAAATGGAGCAAATATCGCTATCACATTTTTTTGTTAAACATTTAATTTTTTTTCGTAACGGAAAAAATATATTTTGTAGCAAAAAATATATTTTTCACAACAGAAAGTGTATCTTGTGCAGCGAAAACATACTCTCCATAGATTATTAATTAAATTTGTAATTAGTCTTTGAGATACTCGTCCAAATTAGTAATTAAGTACCAAATTAATTACTAAAGAATTAATTATAAGGTAAAATTAGTTACCAAATTAACTAATTTTGAAATTAATTATCAATTTTATTAATTTTGAAATTAATTGCCAAATTAGTTAATATTTTGTGAAAAATACTCTTTCTACTGCAGAAAATACTTTTTCTGCTATGAAAAAAGTATTTTGCACAGAATATTAATAGATTTGGTAATTAATTTGACCTTATAATTAATTATATGATAATTAATTTGGTAATTAATTACCAAATTAGACGAGTATCTCAAAAATTAATTACTAATTTAATTAATTTGCTGAATTTAATTTTGGTAATTAATTTCATCATATAATTAATCACATCGTAATTAATTTCACCTTATTATTAATTACCTAGTAATTAATTTTGAAATTAATTAATTTCACCTTATAATTAATTACCTTATAATTAATTTGGTGATTAATTTCACCTTATAATTAATCTGGTAATTAATTACCAAATTGGACGAATATCTAAAAAATTAAAATCAATTTAATTACTATTTTCCAAAAAATACGTTTTCATTGCATAAAATAATTTCCGCTGCGAAAATACACTTTTTGTTGCAGAAAACATTTTTTTCGATGCCGAAACGAAAGAATATTTTCTACATTGGAAATGTATCTTCCGTTGCAAAAGAATTTAAAATTTTAACGAAAAATATGGCAGTGATGTTTGCGCTTTTCACTTTCCACAATTGTGTGTTTTATTTATTAGCAAAAATTGTTTAATGTTTGTCTCGTCATTGATTTCATAGTTCAGTGGTTGTTTTGTTAATTTCTCTAATGAAATCATATTTTAGTTATAAAATATTACAACACACTACAACATTGCATTTATATATAAAAGAATTTGTTTTTATGTGAATTTTATGGCAAAACTTATATAAAATGATATTTAATGCAGATTCATGATGAGAAGAATATTTTAATACAGATAATAAAGTTGAGACTTATCAAGAAATAGAGAATTTAAATTCTTCAATAAATAGAAGATTCTAGAGATAAGGGAGAAAAAGAAATCTTGAGCAAAATAAGAATCTTATTCAAATCTAAATTCGTAGCTACATAAAAGAGAAAATATTCAAATTGACCAAACTAGATAAGGAGGAAATTAATTGGCCAAATTAGTGAAGGGAGTAATGGAAGAAAAAGAGGAAAATTCTAAGACATAAAAGGAGAAGAACTTTATGATCAAAGGAGGTTCAGAGAGAGGAGATGATCCAGTACAGAAAGGAGAGTTTTTTGGCAATGATAATTGGAGAAAAACTATGAAGAAATAGCAAAACCCGTTGGTCATAGCTTATGTTCGTTGATGCAATTATTCTAGAAACAGTCATTGTTGCGACATCGTGCAACATCAGAATAACAGAGAAGATTCTACATATTTGTTTGTTATGTTTTTGTGTTTAATTCCAAACTTAATATGATGAATATTTCTCTAGTTATGGGCTAAACTTTTTTGTTTGTTAGGAGGAGAAAATACTAAATTATGTGAATTTATTTTGTTTGCTAAAATTTGTTAGAAAATCAAAGTTGAATAATTCAATATACTTTGAATGGTTAATTTATTTAGTATAGACAAATATAAATAATTACTCATATTCCTATTGTACTTACCGGTAATTAGGAGTTCAAGACCAATATTGAATTGTGTGAGGATAACATTTACATATCGTTTTATTTTGAATCACATGACATGATAGAATGATGCCAAATTAAATTTTCTAAGATTTTTATCTTTCATAAATCCTGAAGAAATTATTTAAGAAAATTATCAAGCAACTCGACAGAGTCTTGATGTAGAAAGAAGAATAGAATGTTGCAACACTTTACAACAGTTGTAATAAAGCTCACATAAGGAAGGAAATCAATTTTGAACCAATTCCTTCTAATCTAAACCTTTCAATTGCATATTTACATTTTATTTTATTTACTTAATATCCACTTCACCATTCTAAAGAATTTTTATTTTATTTGTTGTTTTACTTAGATATAAAATTTTTATCAAACTTGTCATCGTGAGATTGATACTTTACTTACTTTTTGTTGATTGATTTGAGACACGTGCAGTTGCTTAGTGCTAGTTTTGCACAAACACGATCTCGGTGTTAAAATATCACGAGGTTATTCCAATTCACCTTTTGCTATGTGAAGGTGTTTGTTTGCACGTTACAAAAATGGATAATATAGGGTGGTGATGACATGCTCCTTGGGTTTTGAATCCCTAAACCTAACTAGAATTTGTTTATTTCTTTTATGGGTGGTGTTGCCGCCTGGTCTTTGAATTGTTGGCCACCTATGTGACGCTGCCAGTTTTTTAGATCACCATTACTTTTATTTCTTCTATTTCCCGAGGTGTTGCCAAGTCTTTAGATCACCACTTTTTTATGATGGTGTGCCAAAGGGGTCCATTGAGTAACCCTTCTTTTTCATTTGGATGGTGTTTCTTTAAAACTAAAAGAGATGTAAGCATATTTTAATATAGTTGTTTACATATATAGTAAGATTTGATAATTGACTAATTGATGGCTCATGGTGCTTATTTTTGAATAAACTGGTAAAGATGTTTTGAATGATTTAAAAATCCATCCATAACACAGTAACAAAATTTAAATTGAACATGGTTTTGAAAGAAAGGTAAAACCATTTTTACGTGCATTGCATTTAATAACCTACCTATTGAGTTAGTCACCCACCCCAATGACCCCCTCCATTTCAGGTAAGGAAAAGAGCGGTTAAGAGTACCAATGCTATGGCATTTCTCCCGTTTCTAATTTTTTGTCCAAGTGTTTTAGATTTCGTTTCGTGTTGAGGAGATATATACATTTGTTTAGGTTTGTATAAGATTTTGGATGACATTGGATATTTGGGATTTGATGCACAATAATTTGCATTTAATTTATTTTGCTCACATTATAAATCTCGTAATCACTTTGTGAACCTAGGCCCATCTTGTTTGAGCTATGACTTTGATTTTCGTTTAAGTCTTCCACTGTAAACTAGGCCTTGGGTTGGACGATTGGGTCCTCTTCGAGGATCAGGTTGTTTAACCTAACATTATGTCAAGCCCGCCTCTGGGTCATAACAAAAATAAATTGGTACTAGAGACAGGTTTCAGGAACTTCCCAATAGCGATTACTTAAGGTTTTTATGGTGCAGAAATTTTGAATGTTATCCATTGTGTATAAAAATTTTTCTAACCAAGTAAAATTTTGTTATTAGAATAGTTGGGATGTCGCCGAAAAGAAATTCTCATATTCCACCCTAAGGGAGCAAATTTGACACTATCACAGCCATGATTGAGGCATTGCAAAATCTGTCAAGTAGTAGTTCTACTATGAATCCTAGTATGACTCGGATTGCCTATTTTTTTGAGTTTGCTAAACTGAAATTGTTTGAAGATGATGCCAACCCAATGGAGGCAGAGAATTGTCTCCAGAAAATAGAGAGGAACTTCAGGTCTCTTCAGATTCTAAATGAGTACCAAGTTGGGATTGCTACTCACTACTTGGAGAGGTTAGCATTGAGCTAGTGGAATGTAGTGTATTCGAGCTTCAATGTACAATCTATAGAGTGGAAAGACTTCATTGAGGTGTTCAGGGGTTAGTATAGCAATAGCAGTCATCACGAGTTGATGATGAGGCCTTTTAATGAGCTAACCCAAGGATTTATGATAGTAATGGAGTAATACGCTCGGTTCTATGAGCTTTTGGCCTACTTTGAGGGGATTTTTTAGTAGTGCTAGTTTGTTAAGTTGCAATAGAGTGTGAGGATGAAACTTCAGTAAGGTGTAATTGTCATGCAGTACAGTACTCTCTTGAGGGTTTTTTAGGTTGCTCAAAGGATGGAGAAGGTCTTTGATGCCAACTATGGGAACTTTAAGGAGAAGCAAGCTAAGAAAGAGGATATAAAAGCCACTAAGAAGAATCCAGGAAAGTTTCAGGGTCAGGGATAGTGGAGGTCTAACCTTGGGTGCTACCAGTATTGGGTCGTCTGGTAGCGGCTGTTACAACCCTCATACGTGCCATACTTGTGGACAACTAGGGCATTTGAGGAAGAACTACTTGCAGAACCACTAGTAGCAACCACCTCATCAGTCTTTCTTCTCTTCTCAGGGTAGTGCTGCTCGGGCCACTCTTGGGGATTGACATGGTTTTGGCAGGCCGTCCTTCCAGGAGTATCTAGGGCAACCAATTTTTGCTCCCTAGCAGCTAAAAAGCCCTAACCAACCTATTATTCCCCTTCCTAGTTGACCAATATAGATTTTTATGGGTGGACTAGATATCAACAGAGTTTCAGGTTTAGTCCTTACTAGTAGTAGAGGTCAAGTGAGTTCAGAGAACAGTCTTTTGAAAGCAGTGGTGCATATGATAGTTCTACAAAGGGTGGCTATGGGAAGGGCAATAAGAGCAAGGAGAAGGTCTCATGATAGATCTATGCAATTGGCGGGATTGAATATTTCTATAGCCAGGAGGACCAGGGTGTTGTCGATGATACTCTTCTTATTTCTCACTCTTTTGCACTAGGGTAGCGTAATATCGGTTCAACGCACTCCTTTATCTCTTCTACATTTACGTCCTTTTTGGGTCTGTCAGTTAGGAGATAGAATCCTCATTGATTCTCAGCACTCCCCTAGGTGTCTAGAGTGGAGTGTCCTCTATGTGCAAAGTAGTCTGTGTGGTTATTGATGATTACAATTTTTCTGCAAGTTTACTTATTCTTCCAATTTGTCAGTCAATGTGATTTTGGGGATGGACTGGCTAAGAAAATATAAAGTAACCATAGAGTGTCACCAGAAGAAGGTCATAGTTATTTCGAAAGATGGACGAGTTATTTTCTACCACAATAGTCCTAGTTCGGTGATGATAAACCCCATACTACGGGCTTGTTTGGGTGGCCACAGTGGACTGGGACAGTATGGGAGACTCTAGTGTATCGATGTTGATGGAGAGACTAATGATCAGGATATGGATATCTCGATTGTGAGAGAGTTTGCAGATGTGTTTCCTAATAATTTAACAAGGTTGCCTCTAAACCAAGAGATTAAGTTCCTTATCGATTTAGTCCTAAGCACTACCCAAGTTTCAATTCCCATCTATAAATGACACATGCTGAGTTGTCAGAATTAAGAATGAAGTTGGATAAGTTGATAGATCAAGGATTCATCTGTGAGAGCATGTCATCTTGAGGGGGTAGTATTATTTGTAAAGAAAGGTAATGGTTCATTGAGGCTTTGTATTGACTACTAGAAGTTGAACCAAGTTACCATGAAGAACAAGTTCCATTTTTGATGATTGATAAGTATTGAGACTAGATAGAACATGTCTAGATAAATATATGACACCATTTCATGCATTATTCATGTATGTTTAATAAAAAGATTTGCATGATTCATATTACATGTATTATTAGTACGTATTATATGCATTCAATGTATGCATAATGAGAATATCTAACCATGCATCATGAAATATTTATATGTACAAAAATGTTATATGGGTGGTAATATTGGTCACAGAGGAACCCAATATACCTCGACAGCCTGTGTATTGTGTGACGCATGTAAAGTGAGAAATATAAGGGGAGTGACTATATGTCTCCCTTAGGTTGCAAGTTCCTAGCCCTCTAGAGGTTACTATATTCATGGACACAACTATTGGAAACAGTGCCCAATATGATGGGGTTTCATGGTCATGTGAGACTTTTCATGGTCATGTGTGACTTCACAGAAATGTTGACATTCACGTATATGTTGATAATATAGTACTTGTTAAATAATATGACCATTTAATAATAAATGGGGCATTACATTGATTCATAGTATCACTGTATCATTGTGAAAAGAGAGTCGTGATATGCATTTCATATTTATATGTTGCATAATTATGGATCATGGGATAACATAGTTAGATGGTTATAAGATATGGTTTAAGAATTAGACATTAATTGAAAATATCTAAATATTGATGGTGATAGATAGACCATAATAGAACGTGTGATTCATAGTAAGGGAAATCACGTTGGAAGGTATAAAGAAATGATAGAATAAGTATTCTATAGAGTTTTGTGGTGCTTATTTGGAATAACAAATGAGGTTTGTGTTGAAAGTATTAAATAATTAAAGACGTATGAGAATAAGTTGTGTGTGAAGAACAATTGCACATGAGAACAGAAAAAGGTAGACTATTGTTATCTAAATCATAGGCCTAAGTATTTATACATATGCACTGAACACTTCTTACATAAAGAAGTGCATCACATAATTGAGATATTAATTAAAATATCTAAAGATTTAGAAAATATATAGATCCTAGGATGTGTGATCATGACAGTTGATCAAAAGTTAAATGTTGAAAGTTAAGGATGTGAGGACGAATCATGTTGGGGTTAGTACGTGGTTAGTTGTAATATTAGTATGGTTTATTGAATCTTTATATTAGAATTTTTGCTGAGCTCATAAAGCTCACAATTCTATTTACCATGTTATTAAAGAACAGGTCGTAACAACTCAATAACTAAAAAGTAAAGATCAGTTGGACGAATGATTAGCATATCATAGGATTAGTAGTATGGATTGGGTTTTCATTTTGATGTCCTAGTTTTAATTTGACCTATGCTTGTAAAATAAATTTGAATACAGTTTTCTAAATAAATAATAGTGTCTTACTTTCCTGTTTGGGTTGAAATTTTATATTTATGTGGCCCAATTTGCGCGAGTGCATATGTAATTTGTGAGCTTCCGTTGCGAGTTGTGGAGTTTGTGATCGTTCTTCGGGAGAAAATTCTAGTTGTCAGTGTGGTTCCCAAGAAGATAGGGGGTCAGGTTGTGACAAATTTATTGATGGAAGTTCTTAACCTTTGACATTTTTAGGCTCAGACGAGTTTGTGGAATACAAGATAGTGCATGAGGTTGTTGCTCCTTTCGGTGAGAAGAAAAACTATCGTCAAGCTAGGGATTTTATTCTTTTTGCACTACATTGCAAAGTTTACTAAACTCTATTTTGTGGGTTCCCATGTATGAAAATTTGATGGGGACTATTTGATGCATATCGGTTTTTACGTATATATACATTTGTTTTACATGTTCACTTTATGCATGCATGTTTTATTTCTTTATTAGCTATTGTATACTGGAGGATAAATGCTCATGATGTTTTAGATAGTCTCAGTGTCTAAACATCACGAGGCTATCATAGTTCACCTTTTGCTGTGGGAAGGTAATTGTTTGCATGTTACAAAAATGGATAATAGAGCAACGATGATGCATTCCTTAGGTTTTAAATCCCTAAACCTGATCAAGGTGTGTTTATTTGTTGATTTATTTTACGGGTGGTGTCATTGTCTTGTCTTCGAATTGCCGACCACCCATGTGATACTGTCAGGTCTTCAAATTGCCGCTTTTCTATGATGGTTTGCCGCTTGTCTTCAAATTGCCGACCACCCATTGATTGACCCTCATTTTTCACTAGGACGGTGTTTCTTAAAAAGCAAAAGCGATATAGGTGTATTTTAATATAGTTATCTATGTACACAACAAGATTTGATAATTATCTCATCGATGGCTCATGAAGCCTGTTTTTAATTAAAACGGTAAAAATATTTTGAATGATTTAAAAATCCATGTACGACACGGTATAACTTGTCTACTAATTTATTCACTCATCCTAACAACCCCCTCTCTTTTAGGTGAGGACAAGAGTGGTTATGTGATTATCTGGATTAAGGATTAACCCTAATAATCATATTTACTATGATTAAACATGATTAAGTGATAATAAGTTATGAGAAGACTTTGAGGAAAAAATTGACCAACCAATTGAGGGTACTTTTCTAAACTAAAAATAACTATAATATTAGATACCTTAGACTATACAATGGTGATGAAATTTAATCAATTGGATGTGTGCTTAATAAGATATCAAGTTTTTCACAAAGGTGATAAATGTGTTATATATAAGTATACTCACTGTTTGTGGCTAATTGGACAAGTTATTGTGATTAATAATTTCAAAAATTTTGAAATTATAAAGTAGACATAGAAATGAAATGTATGAATTTGGATTGAAGGGATTTGGATATGCAATAAAAGTTATGCAAGTTCAAAGTTGGATAGGTTCAAAACTGCATAGTTTTGGAAACGAACTTTAAATGTGACTTTTGAGTGGGAATTTGGAGAAGTTTATAATAGAAGAAATATTTCTAATATATTGATGTATGTAGCCGTGTAATAAAATTTGACAATAAATGGGGTTGTGACATGTGTCACTTGTGGATTAGTGACAAGTGTGTGATTAAGGTGTAGTTAGTGAATGATTACGGTTAATTAATCATGATTAATTATGTTAATAATGGGGATTAGCTTAGAAATAAGATAGAGTGATTAGTTTAAGTTAAGAGTGGCTAAAGATAATTAATCATGGTATTTTGGTAAATTTCTATGGAATTAAGGGTAAAACGATAAAAATCAAAGGACAAAATGGAAAAAGGGACAAAAGGGTAATTTTACCCAATGAGCTCTTTAGAAACTTGACGAATGGAAGGGAATTTAGCCATTTTCATGTTGAAACAGAGGGGAAGAGAGGAAAAAGAAAAGGGAGAAAAGAGGGTAAAAGGAAGAAGAAGAAAGGGAAGGAGGAAGAATTGTTCCTCCATCTTTCAAGGAAAAGTGTCTCTCTCTCTAAGAGGATCCTTTTGAGCTAAAAATCAAGAGAATAAAGTGAAGAATAAAGTGGTCTTCAAGAGGTAAAAACCCTAAACTAAGTGTTTTATAAACTATGTGAATTATTGCATAGATTAGGTGAAGAAAATGGTGGATTTAAGAATTATATGCGAAATTTATGGATGACATGTTGTTAGTCATTGATAAATTTAGTCTAATTATGTTTAAAATGGTATATAAGGATAAAGATGGCTATTGGGCAGGCTGGCTCGTCAGCCCGCCCGCTCGGCCCGTTACTGTAGCGGGCCGAGCTTGGCTCAGCTCGCTACAGTAACCGAGCGGGCTCGCCCCTGGCCCGGTAGACGGGCCCAGCCGAGCTCAAGCACCTGGGCTTGCGAGCCTGGCCCTCAAGCTGGCTCGCGAGCCTGGCCCTCGAGTTGGCTCGCGAGCCTGGCGGGCTAGCCCCGCGAGCCAGCCCGCCAGACCTCTGCCCGGGCCCGGGGTCGACGAAGCTCGCTAGTCGCCAGCTCAGGCTCGAGCAACGTTGAATGTCGAAGACGAAGGTTGACGAAGACGAAGGCTTCGTTCGTCCAAGCAGCGAGCGATCTCGGAGACGAAGGTCGACGAAGACGAATCTGGAGTCTACCGTCTGGATCTTGCATCTCCCGTAGGCCAGCGCTAGATCTCGCGTCGAAGAGTGTCGTCGTGGCGTCGAAGGACGAAGGAAGCTTGTCGAAGGAAGAAGCTCGTCGTCGACTGTCAAGGCGTCGACGAATGAAGGTCGTCGCAGTCTGCCAGTCGAGGGCTCGTCGTCTTCCTCGTTCAATGCTGGATCTCGTCGTCTGTGAGTCACAGACTGTGAGTTCTCGTCTATTCTCTCTATTTTTTCATAACAATTTCCTCTATTCTCTCTATTCTTTCACCAATACTTTCTACAATATTTCAATTTCTTTTTCAAGCTCTCAATTTCTCAATCACTCCTATCAATTTCAAAAAGTATATATTATTTTGTTTTATTTTATTTTTTAAATTTAATGTGTATTATTTAACTAACAATTTTTTTTTTCAATTTTTGTAGGACTCGTTGTATTCGTGAAGGTGATCACAACAATTGCACTCATTTGAAAGTTGTGTTTTGAAATTGTATTTTTCATTTAAATTATTTCACTTTTCATTTTTATTTCAAATTATAATTTTTATTTTTATTTTAAAATTATAATAAAAATGTTTTTTTTCAATTATATACGATATTATTATTTGTGTATATTTGACTCGTTAGGCTCGTTAGGGTCGTTAGGCTCGGTAGGCTTGTTAGGCTCAGCTCGTTAGGCTCGACTCGTTAAGCTCGGCTCGTTAGGCTCGGCAGGCTCGTTAGGCTCGGCAGGCTCGTTAAGCTCAACTCGTTATGCTCGGCAGGCTCGACGAGCCTGACTTTTTTCAGGCTCGGCTCGCTCGGCTCGGCTCGTTAGACACCTCTATATATGGATGATGTTGTTTGGTTGAAGTATTGATGAATAAATAATGGTAATAAAGAAATATAAGTATTAAATTGAGATACTTTGATGAATAAGAAAATGGTCCATGCCATTGGTTAGTGCATTATGGAGAAATTAGTGGTTGGAAGCTATGATCTAAATTTGGTATATATGAAGTGGGAATCTCTATTGTTAAGAGTTAGAATTATTGTTATTATCATTATAATGCATAAGTTGTTTAAATAGACCAAATTGTCTATTTGGTGAAATAATGTTGATTATGTATTAAGATAGAGTAAAATTATCTATTTGATGGACTACAATATGTGAAATAATGTTGGTAGTAATTTGGTATGAATTTGGTATAGTTTTCAATGGTTTTGGTTTGACGAAAAAAATGAGAAAATGTGAATCTTGACCAATTACGGTTGACCAGAGATGTAGTATGGTCGACCAGACATGAAAATTTAAGAGAGCAGATGACCAAAAATGGTCAATTGCAACGTTGGGGTTGGACTATAAAATTTGTGGTTGACAAAACACCATGTTTTGTGGTGTTATATCTTGAAAATACACTATAGTGGACAACCATGGTTGAGGGGACGGTCAACAAGACCCTATATTTTTGGAATATTTTCTTTAGATTTTTAATCGTTTGTTTACCTATTATATAAATCATTTTGGGAGATGATTGAGCCATGGATAGAATATGTCTAGATAAATGTAATTATTGTATGTTTAATAACATGATTTGCATGGTTCATTTTACATGCAATACTAGTATGTATCAAATGCATTCAATGTATGCATAGAGAGGATGTCAAATAATACATCATGAAATATTTATATGTACAAAATATATTATCTGGGTGGTGTTATAGGTCACAGATGAACCCAATGTACCTCGTTAGACTATGTATTATGTGATGTATGTAAGTGAAAAAATAGAGGAGGAGTCATTGTAAGTCCCCTTTGGGTTGAGAGTCCCTAGCCCTATGGAGATTTTGTTATTCATGGATACACCTATTGGAGACAGTAGCCAATATAGTGGGGTTTCATGGTCGAATATGACTTTACATACAATGGTGTATGATCATTCATGTTGGTAGTCACATAAATGTTGACATTCACGTATGTGTTGACATTCACGTACATGCTAATAAAATGATACTTAACATTACACTGATTCACACTATCATTGCATCATTGTGAAAGGAGAGTCATGATATGTATTTCATATTCATTGCATAATTATGGGTTATGGGATGATGAAGTTAGATAGATTGTCATAGTATCTAGGTTCGATCTTTTAGATCATAAGTCTAGGTATTCATATATGCACTATGTTGAGGAATTCCTTCATATTAAGGGATCAATTGTGCCAGACATTAAATAGAAATATTTAGATGGCGTGTGACAGACATTAAATAGAAATGTCTAGATAGTATAGGATAGACATTAATTAGAAATGTCTATATAATTTGTGAAAGACATTAAATAGAAATGTCTAAATAGTATGAGATAGATATTAATTAGAAATGTCTTGAAATAAGGAAGACCTTCATATAGAGGATTCAGTGGTTGAGGCATAGGTTCTGATAGACATACCTTGTAAATGCCTATATAGTTTGAGATTAAATGCATTAGAGATGTCTACTATTGGTAATAGATAAACCGTAGAATTACATGAGCGATGGTTTGGGAATTAGATATTAACTGGAAATATCTAAATAGAGATGGTGATAGCTACACCACAATGGAATAAATATTCTATAAAATTAAAATGTGCTTAAAGGGTATAGCATGTAAAGAAATTGAGTATAAAATTCATAAGATATCTGGAGTATATTATCCATGGAATAGTGGTGCTTAATTGGGATAGCACATGAGATTTGTGTACGTATGAGGATTAGAATGTGCATAAAGAGTAATCGCCCATGAAAAATTGGAAAGATAGGATATGGTTAAAGAAGTGTATCACTTAGTTGAGATATGAATTAGAAATATCTAAACATCCAGATAAAACATAGATTTAGGGATGTGTGATCATGAGAGTTGATCAAAAGTTGAACATTAGAAGTTAAGGATGTGAGGACTAATCATGTTGGATTTAGAATGTGATGCCCCGCATCAAATTCTTTAACCTTTTCCCTTTTTAATTTCCATGTAAAATTTTTCTTTTTCTTTTTATTTAAAGCAAGTGAGAGTGAATATTTAAGGCGAGTGAGAAAATATGAAAGACATAATTAAATCAGAGTTAAAAGTGAAACATAATTAAATTCAAAATACTGTTGGAAAGTTAAAAACTTGAGTTATTGTTTTACAAAATAACATCCGTCTTCAAACCATTTCAAAATAGTATTCCTTTTACTTCATGCGAGCCATAACCCTACTTAGGTCGATTCAGCTGGGTAATTCACATGCTCAATAGGAAATGTCTCCTCCACTGCTCCTGGAATTATTACATCTTGACAATTACCCACACCGTAAACAAACTGTGAGTCTAAGGCCCAGTAAGAAATGAGTTATGCAATGTGATGTATGCCTCTAACTCATTATATCGGAATGGATCCCGCCCCAAACTATTCTTTTCTTTACGTTTCATACGTTACTCGTACATTGAGTTGGGATATTGGAGGAATCCATGGCGGATAGAGTAGTCTCTTTGTTGATTTCTAACCACCTAGGGTAGACAAGCTCTCGCGACTCGACAAGGGAAGGGTATAATTCTTCAAGTCTACCTGGTTAGATCCGAACTACCTCTCCATCCCCCAATTCCTTTTACATTCGTTTTCTTTATCCATTTTTCTCACGCAATGTATGTAAGTACCAACCCAAAGGTGGCATCCCTATTTGTTTCTATTACCATGATGCATGTTAATGCTTATATGATATTAACGGAAATAAAAAATATAATACAAACAATGTATTCAATTTGACAAGAAACGAGTATAAAGGATGATACGTGCAAGGTTACAAGGAAAAACAGGTATAGAAAATAATATGTGCAATTAATTCAAGGAATATGGTATATTCTATGACGTGCTATACATGCTCGACAATTAAAGGCAGGAAATGAACCTAAACATCATGATAATTAACGGTATAATATTCAATAAAACACCAGCAGTGCAGGATATATTGAATCACCATATTTTGACAGCAAAACAAGAGTTAATAGTCCATTACATGGATTAATGACAGGATTAACACTAAGATGTCGCCTTCAAGAATACAAAGAAATATGCATGACGAGTTCGAAATCCAGAATGCTTAACATGCGGCAGAACAAGTACGATAAACCCCTAACTTATGAGAGTTAAACTAACATCACTCTCTTAATTAATAAGCCAGAGAACGAAATAGTTTAAATCCAAGATTTATACACCAACAACTAAACTTATAACATGGCTATGAGGTAGGAAATGTAAATAAGGAGGGATATTAACAGAGAACAATAGCATCCAAGAGTTCCAACAAATAGCAATGTACTCCAATGTTAACTAAGAGATAATAAAGATTTATTGGAAATTAAGAACAGGAAAATTAACCAACAATTTGAAATTCTAAATTGACAGAGAACAACATCCATGTTCAGAATACTATGCAGTGATTAAACAAGGGAATCTATATAGAAATCCATCACCATCTTTTATCTACATATCAATGAAGGCAATGAGGTCCATCACAGTAATATATCTTAGTAGCTCATTAGGAAATTTCAATAGAAATCAACAATCCCATAAAAAAAGCAATGGAAGACTCCCACGTGGATGACTTGATTGTGTAAGGATAGGAGAGGCAATCTCCTCGGGGAGATAGAATAGACATTTCGTAGATGGAAATGTTGCAGGGGAGAGAAATATCGAAGGAGAAAATGGGAAGAGGGAGAGAGTGTCTGATAGAAAGTGGGTTTCTCGATTTAAATTGATTTTTTGGTTGTGGGAAGGCGTCCTATCGTCGACCGCGTATTGACCAAATTCCTGAATTCCCTTCAAAATCTCATTTTCAGACGAGGGAAGGTGTCCGAGCCTTGTCCGTACGTTGCCCGAAATGTCCCAAAATTTGGACAGATTCAAACTCTCCTAAACCGCATTCGTCCGCATGCATTCACGATTCGTCTGAAAACTCATTTTGCAGACAGAGTGTGATTTTGGACGTAAAATGTTGACCCAGCCTCATCCCAAAATGCAAGGGATGATCCGTAACACTTTTCTGATGCAAGACCTCAATCGTGCGTCGACTGCATGTCGACCAAAAGCCGAAATATACCTTTTTCCTTCAAACCTTTAATATTTTAATCAATCCATAATATTTTTCCCATATTTGCACTACATTAATTAACAACATACTACCCCACAACATAACATATTAATTCATCCAAGGTTCATTACATTATATAATCGGGGTCTTACATAGATCATGGTTAGTTGTGGTATTGGTATGATTTATTTAATCCTTCGATTAGGATTCAACTGAGCTCAAAAAGCTCACGGTTCTATTTATGATGTTTTTCAGGAACAGGTGATAGCAGCTCAAGGTTGGAAAGGTAAAGATCAGTTGGACGAATGATTAGCATTGCATAGGCCTAGAGTGTGAGTTTGAGTTTTAATTTTGATGCATTTAGTTTTAATTCATCCAATGTTTATAAAATAAATTTGGATACAGTTTTGTAAATAAATAATAGTGTATAACTTTACTATTTAGGTTGAATTTTATTTTTATGTGGTCCAATTGCGTGAGCACATTGTGTGTGATTTGTTAGCTTCTGTTGTGAGTTATGAGTTTTGTGATCGTTCTCTAAGAGGAGAATCCAGTTCGCAGTGCAGTTCATGAGGGAATCGGGGGCCGGATCATCACAGGTTAGGAGTACCGGTGCATGTTCCTATTTTCTTGTTTGAGTGTTTTAGATTTCGTTTATATTTATTTATTTGGGTCTGTGTAAGATTTTGGATGACATTGAATATTTGGGATTTGATGCACAACAATTTTCATAAAATTTATTTTCCTCGCCATATAAATCTCGTGATCATTATGTGAACTTAGGTCCATCTTGTGTGGACTATGACTTTGATTTTCATTTAAGTCTTTTGTTGTGAATCAAGACTTCGGCTGAGCGATCAACTCCACATTTCTTTCAAGCTTGCCTCTATGTCGTGATACTTCCTCATAGAAAACATCTTCCTAAATAGGAAAATTGGTCCATATTATATTGGATGGATCTGGAGTGTGTTTTCTCAACATGGATGTATGAAAGATGTTATGTATTTAATTCACTTTGGGAGTAAACCCAATCTGTAAGCCACTTGGCCAACTTGATCAATAATCCTAAAATGTCTAATATATATCTTGGGGCCCATTTGCCCTTCACACCAAAACAACTAACTCCACGTCTCAATCTCACCTTTAGAAAATACAGAGTCACCATCTTCAAACTGAAAATTTCTCCTCTAGAGGTTTGCATAGTAGCTCTTCTATCGACTGTGAATTGTCCTTAATGGATCCTTAATAATTTGAACTTTCTTGATTGTTTCCTGATTTCAATCGTACCCAAGATTTACATGTGTTTGAGCCTTAACCCAACACAAAGACAATCAACATGACCCTTAATAAAGATCCTGATACAATGAAACATCAATATTAGTCTGCTCTCAATATTTCTATATTTAGCCTTATAATATTAATATAAACATTTAAAGAAATTACATGCTCTAGGAAATGTGTTTTGGTAATAAAGTGATTGATAACTTCATTTTGGAATTGAACATATCAAAAAATTTGACCCTCTCGACTTAGAGCTAGTGTGAAGCATCAAAAGTATTACCATGTTGATACCAGGCAAGGACAAATATAGTATTTATTATTACTTTCTTATGTCGTCGCGTTCAGTTGTATAGAGCTAGTGTGAAGCATCAAAAGTTTTACCATGTTGATATCAGGCAAGGACAAGTATAGTATTTATTATTACTTTCTTATGTCGTCGCGTTGAGTTGTATAAAATTTCCTAAAATTATTACATATTGCTCCAAAAGAACTTGCTCCAAGAATTGGATCAACAAATTATTTTGATTTTTCAATAAAATAGTGTTGAAAAAATAGCGTTGAAATAACGAACGAGATTTGGAAAAGAGAAAGAGAAAACACTGGACACCGAATTTACGTGGAAAACCCAAGACGGGAAAAAACCACGGGCAGAGGAGAAATCACTATATGAAATCGGTACAATGAGCTTTGCGGCTCAAACATATATTTATAGATAAAAGGAAACCCTAGTCATACGGAAATATGGAAACCCTAATCCTGCAGGAATTAGGAAACCTCCAATGTGGGCCGAACCGGCCTGGCCCAAATGGAATCCGGGTCACACTAAACCCTAACAATCTCCACCTTGACACGAATTCCACTCTATAAATATAACTCTAGAAAAACCTCTAGAAAAACCTCCTCTTCCACAAATGCCCCTTAGGGCGAAATCAGCAGCTAATACCAACCAAGCTCAAACAATGCTTGAACTTGGGTGTGGGTAAAGTCTTTGTCATCATATCAGCAGGATTATCATGAGTACTGATTTTACTAACTGCAAAATCACCACGAGCAACCACTTCACGAACAAAATGATAACGAATATCGATGTGCTTCGTCCTCTCATGAAACATCCGATCTTTAGTGAGAAATATTGCACTCTGACTGTCGCAAAACACTGTGGCAATCTGCAAATCTCCACTGAGCTCACCAAACAAACCCTTTAACCATATAGCTTCCTTACAAGCCTCTGTAATAGCCATATATTCTGCCTCTGTAGTAGACAACGCAACGGTATCCTGTAAGGTAGCTTTCCAACTGATAGCGCAACCTCCAACTGTAAAGACATATCCGGTAAGAGATCTCCTCTTATCAATATCCCCCGCATAATCAGAATCAACATATCCAATAACAGGATCTCGAGTTCTTCCAAATTGAAGACAAGCGTCGGTAGTTCCCCGCAGATACCTAAGAATCCACTGAACAGCTCTCCAGTGTTCCTTTCCTGGATTTGCCATGTACCTACTAACTGCACTGACTGCGTAAGATAAATCTGGACGCGTGCATACCATAGCATACATGAGAGATCCCACTGCACTAGAATACGGAACTCGTGACATATAATTAATTTCATCATCTGAACGCGGACATAAGTCTGACGAAAGCCTGAAATGAGCTGCTAAAGGAGTACCAACAGGTTTAGACTTATTCATGTTAAACCTGCAGAGAACTTTCTGAATGTACCCTCTTTGACTTAGGTACAATTTCCCAGATTTCCTATCTCTCTGTATCTCCATACCAAGTATCTTTTTCGCTGCTCCCAAATCTTTCATCTCAAACTCTTTATTCAGTTGTGCTTTGACCCTTTTGATTTCTTCAATATCTTTAGCTGCGATTAACATATCATCAACGTATAAGAGCAGATAAATCACTGACCCATTCTGACTGTTCTTTATGTAGACACAACTGTCATAATTGCTCCTTCTGAAATCTTGAGCAAGCATGAATGAATCGAATCTCTTATACCACTGTCTAGGCGACTGCTTTAGACCATAAAGGGACTTCTTCAAAGAACAAACATAGTCTTCTTTTCCAGAGACTATAAAACCTTCAGGTTGCTGCATATAGATGTCCTCCTCAAGCTCTCCGTGTAAAAAGGCAGTTTTCACATCCAACTGCTCAAGCTCAAAGTTGTGCATAGCCACAACACCCAGCAAAGCTCGAATCGAACTGTGCTTAACTACCGGAGAAAACACATCAGTGAAGTCTACACCTGGAATCTGACTGTACCCTTTAGCCACTAACCGTGCTTTGTACCTGTCTTCTTCAACACCTGGTGTACCTTCCTTTTTCTTGAACACCCATTTGCAATTAACCACTTTCTTTTCTTTCGGCAATTCAACTAAGTCCCATGTGCCGTTTTTCTGAAGAGACTCCATCTCCTCCTGCATGGCGATCATCCATTTCCCTGAATTTTCTGAACTCACTGCTTCTGAATAAGAAGATGGTTCTTCACTGGAATCAATGCTTTCAGCTACACTCAAAGCATAAGCAACCAAATCTGCTTCACCATATTTCTGTGGAGGTCTAATCTCTCTTCTTGGCCTGTCTCTAGCGATGGAATATTCTGGCGAAGTTGATCCTGGTGATTGTGCGGAAACTGTATCACCCTGATTATCTGAACTGGTCTGACCTGAGGACCCTGATGTCGACCCTGCTTCAACTTCAACCTCAACCTCGCTACCTGATAGATCATTAGTCTTATCTATCAACCCTTTAGGAGATGAATTCCCGAGCATAGCAGCTTCATCAAACACCACATTTCTGCTCACTATTACTTTCTTGGATTCAGGGCACCATAACCTATATCCCTTGACACCAGACGGGTATCCCAGGAATATACATTTCAATGATCTTGGCTCTAACTTGCCATTATCAACATGAGCATACGCGGAACAACCAAATACTCTCAAACCTGAATAATCAACAGGATTACCAGACCAAACTTCTTCAGCAGCTTTCTTATCAAGAGCATTTGACGGAGAACGATTCACAATGTAACAAGCAGTAGCAGCAGCTTCAGCCCAAAATGACTTAGGTAAACCAGAATCTGAAATCATACATCGCACCTTTTCCATTAAAGTTCTATTCATTCGCTCTGCCACTCCATTTTGCTGTGGAGTTCCCGGGACTGTCAGATGCCTCATAATACCTTCTGACCTGCAAAAAGAGTTGAACTCTCCCGAACAAAACTCTAATCCATTATCGGTGCGTAAACATTTTACCTGCTTCCCTGTCTGCTTTTCAATTAATGTCTTCCACTCCCTGAAAGTAGCAAATACATCACTTTTCCTTTTGAGAAAGAACACCCAAAGCTTTCTTGAATAATCATCAATCATGGTCAACATATAATGTGCCCCTCCCTTGGAAGGCACCGGTGCTGGACCCCAAAGATCTGAGTGGATGTAACCAAGTATTTCTTTCGTACTGTGAGTGGCTGTAGTGAATGTAACTCTCTTCTGTTTCCCAAAAAGACAATGCTCGCAAAACTGTAATTTACTTGTGCTCTGACCATTCAAAAGTCCTCTTCTGCTAAGCTCATTCATCCCATTTTCACTCATATGCCCCAAACGCATATGCCATAATCTGGTAAGATCTTCATCTGACAATGAAGTACCAACTGCAGCATCCCCTACAACTGTAGATCCCTGCAAAACATATAAATTACCAGATTTTCTCTGCCCCTTCATCATAGTAAGAGAACCACGACTGATCTTTAAAACTCCACCTTCACCGGTGTATCTGTACCCTTTCAGATCAAGAGTACTCAACGAGATCAAATTTCTCTTCAAGTCGGGAACATGTCGCACGTCACAAAGTGTTCTGACAACACCATCATACATCTTGATTCTGATCGAACCAATCCCTGCTATCTTGCACGATGAATCATTACCCATCAATACTGCACCTTTTAGCACTGGCTCATATGTCGAAAACCAATCTTTATTGAGACACATATGAAACGTACAGGCCGAATCCAGAATCCACTCATCGGATGGCTTTGAATTTCCGTCAGACACTACCAAAAGATCTCCTTCTGATTCACAATCTTTTTCTTCAGCGACAACTGCTTCACCAGAATCCACTGGTTGTTTTCCCTTCTGATCAGCTTGCTCTTTTCTCTTATTCTGCAATTTGTAACACTCAGATTTAATATGCCCCTTTTTCTGACAGAAAAAACAAACTTTGTTTCTGTTCCTGGACTTTGATCTGCTTTTCGAACCCTTTCTGTTACTGTTCCCTTTATCGGACCTCTCTGATGTTCTACCCCGGGTGATCAATCCCTCTCCCTGAGTTCCAGATCCAACTACAAGGTGCTTCATCCTTTCTTTTGAAAGCAAAGCATCGTAGACATCTTTCAGAGTCAATGTGTCCCGACTGTACAGAATCGTATCACGGAAAATATTGTACGATGCAGGCAATGAACATAGCAAAATCAAACCCAAATCCTCCTCATCATATTTGCATTCCATTGCTTCCAAATCCGAAACAATTCCTTTAAATGCAGTCAAGTGTTCTTCAATCGAAGTTCCTTCTTCCATATGATGAAAATATAACCGCTGCTTCAAATGCAGCTTACTCGTCAGGGTTTTATGCATGCACAATTCTTCCAACTTTGTCCATATTTCAGCAGCAGATTTCGCCTTCATGACATCCTCCAAAATTTCATTTGATAAATGAAGACGGATCACAGATAACGCTTTTCTGTCTCTCAATAATTTTTCCTCTTCGGTCAAAGACGCTGGCATTTTATCGACCCCCAATAATGTATTGTCTAATTCCATCTGAGCAAGAACATCCCGCATCTTTATCTGCCATATCAAAAACCTCGTATTCCGATCCAACATCGGAATTTCATATTTCATCGAAGTCATCTCCAAAAATCAGAATTTTCCCTGAAAAAATCTGACAAAATATCTGCACCAAAATTGACGCCCCAAATATACCAGAATATTTCAATAACCCAACCAAAATATTCCAACAATAATCTTCAATTTGAAAATCCCAAAATTTCCACAATCTCCGTTGAACCTGCACTATCAAAAATTTAATCAATTTCAGAATACCCAAATCGGATCCTCGGTGATAGTCGGCGACGGCGGACTGACGTTCCTGTTCTTCGGCCGACAGTTGATCGACGACGCAAGCTTCTGTCCGGTGCACGGCGACGAGCGCAGCACTGTTCTTCGCGGACAGATTCGATCGGCGAAGTAGGAGCTGCGGCTTCTCTGTCTTTGGAACAATCGACGACCTACGACGCGATGCGGGTCGACGACGGGCGGGGCTGCTTCCGTGCTAGACAGATCGATCAGCGGTCTTTCCGTTTGTCTTCGGCGCTGCAGATTGCGGCGGGTCTTCGGTGGAGGCGCTGGAGATGCAGACCCTTCGTTCGTCGCTGCTGGAGAAGAAGACAGCTTCGGGCAGAAGTTCCTTTGCGGGCAGCAGAAATAAAATTTTTTCTTTTTCAAATTCCTTTTCCAAAACCAAAATCAAAAATTCGTTCCACCTCCGATAAATCGAAAAAACCTCGATTTTCAGAAACCTTCAACTTCCCTCTAATACCAATTGTTGAAAATTGATATAGATAACCTGAACCGTAGCTCTGATACCAATTGTTGAAAAAATAGCGTTGAAATAACGAACGAGATTTGGAAAAGAGAAAGAGAAAACACTGGACACCGAATTTACGTGGGAAACCCAAGACGGGAAAAAACCACGGGCAGAGGAGAAATCACTATATGAAATCGGTACAATGAGCTTTGCGGCTCAAACATATATTTATAGATAAAAGGAAACCCTAGTCATACGGAAATATGGAAACCCTAATCCTGCAGGAATTAGGAAACCTCCAATGTGGGCCGAACCGGCCTGGCCCAAATGGAATCCGGGTCACACTAAACCCTAACAAATAGAGATGAAAAATCAATGTCTGTCAACAATTTCTAGGACAAATCAAATAAGTTGACTATCAATGATTGAAGTTAGTTTACAGATAAAAAAAAAAATTAAGGGTAAATGACAAATCAACCATCGTGGTTTGAGGTCAATGACAAGTTAACCACTATGGTATTTTTTTTAATAAGTTTACCATTGGAGTATGCGAAAATAACAAATCCCACATCGCGATAACTTTCTCCGTTACTAAGTTGATGGCAGACACGTGTCTCACAATAAAACTATACACTAAAACTACGAAAAAAGGTACTGACCGCATAAAACGCGGTCTCTCCACGTAAAAATGCGGTCTGTCGAGTCAGGAGAGACCGCGTTTTTACCCAGTCTCTGGGCAAGAGGAGAGACCGCGAAAAAATGCGGTCTCTCCTGACTCGACAGACCTCGTTTTACGCGGTCTCTGGGCAAGATGAGAGAACGCGTAAAACGCGGTCTCTCCTGACTCGAGAGACCGCGTTTTTAAGCGGTCTCTCCTCTTGCCCAGAGACAGCGTAAAAACGCTTGTGCGGTGTCTCTCTCTCCTGACTCGACAGACCGCATTTTTACGCTGCTGCGTCTGGAGAGAGAGAGAGAGAGAGAGAGAGAGAGAGAGAGAGAAAGAGAGAGAGAGAACAATTATTGTGTGAGAGACTGCTCTCAAAAGAAAGAGAAAGAGAGAGAGAGAGAGAGACACCGCACAATAATGGGGTCTCTCAAAAGAGAGAGAGAGAGAGAGAGCGCGCCCCTCCCTCTCTCTCTCTCTCTCTTTTGAGAGACAACATTATTGTGCGGTGTCTCTCTCTCTCTCTTTTGAGAGATCGCATTAGTGTGTGGTCTCTCACTCTCTCTTTCTCTTTTGAGAGACTGCATTATTGTGCGGCGTCTCTCTCTCATGACTAGAAAGACCGCGTTTTTATGTGGTCTCTTCTGACTCCACAGACCGCATTTTTACGCAGAGAGACCGCATAAATGCCTTTTTTTCGTAGTTTTAGTGTATAGTTTTATTGTGAGACATGTGTCTGGCGTCAACTTAGAAACGGAGAAAGTTACCGCGATGTGGGATTTGTTATTTTCGCATACTCCAATGGTAAACTTGTTAAAAAAAATACCATAGTGATTAACTTGTCATTGATCTCAAACCACAATGGTTGATTTGTCATTTACCCAAAAATGAATTATGTTTATTTAACTTGTTCGTACATTAGTTCAATCTAATAATGGTAAATGTGTGTATATATATATATTTGTGCTTTCAAGAGAGTAAATTTTTTCTATAAATAAAAATTATTAAGTCAATCAACCTCAATAATTGAGATTATCACATATTTATTAAAAAAGCAGTTATATTTATAATGTAATTAAGACGTGTAATCACAATTAACTTATTCTATGCCAAATTTAATCCGCCACTCCTAATAAGAAACACAAAGATCTGTCCATTATTTGGAATTAGTTTTCTAGTTGTTGTCGCTGGTTCAAAACAAAAGGAAAACATAGGAAATGTTGTTTTTGTGTCATTAATAGGTAGAGACACCCTTGAGCATCCATTTGAAAACAATATTTGGTATGAAAATCTTTGAACTTCAGTCTATAAATACCATCCAATGCAACTCAATTCTATCAACAACTACTGAAAATCAATTATCTTCAACCCTAAATTTCATTTCATCTTTGTCATACTGAGCAAGTTTTAATAAACTCATGGGGATTTACACTTACGAATCAGAAGCAACCTCAGTCATTCCCCCAGCCAAAGTGTTCAAGGCATTCGTGGTTGATGCAGACTACCTCTTCCCAAAGGTGGCTCCTCACGCCATTCAAAGTGCCCAAATCGTTGAAGGAGATGGAGGTCCTGGAACCATAAAAAAAATTACTTTTGGTCAGGGAAGCAAATTTGATTATATGAAGCAAAGGGTTGATACACTAGACAAAGAAAAGTTTATCTATGCCTACACTATCATTGAAGGAGACGCCTTAGGAGAAGAGATGGAGAAAATAGAGCATGAGATAAAGGTAGACGCGTCTTCTGATGGAGGGTCCATTTTAAGAAGCACAAGAAAGTGTCACACCAGAGATGGTATTAAGACTAAGGAAGAAGAAATTAAAGCTGCGAAAGAAAGGGGTCTCGACCTTTTCAAGCTTGTTGAAGCCCACCTGTTGGCTAACTCTAATTAATGCCTTGAAAGAAATGACGAATCCAAGTCAATCTGGTTCTTTTAGGCCTTTTAATGGTATCTTCTCCCTTTACACTTTTTTCTATCCTTTTCTTCGGGTTCTAAAAATAAATGGTCGTTTTTGGACTATAATGTCATCTTTAATGTCATCTTGTAAACTCTATGTGACCCTGCTCATTACAATAAGAAAAAGTGTGTTGTAAAAGACTACCACTTGGAAAAATCCATGATATAAGCTCAGTCAAAGTGCAGATCTTTTTATTTGAATAAGTATTCTTATCAAAGTTTATAAATTGGCAGAAACTTATATACTAGTGGGGGTGACAGAACCAGACCCAATTGAACTATGGAGTTTGGTTTTGTTTTTGTACTGTACAAACCAAGAAAAGTTTTGTCACGCCCCCCCATGAGGAGACCACGATCGTTGAAGAGTCCAATCAATAACAAGACAAGTATCTCATATTGGATTCGAGATAGAATAGAGATCGATCCAGCCTATAAGATTAAATCAAACCGTCTAATCCTGGACTAAAATTAATTTAACCTACTAGTGAAAGTTTTTAAGGTGAAATTTAAAGCGAAGGCCCAAATCGTTGGGTTAATACGATGGTCCAACAACCACATTAAAGAAAAAGTGATAATATATGTTCAAAATAATTGTACTAAAAAAAAATAATATATAGGTTAAATAAAGAGAAGGTAGTAATATAGAGTTATATCTCTCCAAATAAAAGTCGATTTCTGATCATGAGAAAAATAGAACTTGAATTTTTCCTAACATTGTATGACATAGATGACTAATCGTTGTTCTAAAACTAAGATAGGTAAAATTCTCTCCTCAGAATTCTTTCTCTGCTTATTCTTTCTCTTCCCGTGCTCTACTGCAGAATTAAAATAAATTGAGAAAAATTAACAAAACAACCACTCTCAATCACTAAACAATTTTCGTTAAAAAATAAAATACTCAACTATAAAAAGTGAATGACAAAAACACCACTGTTAACTTGAAAGAAATTACTCAACCATATTATTTCAGAGAACTCACATTGGAAAAGAGCTAATACCCATGGAAAAAAATTGCAAAAACACGTGATTTCAAAGATTTCAGTAGAAAAGAACTAATACTCATGGATAAGATTTGAGAAAATACTGTATATGATTTTAATTTTTTTAGTTGCATAATTTAGAAGATTTTGTAAAAGAATATATAATATTTTAAATGTCGGATGATTTAGAATTGTTTGACTGTCCATGAGAGAATCACAACTTGTATGTGTTTTTCCACGAAAAAGACAATTGATTTGTTCCTTATCTGCAGAGAAAAGATGAAAAGGAAAATCATCTAAAGATTTAGAGGAAAGTCATATTTCATTTGAGGAAAGTAATCTTTAATAAGTCTTATTTCAAAGATTCACTTTCTGCAGTGGAAAGACAACGTTCTGCTTCAGAAAGACAATGTTTCGTAGCAGAAAGACAACTTCTACAGTGGAAAATTATTTTTTAACGAAAAATGTAACCGCGATATTTGCTCCATTCTTTTTCCATAGTTGAGTGTTTTATTTGTTTGAAAATTTTTTTTAGGGATTGACTTGTCATTGATATTATAGTACAATGGTTGTTTTGTTAATTTCCCAATAAATTAAGAAGTGGTTTTTGATGCACAAAAAGTGCAGTAAATAAAGGGTTATGATTCATAAGAAAATTGATAACTATACTTCATTTCAAATTTAAAAAATTAATTAAATAAATAATGTAGTTAATATTTCTACCTTTTTCTTTGAAAATGTAGAAGGTGCAACATTTTCGCTCACATAGGAAATTTCGTTTCAAAATTTAGAACCACTTAAAAGTACGATCGAACAAGTGAGGATACTTTGCCAACATTTTTGATTGAATCTCCCAAGTGATTTCTCTTTCCTTATAATTCTTCCACTAAACACAAATCAAAGGTATCTCATGACGATAGAGAATTCAAACTTAACAACCTCATATTCTCGAGCTCTTTGCTATAGAAAACGTCTTTTAAGATAGAATTATTGATCCAAGAGATGACACGTGATGGATGTAACGACCCGGATTCCTTAAACCGTTTTGAAAACTCATTAATCTTAATAAAAAAATCATTTCCAATGCCAGGGGTGATGAAAGTGCAATAAAAATCCAAAATCGTTAATAAAATTATTCTTTCATTTTTCGTTCTTAGAAGAAATTATTCATAAAAATTTGTTGAAGCATAATTAAACGAAAAACTATTTTTACAAACTAGAAAATTATCTCAAGAAACGACTTATAAAACATCACTCATATCCAAGGTTATAAAACTTACATAGTCTAATTATTCAAATAAAAACATAAACTGAAATTTAACATTCGTTTCTTCATGTCTTTACTACTACTCCGCTGGTGTCATTGTTGGATCAATCGTAGGCTCCACCGGAATGACCTCTTCCTTAACCGCTGGCATATTTCCATCGTTACCTACACCACAAGTAAGGACGTGAGCTTACGCTCAGTAAGGAGATAGGGAAAACAAATATGCATTTCTCTCTTTAGTTCTTCTTAGAATGGGGGGGCCACCCAAACCAAATTCTTTCATTACGTTCGTTTTCTTTGTTCGTTCTTTAAACTCGTACATCGAGCTGGAGATTGGGGGTTTTCCTTTGAGATGGCCTAGCTGTACAGATTCTAACCTCCTGTGTGCATACTAGTCCCTTTCCCGACTTGGTGAGGGTGTATCCTACCAGCTAGGTTAGATCTGGACTACCCATCTACCCCAAATTCCCTATTCCCGCCATATACCCGCCTTTAGGGTTCTTTCTTTCCCGGCATATACCCTCCTTTAGGGTTCTTTCTTTTCTAGCATATACCCGCCTTTAGGGTTCTTTCTTTTTCATTCCATTTTCCTCACTCATGCATGCGGGTACAATTTCAATGGTTACCTTCCTACTTGGTTTCTATTAGCATGGACTTTACATAACTTCTTCCTAAACAAAACATAACTTCTTGGAAGAAATGTCAGCAACTTAGACAATGAATTGGGCAATTAATAAAACTAACATGCTTCACAAGTAAAGGTAAGAGCAGTAATTCATACTATAATCAAACTTAACTACACGTGTACTCATAGCAGAAATAACGAAAGGTAGACAATGAAGCACACAACAACAGTGATCTTTAAAATGAAACATAGATTTATTAATCATGCTTTTAGTCTACTATGTGGCAGAAAACACTAACGTTTTTCAAATCACAATTTCCGCGATTAAACATACTTCCTGGAGAAACAATTACATACAACAGAAAGAACGAAAGTATACAGCGAACATAACTAGAGGCAACCGTCATACAATAGATAATCATGCTTTTGACAGCAAAGAAAATGATCACTTATACATGCATTAAATAAAACATGCTTCCTAGTAGAGTATCATGTGAGCTATCATTTATCCTTCTTCATGCTATTGGCAATAAAACATGCTTCTATACAATGATCACAGCATACGTTGAACTACTATATATGGTTACTAGACAGTAGTAACTAAGCATGCTCAACCAGAGTATAAACATGGGTAAAAACAGAATGCTCAGCAGCTAACGAATAGAGGACATGCTAAACAATAGAAGGACAGAGTGCATAGCACAATTTTTGAATGACAGTATCACAAAAATTCAAACTAGAAAATAAGGAACCATACTTAACTTGTCTTCAATTCCAATCTAACTTGTCATTAATATCATCATGTTATCCTACAGGTTTAACTCATGCATGGAAGATTAAGCAACTGGCCATTCATCACTTCTCTTCTATAATCATTTCATTTCATTGGTTTCCAATAAGGTACGTTGCAGAACAAGAACAAGACATGGAGATAACAACCACTGCAGAAATAAACAAAACTACACACTTGTGGGTAGGGCTTAGACAGCCAAGAGACAACCCATTCCTTACCTTTGAAGTCTAATCCCCCGTGCACAAGCTCTCCCTCCTTCAGCAGAGTCTCCACACAGCAAAAATTGCAACGCAACACTCCCAAGCAGAAGAAAAATGCTGGAGAAGAGCTAGAAATAGAGGAAGACTTACCTAGGAGACAAGGGAGAGACCAAACGTGCAACTTAGGGTGGGCTAGGAGCTGTTGCCAAGATTTCCCACCGAAAGTACGAAGAGTAACTTGCAAAATGTCGAAACTCGTCGTTGTTTTCTGACTTGTATTTCCTGATTTTTCACAGATCTACTGTCTTTCGGACGCTTGAGGACGTCGTACTGTCATCCGCATGCGTCCGTAACACCAAATTACACAGCAAAATGGCGTCCCAAACATACGTCCGTACCATTCGAAATCTGGTCACGGACACCATTGAGTCGTCCGCAAGGTGTCGTCTGCATGTCCCAAAAATTAGACAGATTCAAATCGGACGCTAAATTTTGGCATCCATAGTCGTCCTCATGGGTCCGAATGTGTCCAGACTTAATACAGATTCATTGCGGATGCCAAATCCCTCGTCAGTTGCGTCCGCATGTATCATCCGAATGTTCCTAGTCTAAACAGATTCATTGCGGACGCCAATTCTCTCGTCCGCATCCATCGTCCGAAATGCCTCTGTACAGTGACTTGATGACGCAATTTGGGGTCCCGAGTCGTCCTCAACATAGGAAAATGCTACACACATGTTGCAGACGACACGTCGCGTCCGTACTACTGTCCATGTGCGTCCTAAGGGTCCTCAAATTGAATTTTTTGTGTGATTTTTGTCTAGATATTAACCGACTTAAATCTTTACGAAGGTATATGTCACACTTTAACATCCATAGAATGATGTATTATGTAAATATCAAACCCATTTTACTTCCAAAGTTTTGATTACATCATTTATCCGAAAAACTTAAGATTGGGTAGTTACAATGGATCTGGAGTGTATTTCCTTAGCATGGCTATGTGAATGATGTTATGTACATAAGTCAACTATGGTAATAAATTCAATCTATAAACCACTTGGTGAACCTTATCAATAATCCTGAAAGGTCTAATATATTTTGGGCCAACTTCGTCACGTCCCAAAATTTATACCATTACGTTTGTAGTGAATACACATACCTTTTAAAAATTTATTTATCGTTTAAACTTTTTTTTGAAAACCATTTATGTAGTGGGATACTTTTTTGTAAAGCACGTTATAATTTAAACACTTTAAAACATCACTTCATAAAATTATTTCATGCGTATAAAGTATCATCAAAATGTTGCACAAACATATTTATATTAAATGTTTTATATGAAACATTGTATCATAATTCATAACCCAACAGTTAAAATCACGATAACAATCTCAAGTGCACCTCATGGGTATGCGTGATGTGTAATAGACGCCACCTTATCTTTTAATTTTCTTTGTTTAATTCAAGAATTTGTTATATTTAAAGTTTTGCTATAATGTTAGTTGTTTAGTTAGGGTTAGAGTTTTTGTTTAGGTTGTTGAATTTTGAGTATTGAATTAAGAAATTAGAGGCTTCTCTCTAGTGGGTTCTTAAGGGTTGCCTCTCTTAATCAAAATCTTATCATTCAAGAGTGATGAGCTTGATTGTGGCAATTTTAGTGAAAACTTCTTACAACATGTTCCTGGTTAGAATGACAGAGAGTTTCCATACTCATTCTTTTTTTTTTATCTGTTAATAAGTGGATTCCTTTTGTTGGAATATCGGAGTTGCCCTTTAGGGGTTTGAAATGAGTTCTAATCGTTCTGAAGGAGTCCTTTTGGATTTTGGGATCAAAGGCTTGGTTTGGGGAATCCGAATTCCTCCTGAAAGGTTGCAAAACGTGGAATCAAGTTCACAGATTGTTTTTACCTTGTCAAGTCTACTGCTCACTGTTCACATGTCAACTGCAAGTTAAGTAGATTCAACATTAAAGAGCTTCAGTGAGTTTCAGTCTACCTCACTATTCAACAGGTCGACCGCAACTCATCTAGAAGCATTTAATTTGAAGCTATTTATTTTCTAGTCAACATATTTCTGCTACTAGTTGATTGCTTGTTTCCGAAAGTTACCCGAAACGCATCATTTGGTATTAGAGCCTATTTCGATTATACCAGCTCTTTACTTTTGAGTTTTTCTCTATTCTACCTGATGACTTGAAGTTGTATTTATGCTAAGGATTACATTACATAAGAGGAAGACTTAAACACTTATATTCTGTCATTTAGAGGTGAAAATTGGGAAGATGATTATATAGAGTGGGAAGAAGAAGTTGACGAGATTTTCTTGAGTTGCTATTTTTAGATAAGACCAAAGTAAAACTTGTTTCTTCGAGACTCAGGGGACAAGCTTCATTGTGGTGGACAATCTTGAATATTAATAGAACATGATATGGAGATGAGGCTAACTCTTAGGACCTAAAGGAAAGATTCATGAGAAGGAGAAATACCCCAAAATATTTCAGGTCACTTTTTTTTTTTGCCACTATTGAGATATTGTGAACTAGAACAATGGAAGAAGTGGAACAGATCTACTCCTTCACGAAGTCTACAAACCCTACTCATAGATGCAAAAGCCACTCTGAAAAATATTTCTAATCAACTTGATGGTGATACACAAAGGTTTGCATGCCCTCAATCTTTGTAGAGACAAGGTCTTGATGGAGTGGTTGAAGAATCTTTGGAAGAAGATTCCTCCGACAAAGAAATTTGTGAACTTGAACATATAGAGAGAGAGAGAGAGAGAGAGAGAATGTGCTTCCTTGACACTCACTCATGAAGAAGAAAGTGAAGAAAATGTTGTCTTACCAAACCCGATATTGAATTTAGAGATCATCAATTCATCTTCACACACGTTTAAAGACATAGAGAATGTGCCATGCCTTATGTCTCTAGTATTGGCTAAGAGAGAGCCATTAGTTTTGATAAGACTTCGAAGAGAGCTTGAAGTACAAAAAAGTAATCCAAAGCATCAGAAAGGTTCCGAGGACTTAGCAAGCACATTTCAGAATGATTTCTTGAATGGTTCACTCTTATCGATAGAAGCAAATGCTGATTTTCTACTAGACAATTGGAGTAAATCACAATTGGGGTTAGAAAAGCTTGAACGCTATTGGTCTCCTCAAAGGAAAGATTTCAGGCCCTTTCAAAAGCTACACATTCTCGACCACTTTGATAAGTGATGTTGTTTCGAAGGTTCCACTACCACTATGTAGTCGTGGCAAAGAAGATCATGGCAAGAAAAAGAAAAAATGAAGACACATGGGATACATAATTTTCACCCATTTGATCTAGGTGGCAAGTTTTGAAAAGAAGTTAAAGAATCCATCGAATTTGAGGTCAAATCCTTCTCAACCCTAGCAGGATGATGTTCCATGGTCCCGCCTTAGCTTTTACTTTTAATTGTTTACTTCGAGAGTTTGATATAATTACAGTTTCACCATTATGTTAGCTATTTAGTTTAGGGTTAGGGTTTTTGTTTAGCTAATTAAATTTTAAGTATTGAATTAAGAAATTAGAGGTTTCTCTCTAATGGGTTCTTGAGGGTTGTCTATCATAACCAAAACCTTATCATTCAAGAGTGGTAAGCTTATATGTTGCACTTTTAGTAGAAACTTCATATAACTTGTTCTAGGTTAGAACGAGAGCGACTTTACATACTTATCCTTGTTTCTTTTTTATTTGTTAATATGTGGATTCCTTTTCATTGGAATATCAGAGTTGCCATTTTGGGGTTTAAAAGGAGTTTTAATCATAGTGAAGAAGTTCTCGTTGATTTCGGGATTGACGGCTGTGTTAGGGGAATTTGAATTCCTCCTATAAGGTTGTAAAATGCAAAATCAAGTTTGCAGATTTTTTTTGCCTTGTTTGGTCAACCGCTCCCTATTTACAGGTTGATCGCAAGTTGTAATATCATGGGAAGGAAGGTGATTGACCAGTGTTCATGCAAAATATGACAGTGGCTAGCGAAGAGCTGAGCAGTCTATTATCCACTAAGTTGGTGATCAACTAATAATTTTCAGAATTGTGAAAATCAGGAATTTGTGGTCGATCACCCATTGATGTTGATCGACCGGCATTCAAGAAAATAATTTGTTATGATGGTTTTATTCAATCGTCCTCATGAAGGTGATCGACCGAGAATATCACCTGAAAATATGGCAAAAATGCTTCGTCTTCCAAGAAGAAAAATGGAGACAAGTGGCAGAGCGATTAAGTGACTCCTCATGGGCATAATCCAGGTGGTTGCATTTTTATAGGCCACCTCTCATAAGTAACCTCTTTAAATGCAGAAAGGGAGTGTGAAGCTGAAACATTTTTTGCTGGAACTTTGGAAGGGAGAAGCTGTGCTGCTGAGTATTCTTTTGAGTTGTGGTGCTGCTGGTGCCAAGGAGAGAATTTTGCATAGAAGGTAAGGAATAGTGTATGTGTTTTTCCAAGTGGAGGCCTACATCACAAGATTTAGATTGTTGTGCTTGGTTTTGCTTTGGTTGTCAATGAATATAGCTGTGAAGAATGTTATTTTGTTGATAATAAATTATTTTAGCTACAGCCATTTGTAGCTTGAGTAAGAAACTGGACAATGTTCTATTATTTTATCGTGGGAATATGGTGCTTTGGATGTCGATGAGTATGTATATGCCTATTAAAATTTGGTTGCTACTATGTTAACTGGCAATGTTTGGGGGAAACTATATTAAGCTGACTCTGTTAATTGGTTCACTCACTAATGGTAACTCCCAGTTGAAAATTTAAATGGTCCTCTACTCTGCTTATTGATAAGTTTTTCGAGACTAGGTTTTGTGAAAGTTCTATTATTGGAAATTGTTTATTGTTGTGACCAATTGATTAAAACTCGGTTAAAAAGAATACTATTCTCGGTGATGTTCTTTCATGTTGTCTTGTTTGTTTTATTATTTGTGATGCTATATGTGCTTAGGATTGAAATTATTGGTATGATCTTGATAACTGTGATTATTTCATTGATGAACTGGTTAAGTGAGGATAATGTTAAGGTATAATAGTCTCTATTTTGTTAATGTTGGTTAATCTACGCCAAGTTTATTGTTTCAAAGGCATAGTTTTAATAACGCTCTTTCTATTATACAATTGCTCTCTAATTGTTCTCTGTTTTATTTTGAGAAGTTGAATAAATGCAACATGTTAGTACTAGGTATGCTAAAGTTATTAACAAGGATAAATTGCTCTTTGCTTTGGCTCATGAATTGTTACTTCAAGTTTATGCCCAACTTTGCTGTTTGTAATGATATGTCTTTTGCAGTACAGTCTGTTTCTTGTTGAGAATTGTATATTGTTTGAATTACAAGCATCATGAACAGGGCATAAGAAAAGGTTGGCATACACATTGCATTTTAATAAAATGAATGAAATAAACGTAAATGGGCATGTGTGGGTTCGAGAGAATAGTGACTGTCCTAAGTGGAAACACCCCTGATGGACACAACTCGTCCCAGGTAGGGATTGTGTGATGGTTAAGCCCAACGTGGACCATAGGATGTATCTTTTCTTCTGTATTAGAAATCTCCAACGTTTGGACTGATAAATGAAACATAGACTGAATGACAGAAAAGATGGATTCTTTTCTGAGACAGACTGCATAAGCATACATGGATAATTGCATTTCATTCTATTCCTTATTGAGCATTAGACTCATGATTTATCTTATTATGTAGGTGATGATCTTGATCCTAGTGAAGTATGTGTGAAAGAAGCATGACACGATGAGCGCTTGCATTATGCGGCGTGTAGACCTAGGGAGAGAAAGGGAAAATGTGGTTATTTTAATAGTAAATGGTATTGCTTTAAACTATTTTAAGTGGGATTTTAAATGGCTTTAAATGTGTTGTTAACTTTGAATGTTTTGTTTTAATGTGATGAACTTAGGTTTTGAAATCGTTTCTGACTTCCGCTTTTGCTTACTCTGCTTTTCCCTTCACACGTTTTCAATTACAACTATAAAAGAAACATTTTTATGGCTAACAAAAAGGTTAAAGGTAAACGAGATGTTACTGTAACACTCCGACGTTTTATATCGGGGTATTACCAAGGACGTATTAGAATCGTTAAGTCAAGGGGGGGGGGGGGGGGGGGGGGTATTTTCGATAATGTTTTTCCCGTATACGCGATGTCATTAACGGATGGGGTAATTAGGATATTACATTTCGTATTTATACGTGTCATTTTATAACATGTATTTATGGGAAAAACGTTATGGGATGGAAGTTAAGTAGGAAAATATGAGGAAAGTACTGGACTGGGCATTTCCGAACGACTACGGACTATCCGTGAATGTTGTTCCTCGTTCGCAAATGCATAGAATGTCATCCCAGCTCTTTGGGACGCCTCGCGGACGCTGCCTTAGTGTCCAAAACTTGCCCCTGCCTTTATTGTCATTTCAGACGATGATGCGGACGCGGCCGAATTGAATCTTTCCAATTTCTGGACACTTTCAGACGCATGCAGTCGAGTGCGGATGTGGAAAGGGCTCGTCCGAATTGAATCTGTCCAATTTTTGGACAGATTCGGATGCGTGCGGACGCTACATGTGGATGCCAAATCGCGTCCGAATGTTGTTTTCGGACATTACGAACTAGGCGAGGACGTCATTCCTCGTCCGTAAACACAAATCTGCCTAAGAGATTTTACACATGTGGACGAGACCAATGCATCTGCACTCGTCTGAAACAGCCCAAACCCACTTGAAATTAGGACTTAAATTAAGGGAAGTTTGTCATTTATCCATTTATTTCTCAGACACGAGGTGACCTTCCCCCACCCTGGATGCCTCCTTCTCCAACCCTGGACGCCTCATTTAATGTATATATCATTCTGCTGTTTCCTTTGCTTGATATCCATGTTAAATTAACTAGCATGTTAATTTAACTAGGCCTTAAGCATGTTTAAATGTTATTTAGAATTATAATTTCAATTATTACTTGAGCATGTTAGTTTAAATGTTAATCAAATAGAATTCTAATTGCAATTATTACTTGAGCATGTTAACCTAGTAATTTACTAGACTTGAGCATGTTAATTAACTAAAGTAATTAACTAAAATCACAATTATAACCTTACTTGAACATGAGTATGTTTGATTAACCAATTAACGAAAAGAATTTTGAGTACACTTGATTTCTAGAACAAAGCATATTTAATCAACTAGAGTGATAATCGTAGCATGATAATTAACTGGAACTTGGAATACACTTAGCTAGTTAGCATGTTAATTAATTAGCAGCATGTTAGTTAACTATGTTATGCCATGTAATTAGCACGTAATTAGCATATTCGATTTGAATGTTTAATAAATTAGCGTGTTTAATTAATTAACTAGGATAGCACATTAATCAACTAAATTATGCCTAGCATGTTAATTAACGGAGTGATGCCATGTTTAATCAACTAATTCACTATAACCAACTTATACGAGTATGTTTAATTTAACAAAACTAGACTCTTAATTATAACATGTTTCATTATTAGAATAAAAGCACATAAACTAGAATAAGAATTACCAATTTGCAAGCATGTTTCCATTTAAAGTACTCATTGTGAGCGTGTTTGATAGGCTCCAAGAAACAAATGGAGAGCCTTAGAGAAATCTGTTCTGGAGAATTATCGTTACTCGAACCAGCAGCAATAAAATGAATGAAGCTCCAAATATATATGTGAACTAGAGCTGTATTTTGGAGAACATAAACTTAATATATTCAAGAGAATTGTATCAAAAATCCAGCCCAAAAAGCACTATCGATTAGGAGATCTATCAATTTCAATAACAACCCAAAATCTGTTTCCAGCAGGACAGATTTACTAGTGCAGATTCAAAATGGAATAACTTGAATTGCATTCATCGAATGAAGCTCATTTTTGGAGGGTAGCTCCCTGACTCAATCTCAAATATATCTCCAGAAGACGTCAATCAGAAAAGAATGACGTAAATACCTCAAACAGAAGCCCTAATCAGCGCTAAAATCATTCCAGCAATAAAACAGATTCAATGATACAATACTAATCCAACAAGATCTTCCTCCAAATCAATAATCCACAAAGATTTCCACAACAATGAATAAATACTCAATCACCAGAATGTTAGGGCATCCAAGTACTGAAGAAATAACAAAGAAAACCTTCAAGAATCGTGAATAGCTTCAATGGAGTCCGTGGACCTCCTAGTGAGAAGGGCGACTTTGTGGTTGGCCGAAAACCAACACTCTCCAAGGTTGGAAAGTTCTCTTGTCTCCACACCACAATCTTACCTCGAAAGATAAGGATTGGAAGAAACAATATCCCAAGGATGCAAGGTTGAGAAGCTTCAAGAGGGGCCTTGCTTGGGTGATGGATGAAATCGGCGCTAAGGGAGGGGGAGGCACGCGGCTAGGTGTTTTCCAAAACACTAAAATTGTCTTCAATTCAAAACTACCCTCCAATCTTCCAAGGGAGGGAATTTAACCTAAGGATTACAAAATAGGTCGAAAGACCAAAATGCCCTTAATGATGAAAATTCGGCATGAAGGTACGGTTTTCATGCAAACCGCACACCTCTCTAAAATCTCACAACAAAACAAAATAAAAACAAACCAAATAAAATTGTTGTTCAGAGAACTAATTCTACTAAATCAAAACAAGACCTTAAATAATATTTGAAGTCTTCACGCCACCACACTTCAAGGCAAATGTGGAATCCGGCTTAGGTTGGTGGAACACCGTCCCAAGCGATGAAATGAAAAGGAACTTCTTTATCGTCTTGGGCTACATCTTTCAATAAATACCACATCTTGGTATTTCCTGCAAAATAGAATCTAGTTAGGAAACCAATGAGTTTCTTGTCCCGACTCCGTGTGATAGGGCCTTGGGGCACAACTGTGTTTAGCTTAATCGTACTAAGTGCTTGAGCATGTTTAGTTTAGCTTAGTTAACGAGCTTGTTTAATAAATTGTAATTCATCGCATGTTTACTTTACCGTCTCTATATTGTACATTCACTGCTTCAAATTGATATTATACTTGTTCCCTATTATGTGCCGTTATGCAATTTTAGTTGGCCACTTTCCCTTAGATGCACTAGTCAATTTTTGTCATCCTCAATTGTTATTACTTTTATTTAATACGTTATTCAATAATTGTTTGTTCTCACTTCTATGCTCTTTCAATTCTGTTATTCAATTTCTTTCCTCATATGTGCAAGTCAACTATTGTTAATGTTATGATATAATGCATCATGCATCATGTTAGTTTGAGAATGTATCGTCATGCATCATACTAATAGAAACCAGTAGGGAGTGCCGCTGGGGGTGGTACTCACACATGCATTATGTGAGGTAAAATGTTAAGAAAATGAAGAAAATTGGGAGTTGGGGGAGGATGGGTAGTCGGGTCTAGTCTGGCAGCTAGGCGAAGCCCTTACCTCAACGGGAACGGGAACGGGAACGGGAACCTTGTATGCACCCAAGAGGTTAGTCCAATAAACTATACCATCTCATTTGGGTCCTTTAATCTCTCGCTCGACGTACAAGTAAAGAACTAAAGAGCCTTACAAGTAAAGAACCAAAGAACCAACGACTTAACGAAAGATTGGTTTGGGTGGCCCCCATTCCAAAAGAACTAAAGAGAGACATAAGCATAATTACATTAAAATTTTTTCCTTACTAAGTCTTTGGGCTTACCGTTTACTTGTGGTGTAGGTATAAATGACGAACAAATAATAAAGCAGGGATGAAGGATTTGCACGCGCAGGACTCGTGGCTGGCCAGGCTAAAAGAGTAAAAGAGAAAACAGCTCTAATTAATTAAGTTTTATTAAATCGTATTTACTTGTTTAGTTTTCATTTCGCAAACGATTTACGCTTCCACTATGTTTTGATAAGACCGTTATGTTTTCCTGATTTTTCTTCCTCTATATTTTGGTGAAAAATTTTATAACAATTTTTGTAGCGGGTAGAAAGAAAAGAGTTTTAACGGTCCAGTTTTAAAGGGCACTCTGATTTTATCTTAACAAAGGTTTGAATAAAAGTTTTAAATTTTGCCAATTTTTAAAGGAAAACAAAAAATCAGGTAGTTACAGTTACAATTAGGATGTTGCAATTATGGTATCAAAGCCTAACCAGGTCTAATGTGGTTCTCTAGACTACCGGTAACTTAGGACTCGTTGTGGAATACTTATTTGACTGTAAGTTAAAATTTTATTACTTAATTGTTTTGTTATCTTGTTGTTTCATAATATGAAATTGTGTAGGACTATAGAATGGTAAGAGGAGTGAGAGGAAATGTACAAAGTAATGACTAGAGGAATGAAGCCATTGGCGTCCAAGAAAATGCTGCTGGCCAAGAAAATATCGGTAATCAAGATGAAAGAAATGAAGTCATTGCCCGACTAACTGCTATAGTGGAGCGACAGTTCCAATATATTAAGCAGATTATGGAAAGAGGTAATGGAAATGAGGATGGGAATCATCGCCCTATAGAAGTTCTTGAGAAAACCAGATGGGAGAAATTCTGACGACTTAAGCCCCAAGCTTTAATGGAAATATTGATGACGTCATGGGAGTTAAAGAGTGGATTCGGTCTCTCGAAGATAAGTTTGAGTATGCGAAGATATAAGAGGCTGAGAAGGTTTTGTGTGCCGCTTATTTGCTAATGCAAGATACAAGATTCTAGTGGGACTCTTTCAAGACGTGCAAGATGTCTGAACTCTTACTTAGGAAAATTTTAAGGAGCTCTTCTACGAAAAGTATTTCAACCACACGATCAAGATGAAGAAATTAGTGGAGTTCGTGCAAATGCATCAAACCGGAACGATATCAGAATATATCCAGAAATTTGAAGCATTATCTCAATTTACGACATATCCGGTACCTAGCAATGAACACAAAGTTCATCAATTCGTTCAAGGACTAAAAGTAGAGATCTTCAGGGGAGTTAAGATATTTGGCACTCAAGATGTCCCCTATGCGAAGATTGTTTCAAAGGCGCTTGAGGTGGAGGATGTTGTGTTAATGGTGGGGAGGTAGCGAGAAATAAATAAGAAATTTTGGAATAATAACCAGAGTCAATAGCAAAAGGGTGGGCCACCTGCGAAGAAAGGGATAAAAAAAACATAAGAAAATGAAGTACAGCAAAGGAAGGACAAACGCCCTATGAAAGAAACAATTGTTGCACCATCCAATGTGAGAATGAATCAGCTGAATCAATGTCCAAAATGTAATAGGAGTCATTATGCAAAGTGCAAAGTGTAACACCTCGACATTTTAAGTGGAACAATTATCGGGGTATTACCAAGAACGTACTAATTAGATTATATATTATAGAAATAAACATAATCAAAATAAAATAAATATTAATTAAATTAAATTATACTATATTTGATTAATTAGGATTAATAATTATAAGTGGGGATGTATTTTTGATTAACTGAACTGGTTCGGTTAAGGGACCGGTTCAGCTCTTCTCATTTAGTCTGGCCTTCGGCCATTTGACGAAATGAGAAAAGAGGGGTATTAAGGATTTATTGAATAAATAAAGGGAGAGATTTATGGATTGATCTGGTTTGGTTCGGCTTGGTCTGATAGATTTTGGATGGCTCGATTTTCTTTTAATTTAAAAGAGGAAATGAAATTAGGATAAATGTGATTATTTGGGGATTTAAATGTAAGGGGGGTATTAAGATTTAATTTAAATTATTGGGGATTTATGGAATAAACTATAATTTAAATAGAAAATTTAATTAATTAAATGGTGTTAGGGTAAATTATTTAGGGAAAATAATTAAGGGGGGGAGGTTGAACCGGTTCACTAAAGTGAACCGGTTGAAGGAAGGAAAGAAATGGCCTTTGGCCATTTCTTCGTTGGCGAACCAGGCGAAAGAGGGAGAGGGAGCAGGAGTGAGAGAGCGAGGGAGAACGGGGGAGAGGGAGACGGTGATGACAAACGGAGGGGCGACGTCCTGCAAGCAGGAGACGGTGACGCCGACGAGTTGCTGCAACGCGACGTCCAGGTGAACGGAGCAGCAATTTCACGGTTAGGGCTTAGAATCGGGGATTCCGCAGGAGCGACTTCTGACGACAATTCGAGGTTGGGTTTCTCTCTTTCTTTGTTGTTCTGTCAATTGGTTGAGGTCTGGAGTTGTGATTGGAAGGATGAATCAACGATTTCCCGTCGGCAGTGGCTTCCTTGCGGTAGCCAGGGGACTTCACCCGAGTGTGTTGGCGAACCGAACCGGTCTGTCTAGTTTGGTTGGGATTGTTGTCTGCTATGCAGACAACATTTCCAGCCTGGAATGGCAGCGTGGGGAACACACTCTGTAAAGTTACTGGAGTGGCTGTCAGTGGCTAGAGGATAAAAGAGATAGAGAGGAGAAACGAGGCAGAGAGGATGACAAAGGAGTGCGGAGATGAGTTGAAGTCAAGAGAAGCAGATGGCTGGACTGTGAGCTCTCGGGTCTCTGTGTTCCTTCAGGTAAACTTTCTCTATTCCTTTGAGTTTGGTGCCCTATTGATTGGATGCCACTTTTATTGGTTGCTGCTTATTAGTTTCGTTGTGGTGTTGATAAACTGCTATGACTTTGTTGGAGATGGAACTCTCTGGAGTTGGACAGCTGAATGGTCGAGAGCAGTGATGGGTGAACTCTAGGTATGGACTTCCTCCTCTGTTTTAGGAGTTATGCATCAATGGTTGTCAGTGTGAAAAATATGCATCTGTTTAGTGACGTTGTTCAGGGTGGTTTCTGTTGAGTGGTGATAAAGATATTTGGGGATGCTTCCTAGTTTTATATTAATTTTATAAGGAGATTTAAGTTGAAGAAAAGATATAGGTTGAAGAGATGGACTATGTTTCCTAGTATTGAGCCATGTTAGTATGTTGTTAATTGGATGCAAAGTTATGGGGTCTTCTAACTATTGTTGGTCTACAAATACACTTATATTAATGTTCTGAATAGATTTTAGATGATTAATACCTCTGTTAATTACGGCGTAGTGGGTTGTGAAATATCATTAGAGGTTGGAATTGTTTGAGTACTGATATGTAGAATTGGTACTAGTGGTTGGACTTGAGTTATTGGTCTATCATTTATTTCCAATGTATGAGTATGACGGATTTTGTCCTACTGCGTAGTTGTGCTGGGTGCTGAAAGGATGTTATGTGATGTTATGGAAAGTTGCTGCTTTGATAAGATTAGAAAATATTGATAATTGGTATTAATTTGTGAAGGTATTTGTGAAGGTATTAAAAAGAAGAAGAGGAATAATGGCAAAGTGTGAACGCACTATAAAGTTCGAGGTAAGGAAAATGGGGTGTCTTGACCATTTGGAGGCCCTACACCACAAGTATGTGTGCGTGAGTGTTATGTTAGTTCTCCATAATACTTAATGTTAGTTGTTGTTGATTGATAGTCCTTGGATTAGTTACTACTGTTATTCCCTTTGTTGTAGATATTTCCTGATTTATAGTTTTCTTGCTGTTGTTATTTTCTTTGTTGATAGTGTGGATTGTTAGTGTCTTGTGAATTTTGTTAGCTCCGTGAATTTCTTTCAGGATCAGCTCTATTTACTTGGTTGTTGTGTGCTTCAAATGTCTTGCTTAGATAAAGATAAATGCTAATATTCAAAAGTGACAAGGAATGGTTAACGCGTGAAATAATGAATGCTTATTGTCTCTTTACTTGCTGTTTAATTAAAGGCCTCTGTTGTGATTTCTTTATGCTTATATTACTTTGGTGCAAGTTGTTCTGTGGATTAATGCCTTGTATAAATATCATAGTGATAAACTAAGATATCCAAATAAGTTAAACATATGAAATTGAGCATGTTAAATTACTTAACCAACTAGATTATGAGTTAACTTAACCAATTAAACTTAAGCATGCTAAACAACTTAACTAGAGTAATTCAATTTAGAGCTGAGCATGTTTAATTAACTAATTAGACTTGAGTACGTTTAGCTAACTAATTCGAGCATACTAATTCTAATTTCAATTATAACTTAAGTGTGTCAATATAAGTATGATAATTAACTGAGCATGTAAATCGGCTAATAAAGAACTAGAATAACAATTGTAATCTCCTTTGAGCATGTTAATCAATCTCAGCATGTCAACTAACTATCTTGCTTGATTAACTAATTAGTGATGGTTAATTAGAATATGTTAATTCCTGAGCATGTAAATTGACTAATAGGTAACTACTAATACGTTTAATTTATTTAATTAGCATATTAGATTGATTAATTAGCATGTATAAATTAATTAACAGCATGTTAATTAATTAGGTTGTGTGACTAATCAATTAACTTACTAATCAATCTATGCATGTTAATTAACCATTACTTGTGAAATCTACAAACATGTTAATTAACTATAAATCTCAAGCATGCAACCTTATCTAGGATAACTCACTAGGACAACAATGGTAATCTTTCTTGAGTATGCTATGTAACAAGGATAAAAGCATGTTAATTGAATTATGCTTTACTTTCAGATGTACGACGCTTGCCAATTCTGTTATAATTCCTTTATTATTGTGATGTCCATATCCAAGCATGCTTTCTTTCATATGCTTCACTTTATTGAATGATCCATGGCTATTATTTATCATTGTGTGCACTAATCGACTTTGGTTGTTACTTTCATTATTTGCTTTACCTTCTTTTGTATCCGCTTTCAATTATAGTTTGCTTTCTACCACAATTACTTTTATTTCAATGCGCACTTCAATTATTATTAATGTTATATCATAACGCATCATGCATCATGTTAGGATGAGAATGTATGGTCAAGCATCATGTTAATAGAAACTAATAGGGAGTGCGACAGGGTGGTACGCACACATGCATGAGTGAGGATAAATGATGAAAATGAGTAAAACGGTAAGATAATAAAGGCCTCTATGGTCCGGTAGCTTAGCCCAGCACAAACACAAAGAAAAGAATAAGAGAGTTGGGAGGCGGATGGGTAGCGGCCCTAGACTGGCAATTAGGCAATGCCTCTACCTTATCGGGAACGGGACCTAGTTGCTCATAGGAGGTTAGGTCCGACAAACTATACCATTCCATACAGGTCTTTCAATCTCCAGCTCGAAGTATGAGTAACAAATGAACGACTTAAAGTAAAGTAATAAAATGGTAAATGGCTAATGAAAAGATTGGTTTGGATGGCCCCCATTCCAAGATGGACTAAAGAGTGACATTCATGTGCGTTAAACCCTTTTCCTTATTGAGCCATTAGGCTCACGTATTACTTATGGTGTAGATACAAATGACTAACAGATAATAATAGGTTCATATACAAGGAAATGATGAACAAATAATAAGCAAAGGTGAAGGATTTGCATGAATGAGATCGGGGCTGGCCAGGCATGAAGAGGGTAAAAGAGAAATAGTTGTAATTAAATTAAGTATTTTAAATTGTATTTAATTGTCTAGCACTTTGGTTTTACTCAATAGTTTAGTTTCCATTCTCAATGTATTATTTACACTTCCGCAACGTTACGCTTCCACATTTTATCAATTGGCTTTTCATAACGGGATTAAAGAAAGAATCAGTAGTGATCCAGTTAGATGCACTCTTATATGTTTTGCTTTTAAAAAGAAAATTTCAAATTTTATGCATTTTAACGGATTTATGAAAAATCGGGTCGTTACATAAAGCAGGTTCACGACTGTGTTTTAAGTGTGGAAACATAGGGCATATTGCGAGTTGTTGTCCAACTTTGGCAAGAGAACCAGAAAGGGTGGCACCAAAGGTTTTCTCCTTATATGGGAATGATGAAGAGGAGGATCAACATGCATTCGCATCAGGTATAATTTATGTTATGAAGTAGCTATATATGCTCTATTCGATATAGAAGTTACTATTTTATTGCATTTGAATTTTTGCATAAAAATGAATTAGTTCTCTGGTCATATCAGGTATAATTTATGTTAATGATATAGCTGCTTATGTTCCATTTGATTCTAGAGCTACTCACTATTTAACTCTGAAGCTACTCACTCTTTTATTGCTGCTGGATTTTGCACGAAAATATATTGTTTCTCTGGTCTAGTAAAGTGCGAGTATAGGGTAATATTACCCTCTGGCGATTGTTTGATCACCAGTGGTATTATAAAGGCATATGCAGTTAGAATAAAAAACTGCATATTTCATCTTGATATGATTATCATGGATATGAAGGGATATGATATTATTCTGGGCATGAATTGGTTATCCCATCACCATGTGATTATTAATTATAGAAGGAGAGAAGTTTACTTTCGCCCTCCTGGTGATGAGCAACATGTATTTTACGAAGTCAAAGAAAAAGCCAAGTTAGTAGTAATTTCAGCGATTAAGGCAGACCAATTATTGATAGTGGATGCAAAGGATTCCTTTATGGTCATCATACGACATGGCTGTTGTTTCTTGACCTTGCCACTATATTCTTCGACAAGTTCATTTAAATAAGCCTCAACTCGTTGAGTAGTATCAATAACCTCATAAATGGTCCTGAACTTTATAGCAAGCAGTCAAGTACGAATCTTAGGCCTCAAGTTCTTCTGAAACTTCACCATTCGGTCCACTAGATCTATCTCCTAGTATATTGAGAAAGCTCCATGAATTATGCATAGTACTCAAGAACTATCAATCCCTCTCACTCCAAATCATGATAAGTGTTGATCACATTCTGATGGTAATCAAGATTGGATTAGTTATCTCTAAATATGTTCCCAAATTAAATCCATGTCATCATCTTAACTGAATAATCTAACCACAGCGACATCAACCAAACTTTAGCCATGTTCTCGAAATAGAAGGTAACAAAGTCAACCCAATACTCTATCGGAACTCCAATAGCAATCAGATACTTCTCCATCACCCTCAACGAGTTCTCAAAAATCTGAAGGTCAGCTCTTTCCACAAATACTTGTGAATTCATCCGATTGAACTCCTTGAAGCAATTCAAGTGGCGGGTCTTCATAATATAAACCTTGCTATCTCTAGGCAAACTCTATTGCACATCTCTCAAGGCTACAATAGGATTGGTTGGCTGCACTTAGCCGTCTGTACAGTTGGTGCTATTGGAGCACGATTTCTAGAAGGTCTTCTAGATGGCATATTTGTAATGACCCGGATTTTGTAAACCATTTTAAAATACTTAATTAAATCATTCCGAATAAATAGAGTTATCAGAGTGCAATAAAATCCGAATCGTTAATAAATCATTCATTCATTTTTTTTTTCATTCTTAAAAGAAATTATTCGTAAAAATTTGCGGAAGCATACTTAACGAGAAAACAACTTTTCCTAGAAACGGCATTCAAAACATAGCATTCAAAACATAGTTGAAGTTCAAATCCAAAGTTATGGGATTACATAACCCAATTATTCAAATAAAAACACAACTTCTTTTCTTTATTTCCTCCTTTCCATACCATACCATACCATACCATACTACTACTCTGCTGGCGCCATTGTCGAACCAACCATAGGCTCCACTGGAATGTCCTCTTCTTTAATCGCTGGTATAACTCCCTCGTTACCTACACCACAAGTAAGGACGTGAGCTTACGCTCAGTAAGGATAGGAAAAAACAATTATGCATTTCACTCTTTTAGTTCTCGTTGGAAGGGAACCACCCATCCAACTCTTTCATTACGTTCGTTTTTCTTTATTCGTTCATCAAACTCGTACATCGAGCCCGGAGATTGAGGGTTTTCCTTTGACATGGCCTAGCTGTACGGAAAATAACCCCCTGTGGGCTACTAGTCCCTTTCCCGTCTTGGTAGGGGTGTATCCTAGTAGCTAGACTAGATCCGGACTATCCATCTACCTCAACTCCCTAGTTCCGACATATACCTGCCTTTAGGGTTTGTTCTTTCTATTCCGGCATATACCCGCCTTTAGGGTTCTTTCTATCCCGGCATATACCCGCCTTTAGGGTTCTTTCTTTTCATAGTCTTTTTCCTCACTTATGCATGTGGGTATCATCCCAAAGATTACCCTCCTACTTGGTTTCTATTAATCATGGACTCAATCTAACATTTTCCTTAACAACATCACACAATATAACTTGACATAGGAGCACATCTCTTCACAATTGAATAAGCATACATTTATTGAAGAAAACAATGAGCCTATAATCAACAAAGAGCATACATATACTGAAGAAGCAGTGAGCAAATATAAATGAAATTCGTGTTTGTCTTACATCAAATTCTAACATGTTTGATACACTACTCATTTCTACTTAATCTACAACATATACTTAACATTTAAAAAGGGTTTTAATAGATGAACATTCTTAACTTTTCAGTTTATCATTCTATTGATATGAATAGCATGAATAGAATAAACCAGAAACTAAAACAATCAGAAACAACTAGTACTTATTATTCCCATGTTCTACTTATAGCTTTACTCATTAATTCTCATACTTGACTCATTTTCATTTGACACCAAACATGTAAAATAGGACATTTTCTACATAAAACCAGAAACTAAATCTCACCTCTTCTATTCCTCTATCATACATTTCTTTTCTTAAAAAAATCTCATCCTTTCTTTCTTACTTCCTTATTTTAATGGCTTTCACCTTTTCAATTTGTGCCATGTGCATATAAGATATGTAAGAGTCAACAAGAAATCTACGAATTACAATTCTATACAAGAAACAGTTTACGATCTATACCAGGAAACTTATTCATAGCAATCACTTGGTTTTCCTTTCCATTAACATCATAGTCCTTCTTTCCATCATGTCATGCATATCCTTAACATTATCAAGTCATTTCTTGCTAACCTTTATCAAGTCCTTTTCGTGCTATTTAGTCTACTATTTAGTCTTTACTACAACAAGTACAGGACATAGATATATACTAGAGCAAAAACGGTGTATAATTCTACACTTAGCTTTCTTTTCCCTTAAAATCCTCACCCTCTCCCTTGCATCATCTTCCTCGTTCATTGTATTTATCAAGCATATCCTTATCCATCATTATTTCATTTCATTTTACTTTCCATCAAACCAGAAACAAGTTTACCAAAACTAATGTAGGAACTGTCAAAACAAAAATCAATGTAAAACACTTGTGGGTAGGGCATCATACGCCTAGACACACCCTTCCTTACCAGTTGAAGTCGTATAGCAGCTCTCTTCTCACTTTCTCAGCTCCCAATACACAGCAACTCCCAGTATTTCCCCCAAAAAGCACCTAGAAGAGAAGAAAATGAGAGAAGAAATAGAGGAAGACTCACCTAAATGACAAGGAGGCAAAACGTGCGAGTAGGGTGGGCTACACAGCGGCTACCATGACTTCCTCCACCGAAAGCACGAGGAGTAACTCGCAAACGTCCAAATTTCGTCGATTATACTGACTTTTGTTTCTTTTAAATTAGCAGATCTGATGCATTTCAGACGTTGCGGACGCCGTACTGTCGTCCGCAAGTCAAAATTACACAGCAAATGGCGTCCTAAACTGGCATCCTCAGCGTCCAAAATGGGTTTGCGGACGCCATTTGGTGGTCCGCATCGTCCGCTTGTGTCGTCTGGATGCTCCCTGTTCATACAGATTCAATGCGGACTCCAATTTATTCGTCCGCAGCATCCGTACTTCCCCAGCCAGCGTCCGCAACACAAAATTAGTGAGTATAGGACGCTGTTTTTGCATCCCATGCGTCCTCAAGTCTAACTTTTCATCATTCATACATATTTTCCTCAACATTCGTCCATGTCAGACGCATACGAAGTTAAGAACATTCACAGAGAACATTCACAGAATGATGTAATATAGCAATATTCTCTCCGTTATGTTTGGAAACAAAATTGATTACATAGTTAATCAGGAAATTTGGGATCGGGTTATTACAATATTAAGAAATTTGAAAAATTTACTATTCAATTTAGAATATGTTCTTAGGTACAATAATTACAATTCTCTTATATACTATTGCACTATCTATTTTAGTGATGTTACTTTTAAGATGTTAATATTGCTATCATATTAAAATGTTTGTTATGACCCAAAAGGGATCCGAGAAAAAAAGGTGAATGATGTGGCTCATAAGAGTGGATCAACCCGTCTGATCTTGACAAAAATTAATATAATGTAACAACGAAAGTCTTAAAAGTGAAATTTAAAGCCAAGGTTGAAGTCATTGATTAAACCCAATAGTCAAAAAAATAATATTAAAGATAGAATGATAATATATTTATAAAATAATCACGTTGAAAGAAGAATAACATATTGGTCAAATAGAAAGTAGTACCATAGAGTTATATCTAACCAAATAAAACTCTCAAAGAAATGAAACTACTAAAGGAAATAAATGTGGAACTTAGTCTTGTGTTAGCTACTGAAAGTCTTCCTAACTAAAACCTATAAGGGAGATGTCATTGAAGCAATTCGACCAAACTCAGTAGGAATTAAATTTTATATACAACAAAAATATAAAATATGGATAAGCATGCTAAATAAAATCATGGGTTAAAATATTTGATAAGAAAACTTTAGTATGGCAAGAATCAAGATATTCCCCTATACTGTGGTGCATAAGTAATGCAGATCACTACTAATTAATATAAATATTTCAGTGAAAATAGAGTTATTCACAGACTTTAAGTACACTATGTCTTGAGCATATAAGGGGAAAGACGATACTAAGTGATCACAACTGAATAACGATCTTGATCAGGTTTAGGTTTTTGCAATCAAGGACATAACACAGTCAAATTGTCCCATTACTCAATTTTATACAAATACATTCTCTAATGGTTGAATGTGTGCAACAAACAAGGGACACCTACTTTGGTCACAACTAAGTTGATAAGTGGTTCAAAATATAGATGTTTAGGCTCAATTTTAAAAAAAAATAATATCAGTGTAAAATATACTTATAAATTACGAAAAACTGACATGTCAAAAGGCAAGACATGTTATAAAATATATGAAATCACGTATCAAAATAGATTTTATAAAAATTATATATGCAATGCTGAATATAAAAATAAACTCTTACCTCAAAAAAGTCTACCAATACAAAAGCTCGAAATTCAAGTAGTCCAAATAATTAATTAAATCTCGTCACCTATCATTATGGTTCATCATTAGGCTCTTTAATACTTCTTAGTTTGAAAGTTGAAAACCAAATGTATGGTGTAACCAAGTCACAGCTAGGTTGAAACAAACGCATGCGCCCAACGAGAAGGTCAACTATAAATTTGTCACTCTATATTGCCCTTTTCATTTCAATTAAATAAGAAGAGTCATAAAAGGCTACTTATTGAAAACTTCTGTTCTTATCAAAGTGAGTAGCATTGGCAAAAACTTATATGGTGGCAAGGGTGCGCTTAATTGGACCAAATTGAACCATGAAGTTCAGTCCCATTTCTGTATTTGTGTAAACAAGTTTCATACATAAGCAACATCATCTCTTCTCAATATTTCTATATTTGGCCTTATCATATTAATATTATCATTTAAAGAAATTACATGCACTAGCAAATGTGTTTTGGTAATAAAGTGATCGATAACTTTTTGCAATTGACCATACCAAAAATTTTAACCCCCTTGAGTTAGAGCTAGCATGAAGCATCAAAATCTTTACCATGTTTATACTAGGCAAGGACAAATATAGTATTTATTATAACGTTCCAATGCCGTTGCATTTAGTTTTACAAAAATTTATAAAAGGTAAATTAACACCACAAATCCTATAGTTTTGGATTATCAACATTGTAAACCCTATAGAAATTTATGGACATCTAAAACCCTGAACTATGATAAAAGAATGATGTCGACCTCTAAGCTACATTTCCCTTCAAAACCCATTGACGTTAACGCCGTAGTTTTGTTAACATCAAGGATCGTTGAACAGAGATGTCCAAGACAACAACAACCGATGTCTCGCAACGACGAGGGACTTATCCAACTGGCGAAAAAAGATGTAAATAATCAGGGGATGTCCTTCTTAAGCGAGGGACATTCGTTTTGAGCAAGGGACGTCTGTCTTAAATAGGGACGTTTGTTTTGAACTTTGGAATGTATGTTTTAAGTTGAAACGACATCATTTTTGTCCATTTGAAGCAAGAGACATACATTGTTAGCTGAGGGACGTCTATTTTAATCTGGGAACGACATCGTCTTTGTCAATTTTAAGCGATGGATGTTCATCATAGGTTGAGGGACGTCCGCTTTAAGCGAGGGACATCCATCATAGGTTGAGGGACATCCTCGCTTAAAACAAATGTCCCTCAACTTTTGACGGACAATGGATGTCCCTCAACTTTTGACGGACGTCCCTCGCTTAAAACAGACGTCCCTCAACTTTTGACAGGTGTACCTCTCTTAAACCTGACAAAGACGACATCATTTACAGCTTAAAATGGACGTCCCTTAGCTAACTATGGACGTCCCTTGCTTAAAACGGACAAAGGCAATGTCGTTTTAGCTTAAAACGGACGTTCCTCAGTTCAAAACGAACGTCTCTTGTTTAAAACGGACGTCCCTCTAGCAATCTAAATCAACCCTATTTTCTCTCCAGTGGGTCGATAGCACAGAGGAGGATGTAGGTCTCCGACGAACGTCCTTCACCATGGTAAACTTCAAAATTCTTGAATATTCAATTCCATCACCGTGGTAAATTTCGAAATTCTTGAATGTTCAATTTTCTTTTCAATCGCAATGTAGAATTTTACAGTGAAATTCATTTTTCTTGGATGACCAAGAATTTAACAACGAATTTGGAGGTCGACGCCGATGGACGAGATTAGCAGTGAGAAGAAAAATTTAGGATGGATTTGGATGGACTTTCATGTTAGAGTGGCTGCGGCGTTTGTCTCTACAGTTTTAGACAGAAAACGTAACGGGAAGATTTGCCTCGTTCATCTTCTATAGTTGATGTTTTAGTTGTTTGTAAAAATTCTTCAAGGTTTACAATGTTGATAATTTCATAATATAGAGTTTGTGGTGTTAATTTTCCTTTATAAAATTATTACGTATTGCTCCAAAAAGAACTTGGTGGAAGTATTATATCAACAAATTATTTTGATTTTTCAATAAAATAGAGATGAAAAATCGATCTCTCTTAAGAATTTTTAGGACAGATCAAGTAAGTTGAGTAACAATCATTGAAGTAAGTTTACAAAAAAAGAAAATTTAATTACGTTTATTTAGGTCTTGAACTTGTTAATACATTAATACAATCTAATAATGATAATATATATACATATATTTGTGCATTGAAGAGAGTAAATTTTTTCTATGAATAAAAATTATTAAGCTAATCAACCTCAATAAATGTGATTATCAATATTTATTCAAAAAGCAGTTATATTTATAATGTAATTAAGATGTATAATCACAATTAAATTAGTCTATATCAAATTTAATCTGTCAATACTAATAAGAAACACGAAGATCAGTTCATTTTTTTGAATTAGTTCTCTAGCTGCTTTCACTGCCCCGAAACAAAAGAAAACATAGGATATGGCGTTTTTGTGTCATTGATATGTAGGGACACCCTTCAGCGTCCATTAAAAAAGGACAACTTTGGTAAAGAAAACCTTTGAACTTCAGTCTATAAATACCACATCGGCAACACAATTCTATCAACAACTAGGGAAAATCAATTATCTTCGACCCTAAATTTCATTTCATCATTATCATACCGAGCAAGTTTAATAAACTCATGGGTATTTACACTTACAAAACAGAAGCAACCTCGGTCATCCCCCCGGCCACAATGTTCAAGGCATTCGTGGTTGATGCAGACTACCTGTTCCCAAAGGTGGCTCCTCACATCATTCAAAGTGCTTGTAATATCTGCAACTTTTTAAAAAAATAACAATATAATAAAAATAAAAATAAATTTAAGTTAATTAGAAATTTGGGGGAGACGTTTTTAGAAACGCCTACCCGAGGGTGAACTCCTTGCGGGAGATCGAGAGATTCCTTCGCGATTTTCTCCTCTCCATCAATTCTTAAACAACTGTTTCCTTCCTCTTTGATGCTTCATCTCTGGCCTCTTCTCTAGATTTCTCATCGGCAAACACAGAGTTGGAAGCACTCACCTTTGTGGCAAAGGAAATCTTCCACGATTAGTTGAAATTTTTGTCCATTCTGTAAGATTGGTTTTTCTACTTGGGATTTTTTTTTCTGAAATTAAATTTTCTTAAAAGTAACGAGGCTTCTGTTTAGTCCAATTTCGGTGACCAAGGTGTTGATAGCTGCGGTATTATTAGAACCTTCAAAATCGGGAAATTGTTAATTGGAGGTATACAAGATTCTTGTTCATGCGTTTCTAAATTGGTAATCAAGTCAAATTGTGAAAGTTTGCTTTGGATTGAGGATGGGCAAGTGTCTAGACGAATTGTAGTGGTTGAATTTCACGAATTCGTCTGCTGTCTTGATGCAACTCAATGGAGGCTGAGCTACAGAAGGAGAAGTCATCGACTTCGTTGGTTAGGCGATTGGCTGGGTCGAGAAACCTTGGCCAGAAGTGGAAGAATAAACAATGGCCCAAATTAAATTTTTAGATTTCGGCACAGACCAATTTTGGACATGTTTGGACATATTTTTGGGCCTAGTTTGGGACAGAAATTTGGGTCATTTAATCCAATCAATTTCAGATTTAATTTTTAATGATAATTATACATTTTAATTTATAAAATTTAACTTTAAAAATTAGTACCTTATTTTGGATAGGTACCCGATTACTTAATTAAAATGCATGGACTTTGGATTTTCGATTAATTGGATATTGGGCCTTGCAGTGTAAGCCAAGTTTCAAGGTGGAGGTTTATTTTATGCACTGCATTGTATAATTCTTTTAAAAGTGAATATTTTGAGACGAGTCTCATATTAAAATGATGCATCTATTTTTATAACCGTTGGATTTTTATATTATATTTTATTTTCATTGTTCATGTTACATTTAAGCATGCCTATAAATATTTGTTGATCAACTTAGTCGTGCGAATCAAATTTGATCGACCCGATTCGGGACTATTATGTTTTCACACATTCTACCGTGCAAAATGTGTTTGTTTGTTATTGAATTGGGTAATAGGAGATTTTTCAAATGTCCTTGGGTTCGAATCCCTAAAGTGCAAATGGGTAATAGGATAGCTGTATGTGCCGTGTCCTTGGATTGCGAATCTCTAAACCTGATCAAGATATTATTTGGCTTTTGCGATTTCCGAGCATCGTCTTTATTCTGTTATATGCCCTATGGCATGTTGTACCCGGAGTCCGTGAGTGGCTTCATTTTCACTGTGATTTTTAACTTATACAACAATGACTTATTTTAATTACGTACCACATATTAGTGGGTGATTTCACACACATGCCCTTTTGTATATTTTTTTCTTAAAGAAATTTATAAAACGTGAGTTTTAAATTCATACATGCTTAAACATCATTTTCATTAAATTTTTCTTTAAAAACATAATCCATATTGAGTTTAGTGAACTCACCCCAATGACACATTTCAGGATTTTATCAATCGGATTTCCAGTTGCCAATCACGTTTAGATCCGACGTAGTTTTATATTCAAGTTAGCATTCTCCCTTGAGAGATATTTTTGTGAGGTATACTTTAGTTGGATGACTGTAATCCCTATTCTTAATTTTTGCACAATTATTTCATTTTGGATTATATTGCTTTACTATCTGATATCACTTGTTGGACCTGATAAACTCATGTTTGTTGGGCCCTAGCTATAACTAATATTTATGTTTTCCGTTGTTAATTAATAAAATTTTATGTGAAATGGGTTGGACGATTCGGTCCATTGGGTCAGGTCGTTTCCCGTTCTCTCTCAAGTCCCTTTTGGGTCGTGACAGAAATTTTCGTATCAGTGCCAGGTTCCATCTTGAAAAGTGATATCTATAAAATAGATAGTATAGTAATATACAAAGATTTACAAATACTGTATTTAAGAACAAAATACAAAAATCAATTTGTGTTAAAGTTATGCTAGAAATACATCTTGAGATTGTGCGCTAGTGGATAAATGTATTTCTCCAATTGGACACAGGTAATTTGGAGTGGTCCAAATTTAATTAGAAATGATGAAGAGTACACTTTGTGAACCTTACTAAACCTATGAATAGAAACAACCTTACTAAACCTATGAGTCTGCGAACCCTTCTGGATTATATGTGTGTGCCTGTGAAGTTTAAACTTAAGAAACCTATCATAGAAAGAAATTCAAAGCCTCAATTTTCTTTCAAAATTCAATGCTTATTCTTTCATACTTGGAATCTGTTAGTCTAAGTTTGAACCTTGCATTTGAAGGCTCTGATTCGGAAACTAATGGTAAAGACTTCTAACTAGTATTAGAATTGTATAATTCGACACTAGAGTAAGTTTCTGCGTAAGCAGTTGGGAATATTTGGACTAAAGATTTGAGTTCTTAAAGTGGAATGATGACTTCGATAGAGAATTTTCTAAAAGTGACTTGTATGCAGATCACTTAGGATGAAATTATAAAACATTAAAGTTTAATGTTTGTGGGCGGAGTTTGCCCAATGAGTGTTGAAAATTTGTCAAAGATGATATAAAATAATTTTACTGCTATTAAAGTCCCAACAGAGTATTGGGTTGAGTTTACAACTTTTTATTTTGAAAAATGGGCTGATGTATGGTGCAAATCTCTTAAATTGGATTAACCATTAGATTTGATGACATGGACTCAGCTTGAGATAATGTTTAGAAACAACTATTGCAACGCTGGTACTCGCCAGCATATGATCAATGTTCATCATAATTTGGATCATGAAAGTATGACTGTTGAGAAGCTAGAAAATTCCCCAATTTTGAGTTTTTTTCCTAAATAAGTTATATGAAATGTGTCTCGTTTGTTCGATCTGCTGCCCTTATTATTGGCGGGCACAATCTATCGATTGATCTGATAGTTATACCTATGGATCTGTTTGATGTAATCTTAGGTATGAATTGGTTGAATTTATACAAAGCTAAGATTCGGTTATTGGAGGAATATTACCCTTACGTTAGAAAATGGAAAGATCCTATTACATGTATGTAGTATCCGTATGTTTCTATTAATTCTGTTTTGTGTGTCTGTTTGGGTGGTTGGACGAGATTGGAGTTGTATGAGGATACTTTTGTTATTAGCAGTGACCTTGTTACGGTCAGACATGATTCTAATTCGCCAGTGGTTTGTGATTACCCTGATGTTTTTTCTTGAGTATCTGTCTGGGTTGCCACCCGACCGCGAGGTTAATTTTTGCATTGATTTGATACTCGTCACTACTCTAATTTTGATTTTTTCGTACCACATGGCTTCTACTGAATTGAATGAACTGAGTGTTCAGTTGAATGATTTGTTGTAAAAATGGATTATTCGAAACAGTATTTCACTATGGGGTGCGCCCGTTTTGTTTGCGAAGAAGCAGGAAAGTTCGCTTCGTCTATGCATTGATTATCGAAATTTGAATCTTGTGGCAATCAAGAACGAGTATATGTTGCCGCGGATTAATGACATATTTGATCAACTTGGAGGATCTATGTACTTCTCGAAGATCAATTTGATATTAGTTATTATCAATTGAAAATGTATGGAAAAGATTTTCTGAAAACATATTTTTGGATTCGTTATAGACATTTTTGATTTATGTTGCTTCTGTTAGATCTAACTAATGCACCAGCTGCTTTTATGAATCTCATAAATCGGGTCTTTCGACCATATCTTGGCCAGTTTGTTGTGGTCTTCATTGATGATATCTTGATATATTCTAAGACCCTAGATGAACCTATGGAGCATCTGGAAATTTTTCTACTGACGCTATCAGTTTTATACAAAGCATGAAAAATGCAACTTTTGGATGACCGAAGTGAAATTTCTTATCCATGTTGTTTCTCAAAATGACATTTCAATTCATCCAGCTAGAATTGAAGTTTGTGTTAGAATGGATGCCACCCAAAAATGTCATTGGGTGCGAACCTCTTAGGTCTGGCTGGTTATTATTGACGATTTGTGTAGAATTTTTCTTCTATTGTTATATCGTTAATATTGTTGACCAGTGATGATGTGAAATTTATTTGAAATGAAAACTGTCAGACCACTTTTGATGAATTCAAGCAAAGTTTGACTACTACTCGATTTTGGCAGTACCTGATGAGTGTTTGTCTTATGCTATTTATATTGATGCATCAAGAGTTGGTTTGGATTGCGTCTTGATGCAGCAGGATAAAGTTATAGCTTATGCATTTCAGCAGTCAAAGATGTATGAACGGAATTATCCTACTCACGATTTGGAGCTTGCAACTAATTATTTTCGCCTTAAAAATTTGGCAAAACTATTTGTATGATGCTAAATTCGAGATATTTTGGATCACAAAAATTTAAAGTATCTCTTCTCACAACGTGATTTAAATTTCCGACAACGCCCTTGAGTTAAGTATATGGAGAATTATGATTTTACTCTAGAATATCATCCTTGTAAGGATAATGTTGTAGCTGATGTCTTGAATCGTTATCTTCAAGGATCTCATTCATTTCTTGTTTTGGATGATTGGAAGAGATGTCTTATTATTGGAGATTTTGAGCTACAGTACCAGGACGATGGTCATTCAGTTCTAGTTTTTAATTTAATAGCGACTCCTACACTTTTGCAATGTGTGAAATACTTGCAAAGTTTGACGATGTGTTGAAAGAAAGATTTGAGATGATTCATGTTGGTGAGTAGTTTGACGGTTGGGAGATTAGTTCTGATGGACTCCTATTCTTTAAGAATTGAGTTGTTATCTCTAGTGATATGGATTTAAGACTAGTAGTCTTAACAAAGGGCCATAAGACCAGATTTTCTATTAATCCCGACAGTACGAAAATGTATCATGATTTGAAGCATCAGTATTTATGGGTTGGAACAAAACGAGATGTAGCTATGTATGTTTTGAGGTGTTTGGTTTGTCAACAATTAGGGTTGAGCATCAGTGACAAGCTGGGTTGTTGCAATTTTTGCCTGTCCTTGAATGAATACGAGACAAGATATCATAGATTTTGTGACCAGTTTGCCTAAGAAGGTGCATAAATTTGACGAAGTGTGAGTAATTGTTGATAGATTACTGGAATTTGCACACTTTATTCCATGTTAGAATGGATTTTCCTTTGATGACGCTTTGAGGGTACTATTCGTCTTCACGGTATTCTCTCGAATATTGTTTCTAATGGATATACGACATTCACGTCAAAATTTTGGCAAACTCTTGAGCTTTAGACAAGGGGCTTAATTTGAATACTTCATATCATTCTCAAACAGTTGGTCAGTCTAAGCGTGAAATTTAGATTCTCGAGGATATGTTGAGATCTTGTATTCTGGATTTCAATAAAAGTTGTATTAGTCATTTGTCTTTAGTAGAGTTTGTGTATAACTAATTACAACTATCTGACTAGTATCGATGTTTTGCCATATAGAGCTTTGTGTGAAAAATCTTGCAGATCACCTTTACTGTTAGACTAAAACTGAGAGCTACTCTCGAGTCTAATTTGATTCATGAAACAACTGAGAAAGTTCAAGGAATTAAGGAGCGACTAAGTATTGTTCTGAGTTGGCAGTAAAGTTATGCAAACCTCCAGCGGAGAGAAGTGAAATTTGAAACCGATGATTATGTGTTCTTAAAAGTGTGACCTCATCGAGGTATTAGTTGTTTCAGTGTGAAAGAAAAGTTAGCTCCACGATATATATGTCCTTTTCGGATTATTGAGCGGATTGGTTTAGCGGCATATCAATTGGAGTTACCGGCATAGCTTAATTATGTTCCTAATATTTTCCATGTCTCTGTGTTGTGTAAGTACATTCTAGACCCTTCACATTTATTTCTTGGATTGAAGTTCCTATTCATGAGTATGAATCGTATGAGAAAGAACCTGAGAGAATTCTGGACTGTGAGATCAGAGTGTTGCATAACCATAAAATAGCTCTTGTTTGGGTTCAGTGGAAGAACCATAGTGAAAAAAAGTCACTTGAGAAATTAAATTTGGAATGTTGGCTATGTATCCCCATTTGTTCATTGGTATTTTTGAGATTGTTCTAAATTTCGAGGACGAAATTTCTTAAGTGGGGAAGAATGTAATATCTGCCACTTTTTAAAAAACATAATAAAAATTAAAAAAATTTAAGTTCATTAGAAATTTGGGGGAGACGTTATTAGAAACGCCTCCTCGAGGGTGAACTCCTTGCGGGAGATCGGGAGATTCCTTTGCGATTTCCTCCTCTCCATCAATTCTTAAACAATTGTTTCCTTCCTCTTTGATGCTTCATCTCTGGCCTCTTCTCTACATTTCTCCTCAGTGAACACAGAGTCGGAAGCAGTCACCTTTGTGGCGAAGGAAATCTTCCACGGTTAGTTGGAATTTTCGTCCATTCTGTAACATTGGTTTTTCTACTTTGGATTTTTTTTTTCCTGAAATTAAATTTTTGTAGAAGTAATGGGGCTTCGGTTTAGTCCAATTTCGGTGAGCGAGGCATTGGTAGCTGCGGTATTGTCGGAACCTTCAAAATCAAGAAATTGTTAATCGGAGGCATACAGGATTCTTGTTCATGCATTTCTAAATTGGAAATCAGGTCAAATTGTGAAAGTTTGCCTTGAATTGAGGATGGGTGAGTGTCTAGACAAATTGTAGTTGTTGAATTTCACGGATTCGTCTGCTGTCTTGATGTGACTCAGTGGAGGCTGAGCCGCGGAAGGAGAAGTCATCGACTTCATTGGTTAGGCGATTGGCTGGTCGAGAAACCTTGGCCAGAAGTGGAAGTCGCTGTAGCGAGGGGGACGATGTTCGATTTCGAACTCCCCTCCTTGCGATTCAGTCGATGGGAAGGATGCAGGGGTGTCCTGCTGAAGCTGTGAATTCAGGCTTTGATGGGCCACGGTTCTTCCCTGTTTGGGCCACAGCTTGGGCTGAATAAACAATGGCCCAAATTAAATTTTTAGATTTCTATCCAGACCAATTTTGCACATATTTGGACATATTTTTGGGCCTAGTTTAGGACAGAAATTTGGGTCATTTAATCCAATCAATTTCAGATTTAATTTTTAATGATAATTAGACATTTTAATTTATAAAATTTAACTTCAAAAATTAATATCTTATTTTTGGATAGGTACACGATTACTTACTTAAAAGCAGTGGACTTTGGATTTTCGACTAATTGGATATTGGGCCTTGCAGTGTAAGCCAAGTTTCGAGGTAGGAGTTTATTTTATGTATTGTATTGCATGATTCTTTTAAAAGTGAATATTTTGAGACGAGCCTCATATTAAAACGACGCGTCCATTTTTTTCACCGTCGAATTTTTATAGTATATTTTATTTTCACTGTTCATGTTTCATTTAAGCATGCCTATAAATATTTGTTGATCAACTTAGTCATTCGAATCAAGTTTGATCAACCTGATTCGAGGTCTATTTTGTTTTCACACATTCTACCGTGCAACATGTGTTTGTTTGTTATTGAATTGGGTAATATGAGATTTTTCAAATGTCCTTGGGTTCGAATCCCTAAAGTGTAAATAGGTAATAGGACAGCTGTATGTGTCGTGTCCTTGGATTGCGAATCTCTAAACCTGATCATGATATTATTTGGCTTTTGCAATCGCCGAACATCACCTTTATTCTGTTATATGCCCTATTGCATAGTGTACCCGGAGTCCGTGAGTGGCTCAATTTTCACTGTGATTTTTAATTTGTACAACAATGGCTTATTTTAATTACCTACCGCATATTAGTGGGTGATTTCACACACATGTTCTTTTGTATATTTTTTTCTGAAAGGAATTTATAAAACGTGAGTTTTAAATTCATGAATACTAAAACATCATTTTAATTAAATTTTTCTTTAAAAACATAATCTCTATTGAGTTTAGTCAACTCACTCCAATGACACCTTTCAAGATTTTATCAATCGGATTTCCAGTTTATTCATTTTAATATTCTCCCTTTAGAAATATTTTTGTGAGGTATACTTTAGTTGGATGACTGTAATTCCTATTCTTAATTTTTGCACAGTTATTTCATTTTGGATTATATTGCTTTACTATCTGATTTCACTTGTTGGACTTGATAAACCCAGTTTGTTGGGCGTTGGCTATAACTAATATTTAAGTTTTCTGCTATTAATTAATAAAATTTTAAGTGAAATGAGTTGGACGATTCGGTCCATTGGCTCGGGTCATTTCTCGTTCTGTCTCCGGTCCCTTTTGGATCGTGACTGTGCTCAAATCATTGAAGGAAATTGAGGTCCTGGAACCCTAAAAAAAATTAGTTTTGATCAAGGAAGCAAGTTTGATTATGTGAAGCAAAGGGTTGATACACTAGACAAAGAAAAGTTTATCTATGCCTACACTATCATTGAAGGAAACGCCATAGGAGAAGTGATGGAGAAAATAGAGCATGAGATAAAGGTTGACTTATCTTCTGATGGAGGCTCCATTTTAAGAAGCACAAGCAAAGTATCACACCAGAGATGGTATTGAGATTAAGGAAGAACAAATAAAAGCTAGGAAAGAAAGGGGCCTCAACCTTTTCAAGCTTGTTGAAAGAAATGATAAATCCAAGTTGTTGAAAATAACATTGAAATAACGAACGAGATTTGGAAAAGAGAAAGAGAAAACACTGGACACCGAATTTACGTGGAAAACCCAAGACGGGAAAAAACCACAGGCAGAGGAGAAATTACTATAGAAATCGGTACAATGAGCTTTGCGGCTCAAGCAAATATATATAGGAGATAAAGGAAACCCTAGTCATACTGAAATTGGTAACCCTAATCCTGCAGGAATTAGGAAACCTCCAATGTGGGCCAAACCGGCCTGGCCGAATTAGAATCCGGGTCACACTGAACCTTAACAATCTCTACCTTGACACGAATTCCACCTTATAAATATAACCCTGAAAAAAAGCTCCTCTTCCACAAATCCCCCTGAGGGCGAAATCAGCAGCTAATACCAACCAAGCTCAAACAATGCTTGAACTTGAGTGTGGGAAAGTCTTTGTCATCATATCAGCAGGATTATCATGAGTACTGATTTTACTAACTGCAAAATCACCACGAGCAACCACTTCACGAACAAAATGATAACGAATATCTATGTGCTTTGTCCTCTCATGAAACATCCGATTTTTAGTGAGAAATATTGCACTCTGACTGTCACAAAACACTGTGGCAATCTGCAAATCTCTACTGAGCTCACCAAACAAACATTTTAACCATATAGCTTCTTTACAGGCCTCTGTAATAGCCATATATTCTGCCTCTGTAGTAGACAACGCAACGGTATCCTATAAGGTAGCTCTCCAACTGATAGCGCAACCCCCAACTATAAAAACATATCCAGTAAGAGATCTCCTCTTATCAATATCCCCCTCATAATCAGAATCAACATATCCAATGACAGGATCTCGAGTTCTTCCAAATTGAAGACTAGTGTCGCTAGTTCCCTGCAGATACCTAAGAATCCACTGAACAGCTCTCCAGTGTTCCTTTCCTGGATTTGCCATGTACCTACTAACTGCACTGACTACGTAAGATAAATTTGGACGTGTGCATGCCATAGCATACATGAGAGATCCCACTGCACTATAATATGGAACTCGTGACATATAATTAATTTCATCATTTGAATGGGGACATAAGTCTGACAAAAGCCTGAAATGAGCTGCTAAAGGAGTACCAACGGTTTAGACTTATTCATGTTAAACCTGCAGAGAACTTTCTGAATATACCCCCTTTGACTTAGGTACAATTTCCCAGATTTTCTATCTCTCTGTATTTCCATACCAAGTATCTTTTTCGCTACTCCCAAATCTTTCATCTCAAACTCTTTACTCAGTTGTGCTTTGACCCCTTTGATTTCTTCAATATCTTTAGCTGCGATTAACATATCATCGACGTATAAGAGCAGATAAATCACTGACCCATTCTGACTGTTCTTTATGTAGACACAGTTGTCATAATTGCTCATTCTGAAATCTTGAGCAAGTATGAATGAATCAAACCTCTTATACCACTGTCTAGGCGACTGCCTCAGACCATAAAGGGACTTCTTCAAATAACAAACATAGTCTTCTTTTCCGGAGACTATGAAACCTTCGAGTTGCTGCATATAGATGTCCTCCTCAAGCTCTCCATGTAGAAAGGCAGTTTTCACATCCAACTGCTCAAGCTCAAAGTCGTGCATAGCCACAACACCTAGCAAAGCTCGAATCGAACTGTGCTTAACCACTGGAGAAAGCACATCAGTGAAGTCTACATCTGGAATCTGACTGTACCCTTTGGCAACCAAACATGCTTTGTACCTATCTTCTTCAACACCTGGTGTACCTTCCTTTTTCTTGAACACTTATTTGCAGTGAACCATTTTCTTTTCTTTCGGCAATTTAACTAAGTCCTATGTGCCATTTTTTTGAAGAGACTCCATCTCCTCCTGCATGGCGATCATCTATTTCCCTGAATTTTCTGAACTCACGGCCTCTGAATAAGAAGACGGTTCTTCACTGGAATCAATGCTTTCAGTTACACTCAAAGCATAAGCAACCAAATCTACTTCACCATATTTCTGTGGAGGTTTAATCTCTCTTTTTGGCCTATCCTTAGCGATGGAATACTCTGGCGAAGCTGATCCTGGTGATTGTGCGGAAACGATATCACCTTGATTATCTGAACTGGTCTGACCCGAAGACTCTAATGTCGACCCTGATTCAACTTCAACCTTAACCTCGCTACTTGATAGAAGATTAGACTTATCTGTCAAGCCTTTAGAAGGTGAATTCCCAAGCATAGCAGCTTCATCAAATACCACATTTCTGCTCAATATGACTTTCTTGGATTCAAGACACCATAACCTATATCCCTTGACACCAGGCGGGTATCCCAGGAATATACATTTCAATGATCTTGGCTCTAGCTTACCATTATCAACATGAGCATACGTGGGACAACCAAATACTCTTAAACCTAAATAATCAACAGGATTAGCAGACCAAACTTCTTCAGCAGCTTTCTTATCAGGAGCATTTGACGGAGAACGATTCACTACATAACAAGCAGTAGCAGTAACTTCAGCCCAAAATGACTTAGGTAAACCAGAATCTGAATTCATACACCGCACCTTTTCCATTAAAGTTCTATTCATACGCTCTATCACTCCATTTTTTTATGGAGTTCTCGGGACTCTCAGATGCCTCATAATGCCTTCTAACCTACAGAAAGAGTTGAACTCTCCCAAACAAAACCCTAAACCATTATCGGTGCGTAAACATTTTACCTGCTTCCCTGTCTGTTTTTCAATTAAAGTCTTCCACTCCTTGAAAGTAGCAAATACATCACTTTTCTTCTTGAGAAAGAACACCTAAAGCTTTCTTGAAAAATCATCAATCATGGTCAACATATAATGTGCCTCTCCCTTGGAAGGCACCGGTGCTGGACCCCAAAGATCTAAGTGGATGTAACCAAGTATTTCTTTCGTACTGTGAGTGGCTGTAGTGAATGTAACTCTCTTCTGTTTCCCAAAAACACAATGCTTGCAAAACTGTAATTTACTTGTGCTCTGACCATTCAAAAGTCCTCTTCGGCTAAGCTCATTCATCCCATTTTCACTCATATGCCCCAAACGCATATGTCATGATCTGGTAAGATCTTCATCTGACAATGAAGTACCAATTGCAGCATCCCCTACAACTGTAGATCCCTGCAAAACATATAAATTACCAGATTTTCTCTGCCCCTTCATCATAGTAAGAGAACCACGGCTGATCCTCAAAACTCCACCTTTACCAGTGTACCTGTACCCTTTCAGATCAAGAGTACTCAACGAGATCAAATTTCTCTTCAAGTCCGAAACATGTCGCATGTCACAAAGTGTTCTGATAACTCCATCATACATCTTAATTCTGATCGAACCAATCCCTGCTATCTTGCACGATGAATTATTTCCCATCAATACTGCACCTTTTAGCAAAGGCTCATATGTCGAAAACCAATCTTTATTGAGACACATATGAAATGTACAGGCCGAATCTAGAATCCATTCCTCGGATGGCTTTGATATTCCGTCAGACACTACCAGAAGATCTCCTCCTGATTCACACTCGTTTTCTTCAGCGACAACTGCTTCACCAGAATTCACTGATTGTTTTCCCTTCTGATCAGCTTGCTCTTTTCTCTTATTCTGCAATTTATAACACTCAGATTTAATATGCCCCTTTTTCTGACAGAAAAAACAAACTTTGTTTCTGTTCCTGGACTTTGATCTGCTTTTCGAACCCTTCCTGTTACTGTTCCCTTTATCGGACCTCTCTGATGTTCTACCCCAGGTGATCAATCCCTCTCCCTGAGTTCCAGATCCAACTACAAGGTGCTTCATCCTTTCTTTTGAAAGCAAAGAATCGTAGACATCTTTCAGAGTCAATGTGTCCCGACTGTATAGAATGGTATCCCGAAAAATATTGTACGATGCAGGCAATGAACATAACAAAATCAAACCCAAATCCTCCTCATCATATTTGCATTCCATTGCTTCCAAATCTGAAACAATTCCTTTAAATGCAACCAAGTGTTCTTCAATCGAAGTTCCTTCTTCCATACGATGAGAAAACAACCGCTGCTTTAAATGCAACTTACTCGTTAGGGTTTTATGCATTCACAATTCTTCCAACTTTGTCCATATTTCAGCAGCAGATTTCGCCTTCATGACATCCTCCAAAATTGTATTTGATAAATGAAGAGGAATCACAGATAACACTTTTCTATCCCTCAATAATTTTTCCTCCTTGGTCATAGACGCTGACATATTATCGAACACCAATAATATATTGTCTAATTTCATCTGAGCAAGAACATCTCGCATCTTTATCTGCCATATCAGAAATCTCGTATTCCGATCTAACATCGGAATTTCATATTTCATCGAAGCCATATATCAAAATTCAAACTTTATCCCAAAAAATCTGACAAAATATCCGATCCAAAATTAACGCCCCCAAATATATCAGAATTTCCAATGAAAATATTGTGAACCAATAATCACCAATTTGAGACAAATTCCAATGACTGATGAACCTGGTGCGCGGGACGGACGGACAATAGTCGGCGACGGACGGCGGCGTGGAAGGGACGATCGGCGTCGCTCCTCTATTCTGGATCGATCGATGGTGGCAGACACGGCCGCTTCTCGTTGCTTCGGTGGCCGCTGATCCACGACGCGGGCGCTCTTCGGATCGGCGCTTCACTGAGATTCTTCGCCTCTTCTCTTCTGGATCAACGAACGGCGCAGCGAGACGGCTTTCTCTGACCGTCGGTGGCTTCTCTTCGCTGCGGAACCTCACTGGACAGGTCTTCGGTGAGCTGCAGATCTTTGCTGGAGAAGAAGCCCTAGACGCAGGCGCTGGAGAAGAAGACGAACTCAGGTAGGGCAGCAGTGGCGGGCAGGGCAGCGGGCAGCGGCGGGCAGCTCCTTTTGTTTTTTTTTTTTTTTTCAATTTCTTTTTCCAAAAACAAAATCACGAACTCGTTCCAGCTCCGATAAATAGAAAAACCTCGATTTTCAGAAACCTTCAACTTCCCTCTAATACCAATTGTTGAAAATTGGTATAGAGAATCTGAACCATAGCTCTGATACCAATTGTTGAAAATAGCGTTGAAAGAACGAACGAGATTTGGAAAAGAGAAAGAGAAAACACTGGACATCGAATTTACGTGGAAAACCCAAGACGGGAAAAAACCATGGGCAGAGGAGAAATCACTATAGAAATCGGTACAATGAGCTTTGCGGCTCAAGCATATATTTATAAGAGATAAAGGAAACCCTAGTCATACTGAAATTAGTAACCCTAATCCTTCAGAAATTAGGAAACCTCCAATGTGGGACAAATCGGCCTGGCCCAATTAGAATCCGGGTCACACTGAACCCTAACACAAGTCAATCTGGTTATTTTAGGCCTTTTAATGGTATCTTCTCCCTTTACACTTTTTTCTATCCTTTCCTTGGGGTACTAAGAATAAATGGCCGTTTTTGGATTATAAATTTGTCACTCTAATGTCATCTTGTAAACTCTATGTTATCTTTTTCAATGATCTGCTTCAGTCAAAGTGCAAAGCTTTCTATTTGAATCCATATTCTCATCAAAGCTTATAGTGGGGGTGGGTGGCAGAATCGTCCGAACTAAACAATGGAGTTTAGTTTGATTCTTGTACTTGTGTAAGCTGAAACTGGTTTGTAGTGAAGGAGAGACGACATCTATTTTTCAGTTCTTAATTTGAGATGTGAAAACCTTTAACGGGTGATTCAACCAAAGCCAATGAAAACTGTCTTAAACCTGACTCTAAACATTTATTTTAATAAAATTAACTGGATGGCAGTGGAACCGAATCTCAAGGCTAGGTTCCTCCTATAATGGGTGGCTGGTTGTGTTCAGTTTGGGTCCAAAATCAGATGTCATGCCCTATTAATGTTGTTTAGTAAATCTTGAATGTACAGAACGAATTACAACTCACTCTCTTTGTAAACCAAGCTGAACAAAATAATATTAATGTGTTTAATATAGAGAATAATATAGAGAAGATAATACATATTTAATGTGTTTTTTGATAGTATTTTGCAATAGCAAATGTGTTTTGGTAGTAAAATGACCTATAAATTTATTTTGTATCAAAATAAATAGCAAATGTGACTCCGTTGAGTTTGATCTAGTATGAAGAATCGAAATTTCTACCTATAGTGTCACGCCCCAAAGGGGACCCGAGACAAAACGGGGAATAACCCGACCCAAAAGAACCAAATCATCTGACCCATTTCAATTAAATTTAATATTTAGTAGTGAAAAACTAGAATTTATTAAAAGTCAGGGCCAAACAAACACTGAGCTTAACAAGTCCATAAAGTAAAATCAGATAGTAAAGTAATATAATCCAAATAAAAGAACTGTGCAGAAAATAAACTAGGAATTACAAATTTAAAGATAATAGAATTTTCCTCACAAAATATCTAAAGGAAATTTATTAGGGTACGAAATATAAAGTGAAATCCTCTTGGTCTAATCCTGACTTGGCAATTGGAGGTCCGACTGATAAAATCCTGAAAGGTGTCATTGAAGTGAGCTGACTAAACTCAATAAGATTTTGTATTAAGAAGTTTAATTAAAAAAAATGTTTAAGCATGCATGCAATTTAAAACTCATGTTTTATAAATTCTTTTCAGAAAAAGTTGTACAAAATGACACGTGTTAAAATCACCTGCTAATATGTGGTACGTAATTAAAATAAGTCCTTATTGTACAAATTAAAAATTACAGTGAAAATGGAGCCACTCACAAACTCTGAGCACACCATGTCATAGGCATATAACAGAATAAAGGCGATACTCGGGGATCGCAAAAGTCAAATAATACTTTGATAAGGTTTAGGGATTCACAACCCTAGGACACGGCACATACAACTGTCCTATTACCTATTTTAACTTTGGGGATTTGAACACAAGGACATTTCACAAATTTCCTATTACCCATTTCAACAACAAACAAACACATTTCGCATGGTAGAATGTGTGAAAATAAAACAGACCCCAAATCAGGTCAATCAAACTTGATTTGCATGACCAAATAAATCAAGAAATATTTATATTCATGCTTATTTGAAACGTGAACAGTAAAAATAAAATATAATATAAAAATATGATGGTCATAAAAATAGACGTGTCATCATAATATGAGACTCGTCTTAAAATAATTATTTTCTAAGAATTATGCAAATGCAGTGCATAAATAACCCCTATCTCGAAATTTGGCTAACACTGACAAGGCCCAATATCCAATTAGTCGAAAATCCAAAGTCCACGAGTATTTTTAATTAAGTTGTGTACCTATCAAAAATAGGATATAAATTTTTGCTCAAATTCCATATTTAAATATTTCCAATTATTTTGTTTTTACAAATTTAATCCAACTCAATTGGGTAAGGGAATACCCATATCTAACCCAAAAGCAGACCCACTAATGGCCATTAACAAGCCTAAGTAGGCCTTGGAGCATGGATTATGGATTTGGTCTATATTGTGTAGATCTAGATCAAAACTCAAACTGAAATAGACCAAGCCCATAAGCCATTTGTTTGGCCTACAAACTACATACCAAACTGAACCTCACCCCTTCAAACCTCTGCATTGCGTTCTACGCGTTTGGCCGGAACTTGCAAATGAGGACGACGAGCTTCTGAACGGATGGTTCAGAACTCATCATCATCCCTATCAATGAATTTGTGACATCATTTTTGGCTGAAACTCCCTGTCTTGGCCACTCGCCCCATTGGTTGAAGCCGTAAGAGCTTAACGATGTATCTCTATGATTTGGTTTTCCAACTCTGATGTTGTCTAAAGAGATGCATCAACAACACAAGAAATTCCAATAATTCTAGAATCCAACTCAGAAACGAATTCAACAAGTAAAATCCATATTTAAATTTTCAATCCAACACAGTAAGCAGAAACAAAAATCAAATAGAAAAATTTGATTTTTATACTTTTAAGTTCACAGCTTCCGATACCTTGAAGAATCCTTGCACTGCCCCAAGCCTCGAACAACCAAAACAATCTCTAAACTCCAACCTTTAGGAAAACAACATCCATTTGAATTTGTTTTGCGAAGCAGCAGAACAGAAATTTGGGGAAAGAAGTTAACTTACTTGTCGAAGAACGCTGGAGAATCCAAAGCCTCTAAATCCAACACTTGTTGACGAATCTCAATGTCCAACACAAATTCCCCTTCAAACAATAACCCAAATGCTTACCACAAACTTCCGGTGTAAACACTAAACAAAATCTTAAGATTGAAGACTTAACTCGGCTTGGATGCTTCACTAAAATGAAAGGAACTTTCTTTCTCTCCAATCCTAATGTTGCTCGACAATGAAGAAATGGCGGAGAAAAGGTTATGGCAGAGTGAAGAGTAATTCCTCCATCACATGAAGAAATAGAGGGGAAGTTCCCTGATATTTGGTAACAACTCACTAGAAAATGGGAGTTCAAAATATTTTTTTTTTTCTTCGGCGCAGCCCAGATATCACATGTAGACCCAAGTGAACACAAATGTAATATTTATTATCACATTACCATGCCGATGAGATCCATTTTATAAAACTTGGTAAATTTACCATGAGTTTTTCCAAGAAAACCTTTCAGGAATATTTTGATCAATAAATTATTTGGAGTTTGCAATAGAATAGAAATGAAAATTTAGTATCTGCCAAGAATTCTAGGACTTATCAAATAAGTTGAAGAACAATAATTGAAGTTAGTTTTCAAACAAGAAAAAAATTTATTATGTTTATTTAGATCTTTAACTTGTTGATAGATGAATACAAATCTAAGAATCATAAATATCGTTATACATGTGTTGTGAAGAGAGTAAATTTTTTAAGTGAATAAAAATTATAAATTTAATCAATTTCAATAAATGAGATTATTAAATATTTATTTAAAAAGCAGTGATATTTAAAATGTAATAAAGATGTATAATCATGATTAATTAAGTTTATATATTCTGCAAAAGTTATTAAAAATTATGGTACGTTTGCAAATGTTTTCACTGAACAGCTTTTAGAATTTTTATCTTGTAAAACAAGAAAAAACCAAAATTAAAAAATTAGAAGTATGATCCTAATATTGTTTTTATTTTTCTAAAAAAAAATTTGAGAACAATTAATAGGAAAAGGACAAATCAACCATCGTACTTTGTGATTATTGACAAGTCAATCATGAAACTATTTTTGCTAACAAATTAAGCACTGAATTATGAAAAAAAATTGTTGCAAACATCGTTGCCATATTTGCTATTAAACACATTGATTTTGATCCGCGGCGGATTGTGTACTATTCCGTTGCAGATCGAAATTTTTAAAAATAACGTTTTAATATTGATGGTTCGCCGCGGATCATATACGATCCACCGCAGATTAACTATGATCCACGGCGGATCGATAATGATCCGCCATGGATCATCGTGTCTCGTCTTCATTGTATAAATTGACACTACACTCATCGCGATTTTCTAAGAGATTTTGTCAACGATCAGCGAACCCTTGAGATTTCTGAGAGCTGAAGTGTACCGTATTTTTTATGAAATTGAAGCAGGTATTGAACACCAAATGGCGTCTGGGAGTGTGAAGGAATATGTTATTAACTGCCATGTTGAAGTGGAGCCCACGTCGACAATTTTGGCAGATGAGGTACATGCAATTGGAGACGAAGTTGCTATAGTGGTACATTCCGCCTCGGCAACTCTAGATGAGTAGGAGCTCTGTTCATTATGTGAATCCAATAGTGACGAAGACATGGACATGGGCGAGAGTAGGCTTAGATGCCCACTACAAATAGAATGCACGTTCGCTGGTATGTCTTGACAAGAAGTATAGTTTATTGAATAAAATTAGAGAAGAAATTGTCGAGCATGCATTGAAGAATAAGTACAGGACAAAATTCACTCACAATGACACTCATTGGTTGAGCGCTACTTGCCAGGAAGGATGCATGCACGCCTAAAAAATGCAAGGTGAAATGACATTTCAAATAAATTGCTATAATGACGTTCACACTTGCTTGAGAAAGATGGAGAGTCATCATACTTTTGCCAAATGGGTGGCAGCGCATTACTCGGACAGATTTTAAATTCAGGCCAACTGGGACCTTTGTTCTATAATTGAGACAGTCAGCAAGGACTTTAACATCAATATCACACCCAACCTTACTAGAAGGGCAAGAAATGCTACAAAAAAAATTAACGAAGGGGATGACAATGAGCAATACAAGCTCATATGGTCCTATGCCAAGGAGATTCGGACGTCTAATTCTAGAAGCTCCTGTGTGTTTAGCTAAAGATGACTACATTTAAAAGAATGTACATGTGTTTGGTTGCATGTAAGATGGGTCTGTTGAACTGTGATAAACCAGTTATTTGTTTGGATGGTTGCCACTTGAAGGGAGTGACTCTAGGCTATCTGCTCACTGGTGTCACCATCGACAGAAATGATGGAATGTATCTGATTGTTGTAGCAGTGGTTGAAACAGAAAATAGGGATTCGTGGAGCTGATTTCTAGAATTGTTACTCGTGATCTAAACACTCCATCCAGCAATGGGTGGACAATCATTTCTAACCGACAAAAGTCGCGGTTGATTTCTTTTTCCATCTATGTTTATGATATGTATTGTGTACCAATGTTTGACTAATACTGTTATTTTTTGTAGGGGCTGGTGCTAGCTGTCATAGAGATCACTGGGCAAGTGGATCATTGTTTTTGCATCCGACACCTGTATGCAAATTATCAAAAACAATTTAAAGTCAGGTTGTTCAAGGATGCAATGTGTGCCGCTTCTAGAGCCACAACATCTATACAGTTTGAGAGAGAGATGACAAAGCTATTTTTGTTTGACCCGGCAGCCCATAGCTATCTACGAGAAATAGATGCGAGATGTTGGGCCAAACATGTCTTCTGCTCCATCCCAAAGTGCAACATAAGCCTTAATAACCTAAGTGAGTCTTTCAACGTCTGCATCCTACCAATCCGGGACATACCAATTATCAATATGTTTGAGATCATACAAAAGGACATCACGTGTAGGATTGTTAAAAAAAACAAAAAATTGCGTGCTTGACGGACCTTTTGTGTACGCAGGTCAAGAATTGGCTTGCTAGGCTACAACTTGCAGGTCGCAATTGGAGTCCTCAATTTTCAAGCGCTACCCATTTTGAGGTCAGCAACGGTAACGAACAATACCATGTCGATTTGGATAGACGTACTTGTAACTGTTACCAGTGGGAGTTGACGACATCCCATGTTGCCATGCAGTTCTATGTATGCAATTCATGAGGAGATCTCCCGAGGACTTTGTGCCTGAGTGCTACCACTGGGACACATACATCATGATGTACTCCCACTTTATCCACTCCATCAGCGGACAAATCATGTGGCCTCTAGTGACGCATCTTGATCCAGTTACGCCACTCCAATTTAAGAGACATCCTAGAAGGCCGCAAAAATAAAGAATACGAGATGTGGACGAGGCCCACAAGCCAAACAGTGTTGTTCAAGAGACATCTGAACATGATGTGTGAGCGGGTGTGGGGGTGTGGGGCACGATTCCCGCATGTGTGAAGGTGGAGGCCCAGAGTCCAGTGCATGTGGCGACCATCGGTCAAGAGGTAGAGGCCGCAGAGGAAGCTCGGAGGGCATATTAATGGGTTTCAGAGTCTCTGAGATAGCCCCCGAGACAGTTCCTGTCATAGTCCTAGAGGCAGTCCCTGAGATAGTCCCCGAGACAGTTCCCGACATAGTTCTCGAGATGCAGGTGAGCACATTATTGCGTTTACATTTTCACATGTTACGTTTTAAACTATGCTAATTTTATTTGCAATGTATTATGCAGGAGTATGATGCTCAATGTCCACAAACAGAAACAAATACGAATGTGGACCTTAACCTTCCTAGATTAGATAAGACAATGCACAATCAAAGTGATTATTAACTATGCATCAAAACCAATATACATCATCTACAATAGTTTATTCGAGGTAGCCTATTGTAGAACTTTGAATAAACTATTGTAGATGATGTATATCTGGTTTTGATGCATAGTTAATAGTCACTTTGATTGTGCGTTGTCTTCCCTAATCAAGGAAGGTTAAGGTCCACATTCGTGTTTATTTATGTTTGTTGTACTCAACAACAATTGTAATGTAAAGGCATCCTGGAAGGCTACGGAAATGAATAATACAGGGTGGATACTTTGGTTTGTGTTTGTAATACACATATGCACGATATGGTTATAATTGAATTGATGACGAAATTTTGAATATGTACTTCATTTTGAATTTAGAAACAAAATTTTGAATCGGTACTTCATTTTGAATATGTTAAACGAAATTTTGAATCAATACTTCATTTTGAATCTGTAAATAAAATTTTAAATATGTACTTCAGTTATTCAACCGCCCTCACTTTTTGATTGACCATGCTGACGTTCCACTGCAAAAAGTTGTCATTCCACAGCTGAACGTCATACATTCCACAGCGGAATGACGTGTTTCCTCAGTGAAATGTCAACTTTCTACGGTAGAAAGACAAAATTCCCCTGCCTTGTATATTTCGGTATTATGCACAGGTTGCTTAAATTATTGCAATGAACATGTTAGTTGTTTGTTGATGAGGAAAAAAATGGTTTGAGTCAATTTTTCTTTCAAAAAATTGAAAATTTTACAAGAGTTTATCTTGTTTTTAGTCTATCCCCCCTATGACATTATCAAAAATCATATATTATCTAAGCTAGATATTTGCAAAACAGATATTATCAAAGTAAACAAAACAAAACATAAACATCAACATAATTTTTTTATTATGTACAACAAAATGAGTATCTCAATTTGTATCACTACACATCTCAACTACCCTAAGTGCCTTCTTGTTAGGTTTCTTCCACAAATTTGTGATCTCAAAATACAACTGCGGGTCTACGCATACGTTGGACACTTTGGCAAACAACGGACCCTTCACGGGTACATCATGGTGATGGTGGAAGTCGTCCTTCTTCTTGCGATCTCGGATCACCCCTAACTCTTTACTCATACATTGAAAGATACTGTGCGGGCTGAAATGCAAAGAGAAAAATTAGCACATAAGCAGAAAGCAATATGAATCTACACAAGGGAAAAGATATACCACTCTTTGTCAGTTGGCGCTACAACGATCGAATTCGCTTCAGGCTAAAACAACTGGTAAGGGTAGTGAGTGTACAGGTCAATAGATGACATAAAACACGGTTGCTTTGGGTGTGACTGAAATGCAAAGGAAGCATGCATTAGAACTGTTGAAACATGAATGAAAAACTGACAAAGTGAGATGTTTACTTACGTGAATCCACTTTATTGTAAGAAGCGATTTTTCCATTTGAACTTGGAAGTATTCTTCTTCATTCACCGCATAGCATTGCATACAAAGAACACAACGCATAGATGAGTACTAAGATAACACCTTATGAACTACTTAATGTAACAGAACGTAATTCTCACCTTATTTGTCATCCCTTCTTGATACGGGAAGATGATCTCAATAATGATATACTCATCTTGAACCAGCTTTCCCAAAAGAATTGCGCACGTCTCCAAGTTCTTCCGAATATTTCCAACAACAAGCCTCTTAAAAAGATCCATCAATTCACATGGCTGCAAAAAACATTGACAAGAGACCATCAAACTAATAAGGCATGAACAAGTGCAGACACACGTAGATAACCAAATCGAAGACGTACCACGCGCACAATTTTAAGTAGCGGAGGCTGCAATCCACCCAACGCATTTGTCTTCTATACCTTGGCAAGCACAACAGGAGGAGGAGGTTCGCCTCTGAGAGCAATGGTGATACAAATTTCAGACACGTTATTACGTCGCACACAAATAAAGTAAATAATGGACTTTACGTAAAAAAGTAAATAACTTACAAGCAGTCTGTGCCTTCCGTTACTGAAGAGGACAATGAAGAGGCCACTAGAGAGGCTCAAGAGGATGCTCAAGAGGCTGTTGGAGATGATAGTGGAGGGGTGCTCATTGCCCTATTCTCTGCAATGCTGCCAACATCTCATGATGACGCTCCTTTGCTCAATCCTCCATTTTTTTTTGCATTTGGAGCATCCCCTATAATACCCGGGATTACGCTAGGACTAGGAATAATATAAATTGCAAATTATTGAAAATTATGAAACGATTTTTATGGATTTTATTGCCCCGACAATAAATTGGTAATGAAAGGTGGAATGAAATTTAATGGTATTAGTATAATTAAATATATGATGAAGGAATTATCAATAATCGGAGAAATAAGGATTTGTTGTTTGGGGGTCAATTATGTGGACTGCTAATGGACGCCCTTTAGAGTCGACAGACGTGCCAAATTGAGGGAGATCTGACATTGTAATTTTATGGAAAGGTGTTGTTTGAGTTATGACGGACGTCCCTCAAGGGAAAATGGACGTCCGTTATAGAAGATGGAAAGTAAGCGGCATTGTTTGTTAAGAGTAAATAGAAAGCGGTATCATTTTTATGTGAGGGACATCTCTAATGGACAAAGGATGTCCGAAAGAAAAGTAACAAGAATGACGTTAAGATTTAAGTGGGACGACGTCGTTTGGAACAAAAGGAGGAAAGACTTATTGAGGAACAGACGTACCTTATTGAGGAACGGACGTCCCTCATGGTGAAGAAATTAATGGATGTCTCATAGGAGAAGTATCAAATGAAGTGTGGATCGTTAGAATATCAAGGGAGACGTCCATCGTTCATAAGAGACGTCTGTCGCTGAATTAAGGACGGGAGCACGTGCAAGGCACATGTGAATCAAAAAGAAAATTGGACTCGTTTTATGACTGTTGGATGAGGGAGCAAACGAAGTATGAGCTTAGGATTCGCGATGAGGGACGTCACTTATGGAAAACAAACGTCCTTCATAGCAATTTTCACATGATTCATGGAAATTCTTTGCTTATTAAATCGAAGGCAGAAGCAAAGGGAGGGCATTCTGAGTTTCCCTACTGAGAAAAGAGAGAGTGTGAGAGAGAGAGAGAGGTACAGAGAACGAAGAAAGGAAAAAGTCGCTGCTTTGGGTTATTTGGAGATCCCTGCTTTTGGAGCGAAGGGAAGCATGCGGCTGTAAGGAATCGTCAAGTGAGGTAAGAGATAATAGCGTGTCATGGCCAGTGAAGGCCTACACCACAAGTATAGGATGTGTTCTGCTTGTTGCTTAGTATATTAAACTGTTGATTCTGCTTTGGTAATAAATATTCGGCCTTCTATTCGATTCTGATTTATTCATTGAAACATGGTTTAGTCGCTGCTAATTATTATGATGTTTGCCATATTATTCTCTATTATTTTGGATGCACTGGGAAGTTATTTGGTCTTCTAATTGGTTCTGATTAATGAATTGAAAAATGGCTTAGCCTCTGTTAGTTTATTGTAATATTCGCCATGTTATTCCCTGTTATTTTGGATGCACTGAGAAGTTGTGACTATTCTAAGGAAAGAAGTTAAAGATGATATGGTACATGGTTGAAAAGAATTATATATTGTGATACATTTGTATGTTTCTCCTGTGTTTATTCCATGCTATTACTTAGATTTAATTATTTGGATTTAAATGTGTTTCCTTTACCCATTCCTATTATAGTGTTCATATATTGTTAAGTTTGATCATAATTTGCATTTATATGCATCATGTTTAGAAACAATTAGGAATCATGCATTGCGCGGGAGAGACTAAATTAAATGAATGTAATGAAAAGTGAAATTGGGGAGTCTAGTGACGGTGATGCTTGGGAGCATAGTACGATGTATCTTTTCTCAATTAAGGATTGGGTGACATATTTTGCTCAGGCTAGACCACGAGGATGTATCTATTCTCCCCAATGTCTTAGCTTAATGATTTGAGACTGTGATAGGGTGGATTCCTTTCCAACATAATCAGACAAATGCATGCATCATACTGCATCTTTTATACTGCATCTTATCTCTTACTGGGCGTTAAGCTCACAGTTTACCTGTGGTGTAGGTGATGAATAGAGTACGGGCAATATATTAGAAGAATGAGCATTTTAGGATGAGCACTTGAGTTACCTAGCGGATTTGACTTGAAGGTTATGGCTCACAGAAAATAAATTGAGATTTTAAAACAGTTGATGTTTTCTTTTTATAAATAAGATGAATGTTTTGTTAAAAGCATGAATTTTTATTTTAAATTAAAAGTATTTTTTAAATTGTTATATGTTTCCACTTTTATTTACTCTGAATTGTTTTTCCTTTTATGCGCTTTAAATAAATTTAAAAAAAAAAATTTATTTGACTAAGAAAAAGATAAGGTTTGAGAATGCGGGTCGCTACAGCCCCATTTGATGGTGCTTCTCAATTGTTTATATTCTGTTCAGCCCCATTTGATAGAGCTCTTCAATCTGGACAAGTCGGTCCTTCATCCTACGCATCCAGCCAGGCATCTCCTCAAACATCAAAGTAAAATGAGATGTTTGAGGAGGGGGTAGAGTCATTGGCTGCGGAGCATCATCTTCTATGTGCTGTAGAGGCAATGCTGGAGGCTGTTCCTTTCACGAGGCACTATAGCTCGCTTCTTTGGGGTAATCTTGGATAGAGTCTTGAATACCCATACCCCTTCAACTTTGCTGAGCCTCATTTGGTCCACTTTCAATTTGTTGTGGACGTACATGGCCTTTTATTTGATTCTCGGCTCCTCCTCCGAGATCGGTACCCCGTAATACTCAACAATCGTCTGAATTAGGCAACTAAATGACAGACTCTAGGCCGAGTTGTTGAGCACCTCGTACATGTGACTCAAAATAACAAAGTCGATGTCCACTTTTTTCTTGTTGAACACATTCTCGAGCAAATAGAGATCCATGCATCTAACATGGTCTCGATGTCTATCCTGAGGCAAAAGGGTGTGCATCATGATGATGTGGATCGAGCTATGACTTTCAAGTCATTGGACTTTGGCTTCTTGTACACTCCAATCTCGAGATCATGATGCACCAATCTAAGCACTACTAGACTTTCTCCTCATCTGATAAAAGGTGGCTCCTGAGACACGTGGTAATAGTGATATCTTTGTTCCTCCACCGAACATCCAAGTAGCTTTGTTAATATCATTGGGAGTTAGCTTCAACTCCCGTCCAAACATGTAAGTCTGGACCTCTAATGGTTGGGTGGACAGTTCCAAATTTGTATAGAACAATTTGACAACCCGCTTACAGTAACTTCCACCCCAATTAGCACAAGTCGGCTAAGCTAGGTCCATCAAAAAATTTTTCAATTTTCAACTCAGCTAATGACTTGAAGTCTACTCTTCTAGAAATAATAATTGAACAGTGTTTAACATCTTTCATATCGTTCCTTTGTGACGGCTGTCCTTAAGAGTGGGGAGTGAAAATTGACTATAATAGGTTCAAAAAGGATCAGTGCACTTACTGTCGGTTGTTTTTAGGCTGAGGTTGAGGTTGAGGTTGTTAGGGGTGGAATCGGTTCGTTTCGGTTTGGTTTTATAGTAAATTGGAATCGAACCGACTCGGTTTGGTTTTGAAATAAAAAACTGAAACCAAACCAAATCTATTGGAAAATCGATCAAAAACCAAACCTCAGTTTTCAGTTTTCCTCGGTTCAGTTTTTGGTTTTTTCAGTTCGGTTTTTAAAAAAACAAAAAAATTTGGATTTCCTTAGTATTTGGCTAAACAAATTTTAATTCAAAAAAATTCAACTCAAATTTCAATAGATTTCAATATAAAACGACTTAATGAATCTTATAAAAATTTTAGCTATTTGCGAAATTTTTCTTTCAACTGATTCATTTTTTCATTAAAGTATAAAAACAAAATATAAATGAGTTGGTTTAGGTTTATTTCGATTCGGTTTGGTTTTACTCGAGTTTTCTTCATTAAAACCGAGAATCAAACCGAAGATTTTCGGTTATATTCGGTTCGATTTTAAATTTGATTTTTTTCCTTTTAAAACCTAACCGAACAGAGTAAAATCATTCGGTTCGGTTCGGTTATCCGAATCGAACAGAACCGATTTCCACCCCTAGAGGTTGTATTTCAATCTTGGCTTGTGCTTCAATTCTGCCAACAAGGGCACCCACAGGTCCTCCAACTTCACCCGCGGTTGTTGCACCTTTCGTCGTGGGTGCTCTACCTTGCATCGCGGATAAAACATTGCTGTGCAACTGACTGACAATGAGATCGGTTGCAATCCGACTCCATTCACGACCCTAGTTCGTCATTTGTGTCTGTGGCCGCGGCTGAGTCTATGACGGACTACCCTTTCACTTGAGCAGCATTTTCTTTGTGCGGGAATCCATTAGTATCAATTAAACAGTGTGGAACGAAGGTATGAGAGTACGAATGTTCGCCGATGATATCGTGATTCTTGATAAACTAGCAAAAACACCTAGACGAGTCTTATATAGAAAGGCACAGGAACCCAAAATGAGGCACGATGATCCGCAGCAGATCATAGTCAATCTGCCATGGATCGTATATGATCCGTGGTGAACTATCAATATTATAACGTTATTTTTAGAAACTTCGATCTATGATGGAATAGTACAAGATCCGTCATGGATTGAAATTAATATTTTTAACGGTAAACGTGATAACGATGTTTGCGTCGACTTCTTTTCATAGTTTAATAGTTAATTTGTTAATAAAAATAATTTAATAGTTGACTTGTCATTAATTATAAATTACAATGATTTATATGTCATCTTCCCATGATTAATCATCAGTTCTATAAATATTCTTTCTGTAATTAACTTTGAATACTTAAAATAACAATGGTAATCACAACCTCATCCAAGTTTGTTAAACAACACATAATAAAATATCTTTAAAATTAGGGTACTTACCCAAATAAAAAAAAAGGTTAAACTATATAATTGGTAACTTAAACCTTAAATTATTTTCATTAATAAATCAAATTCTAAACTATGAAATTAAACAAGACAAATATTTCAATAGTATTTTCTATTAAAAAATGGATTTGGTCGACTGAAGCAACCCACAAAAGTCAATAATTTAAAAGGTCGATTCTGACAACCAACGGACGTCCACAATTTAAGAGCTGTCGTCTATAATTTAGTGATTATTTAATCAAAAATTGATTATTTGATGGAAGTAATTAAAATTTTTAATTAAATTTAATTATTATTTAATTAACAATTTGATCAATTACTAATTAGTGATTATTTAATTATTTGATTAAAAATGAATTATTCAATTGAATTAATTAAATTATATTCGTAGCTAATTAGTAACATGATCGATTATTAATTAATTTAATTAAATAATTAAATTTTGATCAAATAATCACTAATTAATAATTAATTTTTTACTAATTATGTAATAATTAAATTACCTAATTAATTTAATTAAATAATCACTAAGTGATTGATCTTATTATTAATTAAATAGTAATTAAATTTAATTCAAGTACCTAATTAATTCAATCAAATAATTAAAATTTGATCAAATAAACAAATAATCACTACCTAGTAATTAATGTAATAATCAAATTTTAATAAAATTGATTATTTGTTGAATTCAAATTTAATTAGTTAATTGCATTTAATTATGCTATCTTTAATTAATTCAATCAAATAATAAAATTTTGATCAAATAATTAAGTAATCACTAATTAATTATTTATCTTATTACTAATTAAATAATAATCAAATTTAATTATTTTTTTAATTCAAATTTGATTATGTGATTCAATTTAATTAAGCAATCACTAATTAATTCAAGGGAAAATGACAAATCAACCATCGTGGTTTTCAATCAATGACAAATCAACCACTATGGTATATTTTTTAACAAATTAACCATTCACGTATGCTGGGTATGACAAATCAACCATCGCTGTCCGCAAAATACACTGAGGGCCCCGCAACTTTTGCCTGGAGGCTTTTCCCTAGAGGTCGCGGCCTCCAGGCATTTTTTTGCCCGGAGGCCGCGTCCTCCAGGGAATTTTTTGCCTGGGGGCCCTTTTTTTGCCTGGAGGCAGTTGCGGGGCCCTCAGTGTATTTTGCGGACAGCAATGGTTGATTTGTCATACCCAGCATACGTGGATGGTTAATTTGTTAGAAAATATACCACAGTGGTTGACTTGTCATTGATTGAAAATCACGATGGTTGATTTGTCATTTTCCCTTAATTCAATTAAATAATTTAATTTTGATCAAATAATTAATAATTAATGATTGATCTTATAATAATTAGGTAATAATCAAATTTAATGATTTGATCTTATTATTATTTTATTAGTATAAAATCAATCACTAATTAATAGATTAATTAAATTTGATTATTTGACTGAATTAATTATTGATTGTCTAGTTATTATTTGATTCAAATTAATTAGGTAATTAATTAGTAATTGATTTTATTATTATTTATGTAATTATTAAATTTAATTAAATTATGAAATTAATTAAATCAAATATTGAAGGTATTATTAATTGGGTAAAAATTAAATTAAATTAAATCATATAATTAATTTAATTAAATAATTACTAAATTATGGATTATCATCCTCAACCTTTTAAATTGCCGACATTGTTATCGTGGTTATTAGGATTTATTTTTTAATAGAAAATGTTATTCAAAAAATTGATTGGTTTATTTTTTTTATAGTTTAGAATTTTAATTTGTTAATAAATAATTTTAAGAAATCAAAATTCAGTCTAAAAGAGAAAACAGGAGTCAATACCAAGCCTGTAATGAACACGTGTAATGTTTTGACTGATGTTGTGGACTGTCTGCTCTAAACTTTGAGGTGGCACTGTCAGAATCGTTGTTGAATAGAGACCGGTATAGGCTTTTCATGAGGTTGGGTTGGGTCCACCCACACGAGGTGGCCTTTTACAAATTTTATTGGCTGACATGGGACTAGAGGTGGCTAATGGGCGGGTCGAGTCAAGCTCGAAAATCCTGGCTCACGAGTCAGGGCTCGCGAGCTAGGCCAGCGGGCTGGCCCAGCGAGCTGGCCCAGCGAGCTCGACCGCTAGGGTCCCTGGCGGTCCTAGTCTGGGACTCCCAGAGTCTCTCGAGTCGGGAGTCTCCCGACTACCCTGCGACGAACTGGCGAACGGAGAAAAGTCGAAGCGGCGGAGAGAGACTCACCGACTCATCCCTGGCGCTTCGCAGTTCGTAGACGATGGCGTCCAGGCGAGCTCGTGAAGCCTTCACCGTGACCCGTGACCCGTGAGCCGTGACCGTGAGGAGTGAACTCGTGAAGGCGTCGCTGTCGGGCAACTCTGTCGACTCTCTGTGAGAGTTGGGACTCTCATAGAGGGTGTCAACTCTCTCTGTGAGAGTCACAGAGAGCGTCGACTCTCTCAGTGAGAGTCGATGACTCTCACTGTGAGAGTTAGCCAGTCGGGACTCTCACAGAGAGCGTCGACTCTCACTGTGAGACTCACCGACGGTGAGTCACCGTGAAGGCGTCAGGCGACGACTCTCTGTGAGAGTCGACTCTCACAGAGAGTGTCGACTCTCTCTGTGAGAGTCAGAGAGAGCAGAGCGTCGACTCTCACTCACTGTGAGAGTCGAGCTCTTTGCAACGGTCTTCCGACCATTGCTTTGCAATTGCAACGGTCCGAAGACCGTTGGTGTTGGCAAGAATGGCAACGGTCTAGTGACCGTTGCCTACTTGCCTTCCCCGTTGCTTGCTTCTCTGTGATCACAGCACAGAGAAGCAACGGTCTTCAGACCGTTGCAATTGCAACGGTCTGAAGACCGTTTCCCTCATCCCCCTCCTTCATTTTTTTTATAAATACCACTACAATTCTTCCTAAATTCTTCACCAAATCTTCCTCCCAATCTCCCAATCTCTCAATCTATTACATTTCTCATCAATCTATCTATTTCTCAATTTCTCAATCTTTCAATATTTCTCACCATTTTAAAGGTATATTTTATTTTATTCATTTTTATGTTTTTTAATGTAATGTGTAATGTGTATTAAATAACAAATTTTTTTTCCCGATTTCTGTAGGACTCGTTGTATTTGTGGAGGTGGTCAGAACAATTACATACTATTGTTGTGTAATTGGTGGCGATATCATTTTATTTATTAATTGTTTCGCAGTAGTCAATTTTTTTAATTATGGATCCACGTGATTTTTTGTTTGACACTTTTGTTGACACTAATGATGATATTGAGGAAATTAGGGGGGATAATCCCGTAATTTAAATTGGTCAATCATCTGCACATGCATCCACATCGTCACCTAGAAAAAAAAGAAGTAAAACATCGAATGTATGAAATCATTTTGAAATGAAAGATATTAAAATTGGTGGAAAAATAGAAAGTAGAGCACAATGCAAATATTGTATTAAACATTATGCATACGAATCCAGTAGTTCTACTAGCACACTTGGTAGGCATTATACAAAATGTCACTCAGCCGAGCAAGTGAGAGACCTTACACAAACACTCATAAATGCTAGTGGCAGTGGCAATTTTATGTATTCACATAATAAAATGAGAGAAGGAGTAGCAAAATATATATCACAATCTGAGGCACCTTTATCTATGTTTGATAGCGAGTTATTTGAAAATTTTATGAAAGAGTATATTAATCCTAGTTTTAAACGAGTACCTAGAAGTACGACGCGAAGTGATATAATGAAAATGTATAATAATATAAAAAATGAATAAATTGAGTTTTTTTCAAATGCTCCGTCTATGTCTATTTGTATTACTTCTGATTTATGGAGTGCACCTAATGCTTTAGGATATATTGTCGTAACTTCTCATTTTATTGATGACTCTTGGCAATTAAATAAAAGAATATTAGGATTTCGTAGTTGTGAATATCCACATAGTGGCATTACCATTTATAGATATATTGTTGGAATTTTGTAAGAATATGCTATTAGACATAGAATTTTTAGTATTATGCTAGATAATGGTGCTGCTAACGATGTTGCAATTCTTGAATTTAAAAAGTTATTTCAATTAGATACGGCTCATAATACTCTTTTTCATATGAGATGTGTTTGTCATATTTTAAATTTAGTTGTTCGAGATGACATGTCACTTATTTCGCATCATATTGAATCTGTTCGATCTGCAATTTCTTTTATTACTTCATCAAATACGTGACAGCAAGAATATAAAGAATGTTGTAAAGCTGCTCAACTTAAACCAAGAAAATTAAAAACCGATGTAGATCAAGGTGGAATTCGACTTATTTAATGTTAGAAAATGCTAAGCCATATTGGTTAGTTATTTGTGCTTATATTAGTGAAAAAACAAAATGTTTTACTCTTGATCATAATAGTTGCGATATTACTAATTTATTTCTTATTTTTTAAAACCATTTTTTGAAGCTACAAATGAATGTTCGGGAATTTATTATCCCACTACTCATCTTGTTCTCCCACTTTTTATAAAAGAATTTTATGGATTAATTGAAAAAATGGAAAGAAAATTTAAAAAATATTGGCTTAACATACCTAATATTTTTTGTTTTGCATAAATAATGCATCCTAGATTTAAATTAAATGGAGTGTGTATAATGGTTGATAGAATTTCTTCTAATTTAGGTATGCCTTCTTCAATTAATGGTGCTCAATTAAAAAATGAAATTGATAATTTATTTTCTTCTTATGAATTTAAATATTCTAATAATCGTTCAATTCCTTCTTCACATATGCATGCTAGTTCTAGTAGTGGTGCTTGTGGTGGAGATCCATAAGATTTTATATATGATATATTTAAGCAAATAGATAGCAATGTTCATTCTTATAATTCACAAAGAAATGAACTCGATATTTATCTTAACACCTACCATAACATTTCTCGCCCCGAGGATTTTGATATTTTGGCTTGGTGGAGAGTCAACTCTATTTCATTTCCTATTCTTTCTAGAATGACACGTGATCTACTAACACCTCCGGTCTCTACAGTAGCATCGGAGTCTGCTTTTAGTGCAGGTGGACGTGTGTACGATGATAAACGAGGAAGACTTGCACCAGAAATCGTTGAGGCACTCATTTGCATGAAAGATTGGAACGACGCTGTGACGAGAGATCAACAACGAGAAGATGACATAGTTGAAGAATTCAAAATTTGGATGTCGAAGACTAAATTTTTATTTAAATTTGAAATTGTAATTTTTATTTTCATATATTTTCTTTATCTTATAAGTTGTGCTTTGAAATGTAATTTAAATTTAAAATTGTAATTTTCATTTTCATTTTGAAATTGTAATAAAAATATTTATTCAATTACATTATTAATTATAGTATTTTTACATTATAATAATAAATGTTTATTATAGTTTTAAATTGTATAATATTGAAAATAATTTATAATATATTTATATAAGATATTATTATTTATGTATAATTTGGCTCGTTAGGCTCGACTCGTTAAGGCTCGTTAGGCTCGCTTGGCTCGTTAGGCTCGGCTCGTTAGGCTCGGCAAGCTCATTAGGCTCGGCTCGTTAAGCTCGGCAGGCTCGACGAGCCAGACTTTTTCAGGCTCGGCCGGCTCGGCTCAGCTCGTTAGCCACCTCTACATGGGACCCTTGTTATTCTGTTTTTTTTTTTTTTATGAGGAAATTACGAGGCCTGTTAAGCTGTTCCATCGCAATGTTATCCATTAATTTGTCTAATTGATTTATTATTTAAACTATTTTAAATAGAACAAAATAAATTTTATAATTTAGAATTAGTTACACAACCAACTTTCAAGAAAAATGACGTAAATCTTTTCATGATAAAAAATATAGAGGCAAACGTTACAATTATATTAATGTCAAGACCCTCTATCAGTGAACCTTGAAGAAAAATTATAGATAATTAAAACTTTAAATTATAAGAAATGAACAATGCAAACCTTCCCGTCACGTTATCTATCAAAAAATACAGAGGCAAATGCCACAACCACATTAATGTCAAGGCTCGTCCAACTATGACGTCCAAGAATCAACAACGGACGTCCTTCGATCACGAGAGACGTCCAAGGCTGATTCAAATTTTCTATGAATGTCCATTTCAAGTGGCAGTTCTTCCTTTTTTGTGGAGAGAATATCTGACTAAGTTACGGACGAAGCTTCATGGCCATTAGATGAAGGGACGAACGTTCCTCATTGAAGATAAACGACTAGGACTGACCAAAGGCGCTGGCTGACAAATCTTTATGGCTGTTGGATGACGGGACAAACGTCCTTCAACAAGGATGGATGGTGAGGATGGACCAAAGGCACTGGCGGACATTATGTTGAAGGGGATCACATGCAAGACACACACTATTTTAAATGAGAGTAGAGCCGCATACGAAGGTTAGTGGTCGTTGGATGAATGAATCGGACGTCCTTCAGAGATGGAGGACGTCCGTCGCTAGAAATGAACGTTCATGTTGGATTATTGAAAAATGATGTCGTCCCTAACTTAAAACGGATGTCTCTCAGCTAACAACGGACGTTTATCAACTAACAACGGACGTCCCTCAACTTAGGACAGACGTCCCTCAACTTACGATGGACGTTGAGGATGGATTATTAAAAGATAACGACGTCCCCAACTTGAAACAGATGTCCCTCAACTAACTATGGACGTCCCTCGCTTAAGACGGACGTCTCTCAACTTACGACTAACATCCCTAAGCCCACAACTAACATCCATCAGCTTGAAATGAACATCTTCAACTTATGACGAACATCTCTAAGTTTAAACTGTAAACTGTAAGAGAAATTACCAAGAGAAGGATCGTTCGAGCTTTTTCATGAATCTTATTTTGCAATTGAAACCGAGTTTCAAGTCCCAATCTAGTTTTGTTTATGGTATTAGGGTATCTGACGAATGATAAATTTAAATTAATTTTAATCGACAGATAATCTCACCATGGATAATCAATAATCGATGAAAAACATTGTGTGTCCCTCGTGGTCGGACAGCTTTGCGCGTCCCTCGCCTTTTAAAGATGTCCAAGGTTGATCCATGGACATCCGTTGGAGGTTCAAGTGATGTCCATGACGTTTTCTAAGCGAAAAATGTGGCTACGGCGTTTGCCTTGCGTTTTTTGAATGAAAATGTGACAGGAAGATTTGCATCGTTCTTTTTACATAATTTGATATTTTAGCTATCTACAAAAATTCTTCACGATTTGCCTTATTGATAATTCAAACTATAGGGTTTATTTTATTAATTTTCCTTTTGAATATAACATAACTATTACATGAAGTAGTAAATGGTGTGTCATATAAGGATGTGGCATAATTCTTCGTAATTTGTTTCCCAATCTAAAAAGAGTAATTAGGGATAGTTCATACGGTAATCCGTGTTGTATCAAATTAGCTTAGTCTTATATTGAGTTGTTCAAAAACTCAGTTAAAAAATAAAATTCAATTGATAATATTTAATTTAGACTCTATTCCTTCCAAACATCATTGATTTATCTTTGCACTTCAACTCTCAAAATTTTTCAAGTCAAGGTTCAAGAGCAAAATTCATTAAAAATTAGTTCAAGTCACTGTAAATTTGTGTTTCTTACAACTATCATATTTGTGTGTGCAAACTATGAACACATGGCTATAGTTTTTCCAAACAAATTTATAAAATCATGTTTTTAAAATTAAAGTCTTAGGAATCACTTTTATTAACTTTTCTCCTCCGATACAATTCAACCAAATAAATAAAATCGAGAAACAGCTCTAGAAAATTTTTCAGCCTCGAGGATACTCTTGACACTCTTCTCTTTATCTCTTTATATATATATATACTTTTTAATTGAAAAACATAGTTAAAACATGCAAACACAAAAACACAAACACAAAAAACAAAAAATACACAAAAGCAGAAAGAAAATTCTTCAAAGGATTGTTACTTCTTTGAATAGCCCAAAATTGCATTATATAATGTTTTCAGTGCATACAAACCTGCATCAACAACAAATTTGTTTTCATAAAACTCTCCTAAAATCAGGCTAGCTATTTAGACTTTCATTCCTCTTAGATCAGAATCTTTATCCTCTATGCGCATAGCCTTTTGCTTCCTTGCGGCTGGCTCTTCTTCTTCTTTCTTTTTTCATTTAACTTTTCTCGTTCATTTCCTTAAAAGATATGCAACGGGAACTTTGGGTAAGGTTCCCAAGGCCGCAAGGAGTTTCTTTCCAAAGACAACCTCACTTGGTCGTCCCTTCTTCAAACATAGTGCCAACATGCCCTGCTTTTTCTCCATAAACTACTGTATTCATTGCAGCACGCAAAAAACTTCCATGAATAATTTCATGTGTAACAAGAAATTTTAAAATTTAAATGAAATAACTAGTGTTACAATTGTAAATTTATATATTCGCATAGTGAAGGATTATATTTTAATGAAAAAATGAAATGAATATTTTATTTAATTAATTATGTTTTGGAAGGTTAAACAAGTCACGCATGAGGTATATCAGCGAAAGTGTTGGTGACTATGCAAGTGTTGGTGTCTGTGACTACTTTGTTTGAGGACACATGGTTGCAAAGGAGTTGTGTTTGCCGAACGAAGTGTATACGCAAAAGTGTTGGTGTCCACAAAAGTGTTCATATCAGGGGATATGAGGTGGAATCCGCAAATAAGGTTTGTCCATATAAAGATATTCGAACGTGGTAGATTGTGATTAACGGACAATGTGAGTGGATATTCGCAGCGGAAGCGTTGGTGATTACAGATGTGAGGTCGAATTCGCAGAATAAGGTTTATTTGCAGAAAGATATGTTAACGTGGTGGATTGTAATTGGCGGACAATGTGAACAGATATTTGCAATAGAAGCATTGGTCTAAGCAGATGTGAGGTGAAGTTTGTGAAATGATTTTTCTCCGCAAATAAATATGTGAGCATGACAGATTGTGATTGACAGACACTCTTCTATATATATATATATGCTTTTTAATTGAAAAACCTAGCTAAAACATGCACAAACAAAAACTCAAACACAAAAAGCAATAAATACACAAAAGCAAAAAGAAAATTCTTCAATGGAGTGTCACTACTTTGCACATCTCAAACTTGCATTATACGGTGTTCTTAGTGTATACAAACCTGCATCAACAATATTATGATAAATTGTTTTCAAAATAAGGCTAGCTTTTTAGACTTTCATTCCTTTCGATTAGAATCATTATCCTCCATGTGCATAGCCTTTTGCTTCCTCAGCGGCTCGCTCTTCTTCCTCTTTCTTTTTCATGTAATTCTCCTCGTCCATATCTTGATCTTCAAACTTCTTAAAGATATGGAATGGGAACTTTGGGTGAGGTTCCCAAGGCCTCAAGGAGTTTCTTTCCAAAGACAACCTCACTTGGTCATCCCTTCCTCTAACATAGTGTCAAAATGCCCCTGCTTTTCCTCCATAAGCTGTAGTATCTGGTCTAACACATGAAAAAATTTTACCAATAATTTCATGTGAAACATGACATTTTGGAATTTAAATGACTAGTGTCACTATTAGAAATTTATATATTCGCGTAGTAATGAGTTATATTTCAATGAAAATCTTGAATGAATATTTTATTTTATTAAGTCTATTTTGGATTGTGAGAGTTTGTGTGGAAATCAAAGGTTAAACAAGTTGGGCATGAAGTGTATTCGCAGAAGTGCTGGTGATTGCGGAAGTGTTGATGTTTGGGGGTACTTGGTTTAGGAAGGACACATGGCTAAAGATGAGTTGTGTTTATCGAATGAGATGTATCCATGGAAGTGTTGGTGTCCATGGATGTAAGGTGAAATCCGTTGAATGAGGTTTGTGTGTGAAAAGTTATGTGAACATAACAGATTGTGATTGGCGGACAATGTGAGTGGATATCTACAGCAGAAGCGTTGATGTTCACAGAAGCATTGGTGTTTGTGTATGTGAGGTGGAATCCACGGAATGAGGTTTGTCCGCAGAAAAATATGCGAATGTGGAGGATTGTGATTGGTGGACAATGTAAGCAAATATCTGCAGCGAAAGCATGTGTTTGTGAAAGTGTTAGTGCTTGTGAATGTAAGGTGAAATCCGCGAAATGAATTTTGTCCCTAAAAAAATATGTGAACATGGCAGATTGTGATTAACTAACAATGTGAGTGAATATCGACAGTGGAAGCGTTAGTGTCCGTGGATGTGAGGTGAAATTTGTAGAATAAAGTTTGTCTACGAAAAGATATGTGAACGTGGGAAATTGTGATTGACAGACAATGTGAATGGGGCAAATATTCGCAACTAATAACTCTTAAAAAAAAGTTATTATGCAAGTATATTTCACATAAAAATAGTTTAAAATCAGTGATGAGTTATATAAAAATTCATATTTTAGTTACAATATGCTGCAATGAACTATAGGATCGTACTCTTATGGGAAAAAGTTAATTTTATGCAATGATGATTGAATGCATATTTACAATGGGAGCAATATATCAGCAATGACATGGAAGCAATTTAATTACTAAACAGATGGAGATTTCAAATTCAAAATAAAATGACCAAGAAGGAAGTTGGAAAAGCAAAAATCATGGAAAAGATTAAGCCAAATTAATTTGGATTTGCTAGCTGGGTGATTAAGAAAGGAATGTAGTAAAAAGATGATGAATGGATCAGCTTAAATAGTGGAAAGAATAAAGAGAAATAAATGGATCCAATCTTGTTTTAAACGTTGGTTTGATGATAGAAAAGATATCCAAATTTTCTAAGCCAGACAATAAGGAAATATTGTTTTATTTAAGGAATTGAATATATTATTATAAAAGGAGAAACATCTCTTTGGCAAGAAGGGAGAGGACCTCGCGAAGGAAAATAGATGAAAAAAGAGCTCATCCAAGCGAGGATTCGAAAGAGAACGAAGAGGAATTTTTCTGCTATGACAGACTTGACAGTAGAGGAAGATCATCAATGAAATTGTGAAGGCCTCTGGTCATTAAGATGATTCATCTTCCCAATGTATGTAACCAATATCAAACCTTCTCGTAGTCGAAGGTTGACGGGATAGCCTCGTGATACTTTAGCCCTAGAGTGCCTCAAGCATACAAATATATACAAATATCAGTAATAAACCATGTACGAAATGTAAACGTGAGAAAACAAACGTATATGTAAAAACTGACATGCTGTCGAACAATCCCCGTCTAGTTTTCAAGTGTGGTAGTCCACAAAATAGCAATTTTGAAAACCATGATGCAATGTAGTGCAAAAAAGTATAAAAATCCCTACCTCGATGGCGACCATGACACGCTTATCGACAAACCAGCTCCATGCGCTATTATAAGCGAAAAGTTAACCACTTGACACCTCTAGAACCTACAACAAGGTTGGTGTCAGGATTCTAATAAACATATAAGGGATAACATACAAGTCTTAAATAAGACTAGAATCCAAGACAATTTCTCGAGACAACCACGAGTCCCAATCCGAAAACCAAATCTAGTGATCCTAACAGAATCGTCAACCTTATCACTCAATGACATAAATAAAGCTTTAACAGAAACTATCACTTTCAGGGAAACAACACATACATTAGATTAAGCCTAACGTTTATCAACGCTACACTTGACATTTCCCCCCATGGTTCACAAAAATAAAACAACACGTGTCCATAAAACATTTCTCAACTTAACCAGACCTCATCTAAGACCCATAACAATTTCTCAAGTTTTTACCCCTCGGTGAACATAACTAATGCCTCAGCAAGACAACACATCCTTGGCTTGGTAAACGCAGCTCAATAATGGTGAGAAATACTTTTCAACAGATAACAACATCAAATTCTCAACTTAGGCAGTAACCAAACAACACAACGTAATACTATTCTCATTATTGACCCTTAGGACAACAACTGAAATGAGGGACAAGACTAACTCAACAGTGCAAAATTTCCTTAACATTGCCTATCAAATAGTGACCGAAACGCAAAACATAATCCGACCTGGCAAAACTAGAACACTAAATAGAGTCCATCCATCAGTAACAACACAATAGGAACCAAAAATTCAGAGGCATCCAAAACAAGGAACAAGAAAATAAATTTGGAAATTACTCAACAGAAGCAGAAATAGGAAAATCCTTCCCCACCATGTCTATCCAACAATACAATACATTCAGCAACAACCAAAATAGAACCCCTTACCAACACAAAATCCAATATACACTCGGGTTTCTTAACAAAAGCAAAACATAAACCAATTTCTAAACACAACTCAACCCAAAGACAGAACCTAAAGCAGTAGGGCAATCAATTTCTCACAGATTCTATCAGGCAGAAATAAAACGAAGAATAGAAATCAACCAAAAAATCAAACAATCTACCTACTCCCCAGCCTGCACCACAAATCAACAACAACATAATGAAAATGGGATTCTATTACGTATACTGAAGCTGAAGAAGACTGAAGCTTCCACGTATTATTAGTTGTTATTCAGTCGTTATTTTCAGTTTTCTTTCTTCATAAAAGAACTCTGTATATAAAGAGTTCCAAGACTTCTGTATTGTAATTTTTATAGTTTTAATAAATTTTCTTCTACTCATTACATTCTAATATGGTATCAGAGCTTTTTAGATCTCTCTTCCGCGATTTTTCTTCATGACTCGAAGTAGAAATCCTATCAGAGTTGCAGTGACCTTCATCTTCTGGTTTTCCTACTCTTGAAGCTTCTTTCGCAGTTCAACCTTCTACTTCGAACTCACCAAACAACGCTTCGTCCAATTCTTCTAGGTCAGTAATGGACGATTCTTCCAATCCATTTTTTTTCATAACTCTGATCATCCAGGGTTGATACTAGTTACGCATCTTCTTCACGGATCTAATTTCAATACCTGGAGGCGAGCCATGACAATGGCTCTCCATGGGAAAAATAAATTTTCTTTCGTTGATGGTTCCATTCCTCAACCGCTTTCTTCAGATGCCAAATTTTCCAGTCGGCAGCGCTGTAACAGTATGGTGATTTCTTGGATTCTCAATTCCGTAAATAAAAAAATTGCTGACAGTCTTTTGTACTTTGATTCTATCACGGCCGTTTGGAACGATCTTGCTGATAGGTTTAAACAAAATAATGGTCCTCGAGCCTATCAGTTACGTAAACTCTTATCCTCTTTCTCTCAAGGTTCCATGGACATTAGTTCTTACTATACACAGATTAAAATCTTCTGGGATGAACTTCAAGAATCTCGCCCTGTCCCAAACTGTACCTGTGGTGGCATGAAGTCTCTGCTTTTGTATCAACAACAAGAACAAGTCTTGTAGTTTTTGATGGGTTTAAATGACTCCTATTCTAATATTCGTGCTCAAATACTTATGATGGATCCCTTACCCAATATTGGAAAAGTTTTCTCTCTGGTTATTCAAGATGAAAGGCAACGATCGGTGATTGATAATCGTGTTATTTCTGAACAACTCACCCCCATGACTTTTCAATTTGCTAATATTTCTACACAGCCGTCATCATCATTTAAAGGTAAGAAGGATCGTCCTTTCTGTACCCATTGTAAGCTTATGGGTCATACAATTGAAAAGTGTTATAAGTTGCATGGTTATCCTCCTGGCTATAAGATTAAAACTGGAGGGAAAGCTTCTGTCCATAAAACTAGCAATGACATGGTATCTACCACTACAAATCAGCCTGTGAATCTCAGTTCCACAGATGGGATTTCAACTGATCAATGCCAATAATTAATAGCCCTCTTAAGCTCTCGACTATAGCGGAATTCTTCCTCATTCAGCAACAATTTAGATTGTCTTTCTGCATCTCCTTCAGCTTCCAATTTTACTGGTATCTACTCTCTTTCTTGTTCTAACTCTGTTGTTTCACAATCTTCATCACATATATCTATTCCTTGGATCTTAGACACTAGTGCTACTCACCATGTTTGCACTAATTTTAATCTTTTTTCTCACTCTCATTCTGTTTCCAATTAATTTGTTACACTTCCAAATAGTTCTATGGTTCCTATAAAAAGGATTGGTTCTGTTAATATCGCTCCAAACATTTGTCTTTCTAATGTCCTTTTGTTCCAGCTTTTCGGTTCAATTTAATATCAGTGAGTGCTTTAACTTCCTCTATCAATTGTTCCATTATTTTTCAATCCACATCTTGCTCTATTCAGGACCGTATCTCAGGCCAAACGATTGGGATGGGTGAGAGGCATAACAACCTTTACATTCTTCATCAAATTTCTTCAACTCTTTCACCCAACTCTGCTGATTCAAGTCATTCTTCTTCAAATACAACGGAGTTGCTTCAATGCAATTCTAGCACTTGTAATTCTAAATTTTCTTTGTGGCACTACAGACTTGGGCACCCTTCAGACTTTGTTGTTCATGCTATTAAAGATGTTTTGCCTATTTCTTTACCTAATAATGCTTCCTTTAAGCCTTGTGTAATCTGCCCCATGGCTAAACAAAGGAAACTATCATATGTTTCTCATAACAATTTTTCAGATTCTATTTTTCTCTTATTCATTGTGATGTTTGGGGTCCCTTTGCTACTCCCACTCATGATAATTTTAGATACTTTATTACCATAGTTGATGATCATTCTAGAGCTACATGGGTATATCTCATGAAATCGAAAGCTGAGGTTCGCACTCTTATTCCTCAGTTCCATCAACTTATTGAAACTCAATTTCATATTCCCATCAAATGCATTCACTCGGACAATGCTCCCGAATTTGCTCTTATTGATTTCTACCATACAAAAGGCATTGTTCATATTAAATCTTGTGTTGAAACTCCTCAACAAAACTCTGTTGTTGAGAGAAAACACCAACATATTTTAAATGTTGCTCGAGCACTTATTTTTCAGTCTAATCTTCCTCTCAAATTTTGGGGAGAATGTATTCTCACAGTTGTGTACTTAATTAATCGTTTACCATCACACATTCTTTCTAACAAATCACCTTTTGAGAAGCTGTACAATAAATCTCCATCTTATAGTCATCTCCGATCTTTTGGCTGTCTATGTTTTGTTTCTACGTTGACAAATGGTAGAGATAAATTTACTCCTAGAGCTCGAGCTTGTATCTTTATAGGATATCCTACTGGTTTTAAAGGATACAAAACACTTGATATTGAAACCAACATCATCACTGTATCCATGAATGTTGTTTTTCATGAGAATATTTTTCCTTTTGTTTCTAATCTTTCTTTTTCGGATTCTGTTTGTTCTGTTTTTCCCATTTCTGCTGATACCTTACGTAACTCTGATTCTGTTCCTTTCCTCTGTTCTGATTCATTGCCTTCTGTTGCAAATCCTAATGTTTCCCATGAGTCTTCATCATCTGGGCATCTTTCTTCCACTTCCAGAATTATCAAACCTCCTTCATATTTGAAAGATTACCATTGTTATTTGTCTGCTGATATGTCCCACAGTCCATTGTCTTCTTCTTTAAAATATCCTATATCAAATTCCTTAACGTATCATCGTTTGTCTCCTTCCTTCAAAGCCTTTTCTCTTGCTATCTCTTCTCATGTTGAACCAAAGTCCTTCAAACAAGCTGAAAAAGTTGCGGTATGGCGGGATGCAATGCAAGCTGAGTTGCAGGCTCTTGAGTATAATTCTACATGGTCTATTGTTTCTCTTCCTCCTAATAAACCTGTCATTGGTTGCAAATGGATATACAAAATTAAATATCATACAGACGGATCTATTGAGCGTTACAAAGCTTGTTTAGTGGCTAAAGGTTTTACACAAACTGAGGGTGTTGATTTTTTTGACACATTCTCTCCGGTTGGTAAACTGGTCACTGTAAAATTGTTATTGGCTTTAGCATCGGTTCATGGTTGGCCTTTGTTTCAATTAGATGTTAACAATGCTTTTCTTCATGGTGATTTAAATGAAGAAGTTTTCATGGTATTACCTCCTGGATACAAGGTGCCATTTTCTTCTTCCCAGCATGATTCTGCTTCGCCTTTAGTTTGTAAGTTGCATAAATCACTGTATGGTTTGAAGCAGGCTTCACGATAGTGGTTCTCCAAGTTTTCCACTGAGCTATTGCATCATGGTTTTCAGCAATCTAATTTCGATTCATCTCTGTTTATTCGTTTTAAACCAGATTCTTTTATTGCAATTTTGGTTTATGTTGATAATATTGTGTTGACAAGATCATCTATTGATGAAATGACTTCATTTAAGGAAATTTTACACAGTAGGTTCAAATTGAAAGACTTAGGCAATTTGCATTATTTTCTGGGGCTTGAAATTGCTCGAACTTCAAGTGGTATCTCGCTTAATCAACGCCATTATACCCTCCAATTGCTAGAAGACACTGGCTATCTGGGTTCCAAGCCTATTTCTACTCCTATGGAGGCTAATTGCAAGCTGTCTATTGACAGCAGCTCCCTTTTATCTATTTTTAGATGACTTATTGGTAAATTGTTGTACCTCACAATTGCTATACTGTTAATCGATTAAGTTAGTTTTTAGCCCATCCTTGATCCTCTCATTTGCAAGTTGCCTATAGAGTTTTGAGGTATTAAAAGCTCTCCCGGATTGGATTTATTCTATCCAGCTACTTCGTCTCTCCAATTGAAGGCGTTTAGTGACTTGGATTGGGGTACTTGTCCCGACTCTCGGCGTTCTGTAACCGGTTTCTGTGTGTTTCTTGGTGATTCTCTCATATCTTGGAAGTCAAAGAAACAACATATGGTTTCCAAATCTTCTACTGAAGCTGAGTATAGAGCTATGGCTCAAGTAACTTGTGAGATCATTTGGTTAAGAGCTTTACTTGCTGACTTTCGAATTTTTTTCTTCGCAGCCTACTCTTTTATTCTGTGATAGTCAGTCTGCCTTGCATATTGCTGCTAATCCAGTATTCCATGAGCGAACTAAACATATAGAAATTGATTGTCATATGATTCGTCAGCAAGTTCAGCAAAATCTTATCAAGAAGCTTCATGTTTCTTCTCAACATCAACTGGCTGATATTCTCACTAAACCAGTTCAACTTGGTTTGTTTCATAATCTTTTATGCATGATGGAAATGCTTGATTTGCACTATCCATCTTGAGGGCGGCTATTACGTATTCTGAAGCTAAAGAAGACTAAAGCTTCAACGTATTATTAGTTGTTATTCAGTCGTTATTTTCAGTTTTCTTTCTTCATAAAAGAACTCTGTATATAAAGAGTTCCAAGACTCATGTATTGTAATTTTTACAGTTTTAATAAATTTTCTTCTGCTCATTACATTCTAATAGATTCTAACAACCTTAACACTCGTCAATTTCATCAAAACCGAAATCAACACAAAATCCCTAAAATTCCAAATTGGCCGAGAGACCCCAGATTATGCACAGGAAAAATATACCTAAATCGGAGGAATGCAGCTCGGAATCTCCTCGGCCAGAGCTGCCTCAGCCGTCCGCATCCAACCGTCTTGAGCTTGTCAGCCCTAACTCGCGGAACCGTCGCTTGCGATTGACAGTGTCCGCTCGTCTCCTTGCCAACCGCAAAAGGGAACCCAGCTCCCGCTTGGAACCCGTCGGGCACCGAAGTCCCCTCGGCTCTCTCGTGAGCTCTCACGGCCAAAGCCCCTCTCTCTCGCTCGGGTGTTCCTCATTGTCGCAGAAGAGGGAAAAGCAAGCTTCTTCTGCAATTTTTCTAAAAAAATAGTTTTTTATAAATTTTAAATTATATATATATATATATATATATTAAAACCATATATTACAATTAACATTACCTCGATTAAATCTGACTCGTTTAAGCACCAACCGAAAAAAATTCATTAGTCAAAATAATTTACTAAAAAAAATACCGAAATAAAATTCTCGCTCAGAAAAACCCAGCTTAACTCTTTACGGAAAAATGTACATATTGCCGCTATGCGACAAAACGAGTCATCTCTTCCACATTTGACCAAACATTCGCAAAACATTTACACGTGATATTTTAAAATTATTTAAAAATCTCGAATTTTACAACTCTATTATGTAAACTTTGTTATTTTTTTAAACTTTAAAACATGAATAAAGTTGAATAATTCAATATGTGTTTAATGACTTTTTTATTTAGTGGCAACAGATATAAATTATTACTCATAACTTACCGGTAATTAGGAATTAAAGACCAATATTGAATTATGTGAGAATATCATATACATAACTTTTTGTTTTGAATCACATAACATGTTAGAATAATGTTAAATCGAATTTTCTGAGATATTTGTCTGTCATAATGTCGAAAGAAAATATTAACCAACTGGATAGAGACTTCGATTAACAAAATAAATTCTAAGTCATTTAACTATTTTATTACAACATTCTACAACAAATGTAATAGATTTACATAACAAGGGGAAATCAAATCCGAATCATATTACTATTATTCAAACTCTCATTTCTTTATTTGTGTTTTATTTTAATTATTCAACACCTCATTCACCATTCTAATTCTATTTTTTTTATTATTTTTCTTAGATTTAAATTGTGTTAAATTTGTTCTCATAGGATCAACATTCTACTCACTATTTATTATTTGGTTTACAATATGTGTATTTGTGTAGTGTTAGTTTTGCAGAAACAAGTTTTTGGCGCCCTTGTCAAGGAAAATTTTTAGAAATTTTTATCTTTGTGAAACATTTTCTTTAAAAAAATTGTTATTCTTCTTTGTTTTCTTTATCAGGTAATTTATTATGATGTTTAACAATTTTCAATGGTCATTCGAGAGAGGAAATTTAACTCAACAAGTGGAAGAATTTATGAGTTTAACAAAATTAGTACACCAAGCATCCAAATTCTATTCCTCATCAATGCAATCAAGTCAATAAACATGATGTCTTGTCAAAGGGCAACAACTATTACGTGCACATTTTGCGAAATTATGAGTATTTGTGATGCCCGCGTCAATTTCTCTTTAACTTTTTCCTTTCTGATTACCATGTAAAATTTTTCTTTTTATTTATTTAAAACAAACGAGAGTAAATACTTAAGGCAAACAAGAAAATATGGAATGTGTAAGTTAAAATCAGAGTTAAAGCAGAAACATAATTAAATTCAAAATATGGTTTGAAGATTAGAGTAAGAGTTAATAGTTTTACAAAACGGTCTCCTTTTTCAAACCATTTCAAAATGGCGTTTTCTTCTTCTTCTTCTTCTTTTTCTTCTTGCGAGCCATAACTCTCTCAGGTCGATTCAGCTAAATAACCCATAGGCTCAACAGGAAATGCCTCCTTCTCTGCTCCTGAAATCATTACTATGACAATTACCTACACCACAAGCAAACTGTGAGCCTAAGGCTGAGTAAGAAAGGGGGGTATGCAATATGATGTATGCCTCTAACTCATTATATCGGAATGGGTCCCACCCCAAACCATTATTTTCTTTACGTTTCATACATTACTTGTGCGTCGAGTTGGGATATTGAAGGAATCTGTGGCAGAGAGAATAGTCTCTTGTCGACTTCTAACCACCTATGGTAGACAGTCTCTCGCAACCCGACAAAGGAAGGGCATCATTTTTCCTGTCTACCTGGTTAGATCCGAACTACCCCTCCATCCTCCAACTCCCCTTTTCATTTTCTATTCATTTTCTTTATTCATTTTTTGCTCACGCAAATGTATATGAATACCACCTTCGACATAACGTTTCCTACTTGTTTCTATTATCATGATGCATGTCAATACAAAACAATAATTACAATAACATGTCAATATTGTGGAAATGAAATGAATCAAACTAAATTAAATACAAGCAACACGACAAAATATCAGGAAATTGAGCTAACATGGAATAACAACTATCATGGAATAGAAGTATAATAGTAAAACAGGACATATGATAAAAGAACCAACATGCTGTAATTCATGGAATCATATCTAGAACTATCTAATACAACCTAACAGTTCATCTTGTTATTAGTCCAAAGTCCAACGTTGATTGCAAAGCGTTATTTGGCTACAGCTGTTAATCGTAAACGAAAAACATGCTATTTAGTCGATAACACAAATAACTTCAAGAAGTAAAGCATGCTTCGTTAACAATATTTCTAAACAGAACTAACAACCTATTCATATTTACGAGAATGAGATAGTTCATAATAAAGATTAACTAAGCGAGCTTATATCAAAGGAAACATCTGTATTTAGCAAATAGTAAGGAAGTAGTGATAGGTTAATACAATATAGCGAGACTATCAAACAATGATTAGGATAAATATTCAGCACAATCAAAGGAAACAGAACGAATCAGAACCAATAATTAGTAAATAACAGAGAGTTAATGTTTATAACTACTAACAGAGAGTTATTTATACAAAAGTAACTAAAAGTTTAGCTAATAGTTTATTCGTACTTAACATGTCGTAAAACATTTCAAAGTTGAGCAGTTCATATCATAGAGTTCATAGCAGAGACTATAATTTTAATAGGAAACATCATCATTTTCTCTACAAAACTAGACATCGATTTACAGGAAAGAAAACACAGCACAATAATATTGAAGACAAACTGACACTGCTTGTGGGCAGGGCCTTCACTGGCCAACGAGTCTACCCAATTCTTACTTCAGTTTGCTAATCGATGAAGAATTTCTATACTAAAAGAAAATACCGTAGTGAGTTGTTCAACCCAAACTTTGCCCTTCTGTTCACGGACCTCACACCCATTGCGCAACTTACCACTTCAAAGAGCACACACTTCTCACAACTCAACTCTCGTAGAACACTCACACTCCCGAGGATTCACTCATGCATGGAGAAGAGAATGACTCAGTTGGACAACTAAATACGCAAAGCTTACCTAGAGGAGTGATGGTCGCTCACCAACCGAGATGGGGAGGAGTGCCCAGGCATGGGAGAGTCGCTTCCTTGTCGACTAAGCGGGAAATAAATGCCTAAATGACAAAATGCTAGTGTATTTAAAAAATGCTTTTCGCAGAATCATGAGATTTTGGTCGAGGGAAGGTCTCCGAGCCTCGAATGCATGTCGATCAAATTCTACGTTTTCCTTTAGAATTACGATTTCGGTCGAGGGAAGGCGTCTGTGCCTCAACCGCATGTCGACCGAAAAGTCGACAAAATCGGACAGATTCAAACTCTCCTAAACCCCATTCAACCGTAGTCCGATCGAAAACTTAGTTTGTAGACAAGGTGCATTTTTGGACTCGAATTGTCGACCCAACCTCGTCCCAAAACGTAAGGGACGACCCATAACACTTTTTGGACGCAAAACCACAGCCGCGCGTCGACCACAATGCAACCGAAAACTCAAAATACACCATTTTCCATCAAAAATTTATACTTTACTCACTCCCTAATATTTTCCACATATTTACACTGCATTAATCAACAACATAACGCCCGACAACATAATATATTAATTATTCCATAATTCATTACATTGATTAAACGGGAAATATTATCGGGGTATTATAGTATTGTCATTCAAATCAGGACTCTATCAATTATGTGGGTTACAAACACAAAAATGTACTCTCAATTCCAAACAACTCAGTTTTGGGGGTAGCATTACGACTTTCAATGGAGCTCTCAAACACAATATTCTTATTTTAGCACTTTCACATAATATGTATAAAAATTCATATCCTTTTGAATTTTTTTAAAAAGCTTACAATTTTACACATCAACCAATGCCACACTAAAATAGGCAGCTTCAATTTGAGCATCAAACAACATATCTATTCGCAAGAGAATATGTTACTAAGAATGATATTATCCTTTAGAACCGAACAACTTCGATCAAAAATTTGAAAAATCAAGTAGGACAAATCGCTCAAGCATTGAATAATCGACTTCCAAAAACTATGCCTAGAGATACTGAAATTTCAAGAATAGAAGAAAATGGGATTGTGAGTTCATTATTATGAGTAATGGCAGAGAAGTGGAAGCAGTGGAAAAACACGAAGATGTAGAGAAGAAGAATACTGAACTTCAAAAGGAAACAATGGTCAAAGACGATACAATTGTTCATAAAAATGTTGCTATAAATCTTGATGTTGCAGCGATGTCGCAAAATCACTCGTAGAAACTTAAATTGAACAATTACCTCTGTCATTCCTTGAGAGGCTCCAAATGCAGTATCAAGATAAATAGTCCTCGAAGGTCTTGGAGATCAACATCAACATCTCTCTCATGGAACCTTTGGAGCAAATGTTGAGTTATACCAAATTTTTTAAAAATGACTCGACAACAAAAAGAAGATAGTAAATTTGAAATTGTGACACAAAAAAAAGAAAGATAAAATGAGAGATATGACATGACCGGGAGGTGGGCCTAACAAAATTGTCAGGTCAGGCGACCCAGTCCTTAGGCAGTCTAAGGCTAGGATGAAGTGGAAGTCTTAACATGAAATTAAGCCCGAAACTAAAATCTCATGGGTTGGGATCCACAGAGTGATCACTAAGAGTCAAGATAGTATAAAAATAAATGAAGAACGTATTGTGCCAGAATCAAACCAATCAACACCCAAATAGCAAATCCCAAACGTAATAGAGACGAAAGGTTTTTGACCAACAAACCTCCACCCACCCAATGGGAAGTTAAAGCACCCCACCGAGGGGACACCAACAACGCCCTAGAACGACCACGTATCGAACCTATACATTAAACTTGAGAAAAATATAGTCTAACGGGTAAGTGACAAACTCAGTTGGGGAATCTATACTAAATACAATGCATGAGAAAACAGTTTTATATATTTTTTTAAAAACCAAGATCATGCTTTTTTTACTATACATAGATTTTGAATTATTTGAAATCTTTTTATCATTTTATTAAACAAGCCCATGGCCATCAATGCGGCCTCATCAATACTCGCTGTATACATAGACAGTTATATCACAAAATATGACAATATCGTTTTTTGTGTGAAAATGGATGGTCAGACAATGACCCACCCGACATACATCACAGAAAAGGCTATCATCCATAGATAGCAACACTTCATGAGGTAGAAGATATGAATGACGATGATATGAAGATCCAACACATCACCTGAGTAGGTGACGATACACGCTCAATGCTAACACAACTTGTATAATCGTGGTAATGGCTAAGGTTGTTGGCAATAGATTGCTCCTCAACTAGCTACCTATAGGATCCAAATTAACGAGGTTTGCGATGAGTGGAGCTACGAGCCGTAATGCCTGCTTTCAAATGGAAATGTACTAGGTGAGCAAAATGTAGCGACTAATAACTTTCTGATCCGTGTGACTAAATAGCCCTAGTTAGGTTTTGGGACTCCAAAACCCAAGGAGAGTGTCATTACTGCTTTATCACCCTTTTGACTTCCAGGGCTTGAAACTAGAGAACATGTCACCAATGCCCTATCCCCTTTCACACATACAAACAATCAATATTCATGCAGTAGAAGATTGCATGGGATAACCTTGTCATGCTATAGCACCAAGATTTGCCTAAAGTATCAAGATGATTCATCCTCCCAATATATGCATAGAATATCAACAGAAGACCATGTACGAGAAACGTAAATGTCAGAAAACATACATATGCATACGTAAAAACAAATGTGTTGTCAAAACAGTCATCGTCAAGTTTTTTTGTGTGGTATTTCACAAAATATCAATTAGACAACTATGATGCAATACAATGCATAAAGTATAAAAATACCTACCTCAATGACGACCACGATAACCTTACCGACTAACCAGCTCCACGCGCTATCAGAAGTGAAGGTCGAAACCAAGAACATCTTTAGAACCTATAACAAGGCCGGTGTCAAAATCCCAACAATCACATGAGGGAAACAAATAAGTCCCAAATCATGACTAGGAATCCAAGATAGTTCCTAGAGACAACCAAGACTCTAGGGATAGCCACTAGTCCCAAATCGGAAATCAAATCTAGGAATACATCAAGAGTTCCAGACTGAAACACAAAAACAGACTGAAAACCAAGTATGGTTGGTGAAGCCGAAAGAAGAATGCTAAACCTAACCCTAAGAAACAAATAGTGGGGTTGACTAAAACATAACAATGGTTGACCCGACACCTTAATAGACAATCAGAAAGACCCACCAGTAGACAAGACACGGTGATAGTCGATGAAACACAACATGCTCGACTTGAAAAACTCAGCAGCCGAGAAGACATAGTTGGAGCCATTCGAACTCGACCACAGTTGATAAGGCATAACAGTGGTCAACTGAGATCACACAACAGTCGACGAGCAGATCAATTGGGATCTCACAGTGTTGACTAGATTCAACGATGGTCAATTGAGACCATTCAGTGTCAACGAGACACGTCAACTGTCAATCAGAACCTCACAACGGTCGATAAGATATGCCCAGAACCATTTAAGACTCAATAGTGAAGAAGACTCAGCTAAACTTGAGCAGGCATGATTTTATTGGGGATAGAATCGAAATTCATAAACTGAACCAAGCCTAAAACTATGTCAATGGATAAGAATTTCCTTTAAAATATCAAGGAACATAGTGGAAAGATCCCATACCAAGTCTAGGAACCCAACCGACGCATAAATGACTAAAAATGTAACAAAATACATTGTTCGGTTGACTAGGGACCTCCTACGGTCGACCTGAGACCATTCTTGGACAATTTTCACAATTTGTGATTGACTAGAAATAGAACTGCGGTCGACCAGCACTATTGCAATCGACCAGATCTGCCTCCGCAATCGACCCAACAGCTGTGATTGACCACATGAATAGTAGCTGTAATAGCTTGTAATGTTAAACTTTTTTTTACATTATGTTTGTAGAAAATCGATTCATTTAAAAACTTGTATGAAGAGTCTTTACGAAAAATATCTTTTGAAATCAGAGTTTAGTAAAACTTAACATTTATGAATTAAATTTTCATATTCTTTTAAAACATTGCAGCAGAAGTCTTTAAGAAATTCATTTAGGAACTAAACGTAACAAAACCCATCTTTTAAAATAGCCAAAAGCATTTATAATTGTTTCCTTTTTAAATCTCACAAAATAAATCTTAAAAAAGTATTTACATAATTAAAATTCATCTTTTTTAAATTCTCACCAATGGTCAAGTTCATTTTGACAACGCTCTAGTTTCACCCATGAGAATTTCTCTTCAACTGCGCTATCAACAAGTTCTTTTCATCAATTTCTTTAATCTCCATCAGTTCCTACATTACAATGTACATCTAATGAGTCTAATATTAAGTAAGAAATGTAACATAAAGTATGTAACATACAAAATGCAACTTGTGACATGACTATGAGATGCAACACATAAAATAGTCTTTTCGGTCATCAATCTTTTATTTTATTTTCTTTTCTTTCACTGGACAATCTGATCGTTGTGGGATATCTGTCTAAGAGAGAGTGACACAATTTGATCCACCTAATCCGGGACAGCCAACTCGAAGCCCACCCACAACAATCCTTTACGTTTAATTAGTTGACACTAATAGGTCCATCTTATACTGGACAATCAACTTATTTCGTATTTTAAATTTTGTTTCATGAAAAAATATGCATAAAAGTTTTTTTTGTTACTTGAAAAACGTGATGCATGGAATGCATATCTTGCGTATTAACTGTCAAAGCACCTCCTCGAGCAGCATGATATCGATCAACATATTCATAACATAATAATTAATCTAACATCTCTTACGAAAACTAAAAACATCACAACAAATTCCTAAACTCCAAACTAGAGGTAAAGATCAATATTAACAGCATATGAACAGAGGTATTATCCTTATCACTTCATAACAGATTCCTAAACTTAGGAATTCAAATCAACTTATCATTATGGTCAGATTTTCCCAACACAACTTAAAACAAATATTCGAACTTTAAGTCTGAAAATAAGGCAGCCACTATCAACCCTAAATGACAAAACATCATCCAACACAAAACAATTCCTCAAATATATTAATTATCATGGAACAGACTCATCTAACAACCATATCAAATCCTTAACAATTGGTAAACATCAATAGTGCATTATCATTATTAACAGTTCCTAAAATAACACATCAATTAAGAACTAAGGTGAACTTCTATCTTTACTCATCACATAACCAAATAACCTCAGTTCACTATGCGTAAATTAAACACAGCAACCAAAGCCACAAATCTTCCTAATTATTAGTAACATTGTGAGCAAGACATCCTTTGAAATATGCAACTAAGGCAATAAATCTTCCAAATCAACAGTAAAGTAGTGAGTGACATATCTTCATAATATGTAACACCCCGATATTTTTAAGTTGTCTAATTATCGGGGTATTACCAAGAACGTTTCTGAGCATTAAGTCGAGGAGCATTTCCGTTATGTTTCGCCGTATTCGTGATGTAATCGAAGTGTTGGAGCTTGGGGGATATTAAATTGCGTATCTATACGTGTCATTGCACGACATGTATCTATGGGGAAGATTTTAAGAGATATGAATTAAGTGCGAAAAGATGAAGAAAAGTGGGAATTATGGTGTTGGGATGAAGTAAGGACGAGGTAAGGCGTCCTAATGTGTCTGGATATGGACTTTTGGACACATGTCAACGAACTTGTTGATGTGAAGTGTCATCCGCAAGTACTTAGCCATGTTACCCTTGAGCTGGGGACGAGTCGGGGCTGCTATGTCTCATTCTGACTTCACTGCATTGTGAAGTTTTGGATGACATGCAAACAATACTGTGGATGTGATGTATCATCCGCACTCACGTTGCACACATAGGGAAGAGTTGGGACGAGACTTAGGACATGATTTGGCGTCTTGAGTACACTATGTTGTAGAGTTGCGGATAAGGGTCCGGATGATGCGGATGAGAGAAGTAGCGTCCACATCGAATCTATTCTAAACCTGGACAGTTTTGGACGAGTTGGGACACTGCGGACGAATTAAGGTAACGTTTGATTTGCCTCTGTTAGATTTTAGGACACTTTCGGGTGACATACAGATGCCACGTGCTGATGCGATATGGCGTCCGAAACGCACCTGCGGATAGTAAGGATAGGACGGGGATGCATTCTCCCGTCCGAAGCCCCATTTAGCCTAAGTGATTTTAGCCTTGCGGACGACATGCGAACGAGAACTATTCCCTCTCCAGGTAAGAGCCTCTCTTGCCTTCCTCTTCGTTTCATTCTTCTTCCTGGGTGAGGAGTGCAATGGGAGTGAGAAAGAAAGAGAGAGTGACCGAGAGAGAGAGAGGTCTGTGAGAGGGTTCAAATTGATGAGTGAAATTGTGTGGGTTGTGAAAGAGAGTGGTGGGCTGAAAGGAGTGAGCTACGTGAGTGAGTTGGAAGTGAGCTGCTGAGTGCAGCTCCCTGTCATTCGTGAGCTACTGCTTGCTGGGGAGTGGCAGTTGTCCCTCTTTGTTGAGTGTTCTTCAAATTGGTAAGAGACTAGGGGTGTCTTGGCCAGAGGAGGCCCTGCACCAAAAGTATGGGTGGGTGAGTTTAGTGTTAATGTTAGTTAAAAGCTCACAGATAAGTGTTGAGTAGTTGTTTGGTAGATGATAATGATTCCTGTTGCATGTCCTTGATCATTTTCCTTGGATGTTCTTTTGTTGATTTGGTTATGAACTGTGTTCTGTAAATTTCGGTTAAGCTATGTGATACTTCCTTTTGTTAATGTGCTCTAGTTAGTTGTCCGTAAATCATGCAAATGTATTGCTAGTAGTGAAATGATAAATGAAAGAGTGATAAAAGGGTTAAAGCGTGAAACAGGGAAATGATCATAGTTTAATTAAATGTTGTTTACTTTCCGCTGTGGTCATCTCTTATACACATATGCTTAGTCTCCTACTTGTTGTTACACATTAAGTACGTAATTAATTAGGGTAATTAATCAGCATGTTAATTGATTTCACCTTAATTAAATAGCATGTTCAATACATTAACTAGCATGCTTTAGTAGCTAACTAACATGTTTAATTAGCTTGTGCAAATCTATTAATAGCATGTTAATTAACTAGCGTAAATAACTTAATTAGAAACCAAACATGTTAACTAACTAGGAAAATAATCTAATTAGACTTAATTATTAATGAACCAACTAGCAAGGATGATAAGAGGTAATTTAACTAACCCTGTAATCTCATGCAATTAACAAATGAGGTGAATAACCTAACTTGTATTTTATGAGCATGTAAATCAAGTAACCAAAGCGTGTTAATTAACTAGTTGTTTAATTAATAACTAAAGTAAGACGTAATTAAACTTGAGCATGTTATTGATTAGAATAATAGAAACATGTTAATTTATCCCAACTAGAGTAATTACCTAGAGAAATCAACTAGACTTGAGTGTGTCAATTAATTGGAATAATTAACTGACTAGACTCATGTTAATCCATTAGAATAACTAACTAGAAGTATAATATTAACATATGAATTTAATTAACCTAGTCATGCCATGTTTATTTAAATTAGTTAATTAACTAAACTGGACTGTTACTTATAGCATTTTTAATTAATTAGAATAAAAGCATGTAAATGGTAATAACTTGATTAACTAACTAAAATAGCATGTAATCAACTCTCGAGCATGTGACCCATTTAGGGCAACTAATCAGACTAATCACCGAGAACAATAAATGTAGGAAGCATGTAAATGGACTAGGAAATTAACTAGAAGAACTGGCACATTAAATTAATTTGCCATGCATGCTTAACCCATTAAACTATTAAAAGCATGTTTAGTGAATCATAATAAATGCATGTTTAATTTTAATCTTTCTAGAGCATGTAAATTGACTAGGGAATTAACTAGGATGACTACCGTGTAAATCAATAATGTGTTTTGTTCAATCATGCCCCTCATTGTTTTAATTCAATACTGTCATTCTGATAGGTGGCTGTGTGATTCCTGTTTCCTTTAGTGTTCTTTGTTGATTTCCTATGTGTTTCGCTGTTTCTAATTCAGTAATTTAATTGTTCTTCAATATGCGCTTTCCATTCCGTTATTCAATTATCGTCAATTACTTTCTTTATGCACACTTTATTATGAATGCTATGCTATAATGCATCATGCAGCATGATAGGTTGAGAATGTATGTTCATGCATCACGGTAATAGAAGGCCTAGGAAGTGCCACCTTTGTGGTGGTACGCAAGCATGCATAAGTAAGGTAAAAAGTTAAGAAAAAGTAAAGAAGAAAAAGGGAATTGGGAGTGGATGGGTAGCGGATCTATTCTACGATCCAGGCGTGGTCCCTCTCTCATAGGGTACGGGAGTTCTAGATGCGAGGAAAAAGGCTAGGTCCGACCACTAGGCCATTGCATGAGAAAAACCTCCTAATTCCAGCTCGAGGTACGAGTTTGGAATAATAGAATAATAGAATAATGGATCCGAAGTGATCAAAGTATGAGTAAGTGAAGTAATAAACGGATTAATGACCTAATGAAAGGATTGGTTTGGGTGGCCCCCATTCCAAAATGGACTAAAGAGTGACATTCATATGCATTAAACCATTTTTCCTTACTAAGCCTTCGGGCTTACAGTTGCTTGTGGTGCAGATGTATGGACTAGTACATTATGATGAATGCATGGACTAGGAGTCGCAAAAGATAATAATCAGATAATAAAGGCAGCAGATGATGGATTTGCACGTGCGAGGGAGTCTGGGACTGGCCAGGCATAAAGAGGGTAAAAGAGAAACCGTCTAATTATGTTAAGTTTTCAAAGATGTAATGAAATTAAGTAGTGAGTTGTATAAAAAGTAGTATTTCAATGGTTTAGTTATTTACGCTTCCGTAAAGTTTTAAATAAACGATTATCATAACGCTTCCGCATAATTTTATTAAATGGGATTTTTATAGTGAGTTTTACGAATAGTTGGTAGCGATCCAGACTTAGGCGCTCTCTGATTTTGTTTTTAAAAAAATTCAAATTTTCACGCATTTTCAAGGAATTACGAAAATCCGATTCGTTACAGGTGGTATCAGAGCAGGAGTTAATAAAAAAACGATTTCGTGAACTGCTCTGATCATTTTTAAAACCAAATCCGTAACTTACTTGTTTTATTTTACTGCATTTTCAATGAGCCTTGGTACGTTTTGCCGAGTAAAAAGATTTTGTAAAAGTCAGTCTAAGTAAAGTAAGGAAGCCTACCTGCCAGCACGAGCCTCGACGTCGGAAATCCTTCATGGCTGTAAGTATACTTCCTAACGCTTTATTAACAATTTCCTTACCTATTGTTTGAAAATGCATTGCTAGGATACAACATGGATAGGAGAGTACGAAGTGAGGGTGAGACGGTTAAACAACTACTGAGTTACATGGAGGAGCAATTTCAACTTATCGAGTCTCTGATAAGGGGATTTAGGGAGTTCAACAATAAGTTCGTGGATGACATGCTGACATGGCCACATGTAGAGGAAGGGGAAGCAAGCGTTAGGTGAGGAAAGAGGCCTTTGGAGGACGAGGAGCTGAGAGAGGGTGAGATGAAACGCCTCCGGTTAGACGCTACCGAGGAGACCGAGATTAGGAGGGAGCTATGCATGTGGTGTGCCAAGGTTCATTCCGGTCCTTGCCTAGTGTTACCGGTGCAAAAGGACTGGACATGTTGCTCGGCTGTGCCCCAATCGTGCGGTTGATGAGAGGAAAGAGTTCTTTGACTTGCATAGTGGGGATTCGAGTTAGTGGACTAGATAATGACAAGTATTTTGTGTCATAGTTGAATGGGTACCCCTCTATCTTTTGGATATAGTATGCTAGTGGGTATACCGATATTTTGTGATTAATGTAATTTGAATTGTGGATACGTAAGGTGGTCAATGAATGAATGAATGAATGATGGATACTTTGGAAATGTTTGAGATTTTCATGCAGGATTTTAGCTTTGGCGGAGTCTAAAAACAGGGGAGACTCTGCCCAAATTTTTGGAAATAAGTGAAAAGAAAATCCCAAGTGGAGTAGATCAACTGGGTAGTTAACTGAAGTCATCTAGGTAGCAAGCGTGAATTAGACCCGCTAGATAGTAATTGTAAGCACCTATGCTACAACGAATTCGACGGAAGATAGATTAGCTAAGGACGAAACCGAAGTAGAGAAGTGGGGTTCCATAACCAATTAGCTGTCCCCTTAGTATAACCTTGAAGAAGGACTTAGAAAATAAGGTGGGAATTTTGGAAAGAAGTCGGGATCGTAACTTAGTGGGATTGTAAGAAATTGACCAAGAAGGGTAGTCGAGTAAGAATGCGCTAGATCAGGTTTTCTACAAGGACCGGAGATTCATGGTCTTGTCGGGTAGTATAACTAACTTGATTGGACAGTAGTATCTGACGTAAGTAGAACAATGTTGGACTAGTAATTGAAGGGCCCAAGAGTGCTTATGTCGGGCTCGGATTATATTCTTCATCTCGATTTTGTTTCATTCAGGGTAACCATGGATGTGACTGCACAACTGTACGGCAAAGCGGATTCGATCAGTTAATAAAGACGGGAACAGAGCTGGAACGGAAACGGGAACGGAAACGGAAATAGAAACGAAGTTTCCAGAGTGATTTCTGGAAATGGATATGGGAACGTGAACGGAGATAGCCACGGGAACAAAAACCTGGACCCGATCAGAAACGAGTGCAGATACAAAAAGAGAAGCAAGACGGAACGTGTTGTCCTAAGCCATGTAGTGATGTAGTTCATAACTCAGGAAAGCTTGGATGAGCGAGATTTGATGGCAGAGAGTACTATCGAGCATGCCAAGTCGTGGGTGAGTAAGGAAGGGGTATGAGTGCTAGACCCTAGGTTGCTAAGTGCAAGGGAACTAAAGGGTAGAATTGTATAGGGGATGTGAATTCGACGTTAAGTTGGTGTTGAATTCGCATGGAGTTTGCAAAAAATTTGATGTGGAACGTCAAATTTAGGAGAGAAATGCTGCGGATTCAAGAGTTGAACGGCAACTATGAAGTATTTGTTGGTTTGAGATGATAATTGGATATAAGAGAGTTGTCATTTACCCTTGATGTTGAAGAATGACTATGATTATAGCATTTCCTTTTTCGGAAATGAGGTAATCATAGTGCGCAGCGGAAGCATGGTGGTGAGTACGTGCGAGGTTTTGATTGAATTTTTGGCACAAGAGCTACGATTGGACAAAGTAAACGGGTAATTATAAGAACAAAGGGAGTGGATAGTCTAGATAAGACGAAGCGTTAGGACCCTTAGAGGGAACTACGTCATCAAATTGGGTAGCTAATAAGAGATTTGATGCGTAGCTGGGTTAGAGAGAGTACTAGATAGGGCAAATTTTGAGGTCGAAATTTATTTTAAGGGGGAGAGTATGTAACACCCCGATATTTTTCAATTGGCTAATTATCGGGGTATTACCAAGGACGTTTCTGAGTGTTAAGTCGAGGAGCATTTCCGTTATGTTTCCCCTTATACATGATGTAATTGAAGTGTTGGAGCTTGGGAGATATTACATTGCGTATCTATACGTGGCATTTCATAACATATATCTATGGGGTAGATGTTATGAGATATCAATTAAGTGCTAAAAGATGAAGAAAAGTGAGAATTATGGTGTTGGAACGAAGTAAGGACGAGGTGAGGCGTCCTAATGTGTTTGGATATGGACTTTCGGACGCATGCGGACGAACTTGCAGACGTGAAGTGTCGTCCGCAAGTACTTAGCCACGTTACCCTTGAGCTAGGGACGAGTTGGGGACGCGATGTCTCGTCTTGACTTCACTGCATTGTGAAGTTTCGGATGACATGTAGATGATATTGCGGATGTGATGTATTGTCCGCACTCACGTTGCACACACAAGGAAGAGTTGGGACGAGAGAAGTAGCATCCGCATTGAATTTGCTCTAAAACTGGACAGTTTTGGATGAGTTGGGATGCTACGGACGAGTTAAGGTATCGTTCGATTTGCCTCTGTTCGATTTTAGGACACTTTCAAATGAAACACAGACGCCACGTGTGGACGCGCTATGGCATCCGAAACCCACATGCAGATGGTGCGGACAGGATGGGATGCATTCTCCCGTCTGAAGCCCCGTTTAGCCTGAGTGATTTTAGCCTTGCGAACGACATACGAATGAGAACTATGCGTTCGCACCCATCTGAATTAGCCCAGACCTACGAAATAAAACAAGAAGAAAATGATGGAAATCGTAGAAAATCGGGGCAAATCCTGGAAAACTGACAACGAATGACCCTCCCCTCTCCATAGGCGACAAAAATTGCCTCCCCCTATGCCAGTAGCTGTCCTCCCCCTTGCCTGGAGCCATCATGGTGTCTCCTTCCCTCTCCAGGTAATAGCCTCTCCTACCTTCCTCTTCGTTTCATTCTTCTTCTTGGGTGAGGAGTCCACAGAGAGAGAGAGAAAGAAAGAGAGAGTGACTGAGAGAGAGACGTCTATGAGAGGGTTCCAATTGATGAGTGAAATTGTTTGGGTTGTGAAAGAGAGTGGTGGGCTGAAAGGAGTGAGCTACGTGAGTGACATGGAAGTGAGCTGCTGAGTGCAGCTCCCTGTCATTCGTGAGCTGCTGCTTGCTGGTGATTGGCAACTGTCCCTATTTGTTGAGTGTTCTTCAAATTGGTAAGGGACTAGGGGTGTCTTGGCCAGAGGAGGCCCTACACCACAAGTATGGGTGGATGAGTTTAGTATTAATGTTAGTGAAATGCTCACAGATAATTGTTGAGTAGTTGTTTGGTAGATGATAATGATTCCTGTTGCATTTCCTTGATGATTTTCCTTGCATGTTCTTTTGTTGATTTGCTTGTGAACTGTGTTCTGTAAATTTTGGTTAAGCTATGTGATACTTCCTTTTGTTAATATGGTCTAGTTAGTTGTCCGTAAATTATGCAAATGTATTGCTAGTAGTAAAATGATAAATGAAAGAGGAGTGATAAAAGAGTTAAAGCGTGAAACGGGGAAATGGCCATAATTTAATTACTTGTTATTTACTTTTCGCTGTTGCCATCTCTTATACATACATGCTTAATCTCCTACTTGTGGTTACTCATTAAGTAGGGTAATTAATCAGCATGTTAATTGATTTATGTTTACCACCTTAATTAAATAGCATGTTCAATACATTAACTAGCATGCTTAAGTAGCTAACTAACATGTTTAATTAGCTTGTGCAAATCCATTAACAGCATGTTAATTAACTAGCGTAAATAACTTAATTAGAAATCAAACATATTAACTAACTAGGAAAATCATCTAATTAGGCTTAATTATTAATGAACCAACTATCAAGCATGTTAAGAGGCAATTTAACTAACCCTGTAATATCATGCAATTAACAAATGAGGTGAATAACCTAATATGTAGTTTATGAGCATGTAAATCAAGTAATCAAAGCATGTTAATTAGCTAGTTTTTTAATTAATAACTAAAGTAAGACGTAATTAAACTTGAGCATGTAATTGATTAGAATAATAGAAACATGTTAATTTATCCCAACTAGAGTAATTACCTAGAGAAATCAACTAGACTTGAGTGTGTCAATTAATTGGAATAATTAATTGACCAGACTCATGTTAATCCAATAGAATAACTAACTAGAAGTGTAATTGAAATCTTTTCTTGAGCTTGCTAATTAACTAGATTAAGTTAGAATAATATTAACATATGAATTTAATTAACCTAGTCATGCCATGTCTAGTTAATTTAGTTAATTAACTAAACTGGACGGTTACTTATAGCATGTTTAATTAATTAGAATAAAAGCATGTAAATGGTAATAACTTGATTAACTAACTAAAATAGCATGTAATCAACTCTCGAGCATGTGACCCATTTAGGACAACTAATCAGACTAATCACCCAGAACAATAAATGTAAGAAACATGTAAATGGACTAGGAAATTAACTATAAGAACTAGCACGTTAAATTAATTTACTATGCATGCTTAAGCCATTAAACTATTAAAAGCATGTTTAGTGAATCATAATAAATGCATGTTTAATTTTAATCTTTCTAGAGCATGTAAATTGACTAGGGAATTAACTAGGATGACTACCATGTAAATCAATAATGTGTTCTGTTCAAGCATGCCCTTCATTGTTTTAATTCAAAGACTGTCTTTCTGATAGGTGGGTGTGTGATTCCTATTTCCCTTAGTGTTAGTTGTTGATTTCCTTATGTGTTTTGCTGTTTCTAATTCAGTAATTTAATTGTTCTTCAATATGCACTTTCCATTCCATTATTCAATTATCGTCAATTACTTTCTTTATGCACACTTTATTATGAATGCTATGTTATAATGCATCATACATCATGATAGGTTGAGAATGTATGTTCATGCATCACAGTAATAGAAGGCCTAGGAAGTGCCACCTTTGTGGTGGTACACAAGCATGCATAAGTGAGGTAAAAAGTTGACAAAAAGTAAAGAAGAAAAAGGGAATTGGGAGTGGATGGGTAGCGGATCTTGTCTACGATCTAGGGGTAGCCCCTCCCTCATAGGGTACAGGAGTTCTAGATGCGAGGAAAAAGGCTAGGTCCAACCACTAGGCCATTGCACGAGAAAAACCTCCCAATTTTAGCTCGAGGTACGTGTATAGAATAATGGATCCCAATGGATCAAAGTATTAGTAAGTAAAGCAATAAACGGATTAATGACTTAATGAAAGAATTGGTTTGGGTGGCCCCCATTCCAAAATGGACTAAAGAGTGACATTCATATGCATTAAACCTTTTTTCCTTACTAAGCCTTCGGGCTTACAATTGTCTGTGGTGTAGATGTAGGTACTAGTACACTATGAGGAATGCATGGACTAGAAGTAGGAAAAGATAATAATCGGACAATAAAGGTAGCGGATGATGGATTTGCACGTGTGAGTGAGTCCGGGGCTGGCCAGACATAAAGAGGGTAAAAGAGAAACTGTCTAATTATGTTAAGTTTTCAAAGATGTAATTAAATTAAGTAGTGAGTTGTATAAAAAGTAGTATTTTAATGGTTTAGTTATTTACGCTTCCACAAAGTAATTTTATTAAATGGGATTTTTATAGTGAGTTTTACGAACGGTTGGTAGCGATCCGGACTTAAGCGCTCTCTGATTTGGTTTCAAAAAGAAATTTCAAATTTTCACGCATTTTCAAGGAATTACGAAAATTTTGGTCGTTACAAGTATGGACATTAAGTTATGACCAAATAATCAAGTCCTCAATAATTTCTAAATGAGAATATCAAAATAGTTCAAAATGGGACGTCGGAATTCTCAAGGATTTTATCAGCAAAATCCTGAGCATGAGCAAACCCAACCAATACAAAATTCTAAAATGCTTGTGATGTAGGCCCTAATGCCATTCCAAGTATTTACATTTACTTACAATCCCTTACCTGGAATTTTATGCAGTCGATGATTCCCCAACATACACAGCCCCTGAATCTTCCTCTCTAAACAAAGACAGAGCTAAAAAAATTAGGGAAAGGTACATACACACAACTAACACAATTAACCTCGCAGCAACCATAAACTTCATGAATCAATTAACACAGACTCAGGGTAAAGTTCTTACCTCTAATCCCAAAAAATAGCTCAAGGAGAACAAAAATCGCTAATGATCGGCCGAGGGAACAAAACCAAGATGGGTCAGTTTTGACTCCACTACAACCCACTTCAAAAAGTGTCTAAACGCGGGAACCTCACAAAACCGAACTCCGCCAAAACACCTCCTTGCCGTAGTCAGAATCGTGAACTGGCCCAAGAGAACCATCTTCACCAATCCGTCGAGGTGTGTAAAATAGAATGGAGAGTTCTCACCACACCCACAAACCTTTATCAATTAACCATCCGATCGTGGGATCCTGTCACACCCCCTTTCTCACAAGGCATAAATGGGCGCAGCGCCCGAAAGGAGGCTTCTGGGAAGCCTCACAACATTGCGCCGGGCGCACTTGGCCCCCGCGCGTGGCAGGCAGAGGCACTAGGCGCAGAGAGCAGTGGTGCGCGTGGGGCGCGCGCCAGATAGACACAGGCATCGGCAGCGCGCGCGCCGCGCACACAGCAGAGAAGACGTCGGCATTCATTCGGACAGGGTCGCGAGAAATGCGGGACATGTCAGCAATTCGGACAAGGTGCCAAGAAACACGGGCCACGGTGGCACGGACAAGGCAGCACACATTCCAGGAAGTTTGGAGCTGTCTGAAAGCCTCTTTTGGTTGGGCCGCAGCAGCCTACTGGGCCCAGTGGGCGCAGTGCATTTGGGCTAGCCCCACTGCGTGCCAATTGGGCCCAACCCGTGCGCCAACTGGGCCCCTAGCACCCCAACCGAGCCCACTACGCGCCAACTGTGGGGCAGCGCACAGCAGATTGGAGCTACGGGTTAGGATTCCTAGTTTTAGTCGAATTAGGTCTCCTTTATGCCTATAAATAAGACCCTTGAGGTACCAACCAAGGCATTGATAATCGTTGAGCGATTAGTCATCCTTGAGAGAGTTGTGGTGTTCCGAGTGGCGAGAATTGTTCCTAGTTTCTTTGGTTTGGAATCGAAAGAAAGGGTTGGGGCCGAGCTCCCGTAAAGAGTTTGTGTTCAACGAGAGGAGGCGACAACTGAGAGTATTCGTAGAGAGGCTAGTCGTACTGGGACTACGGCGCCGCACACCTATTCGCCTTATTCCGCACGGTGAAAAATTAGGGGTGTGACAGTTGGTATCAGAGCAAGAGTTCGAGTAAAGTTTGCTCCTTTTTCTCTTCCACTCCCAAGATCCACTACTCAAGAGGTTTTTTGATCAATTCAAGAGGAGAATGGCGATGGTCGAGGTGCTTACAAGGCTTTCTCGATTAGAGGAGTTCACGGGGGTTCGTGAAGCAAGCGATGAGGAGTCCCTACGACTCCAAATTATCTCCCTAAAGATGGAAATCGACGTTCTCAAAGCTTCGGTAAGCGAAGATCTAGCGGCGACGAAACAACTCACACGAGAGGAGCTCGCACGGGTTGATAGGGAGGTAACGGAGGTAAGCACAACGGTAGCGACAACAGGTGGCGTGGCAAAGAGGCTTGGCGCAATGGCTACGCAATTTAAAATTTCGGAACCGCAGCCCTACAATGGCAATCGGAACGCAAAGGAGTTGGAGAATTTTTTATTCGACATAGAACAATATTTCCAAGTGGCCGGGATCGAGGAAAGCAACAAAGTTATGATTTTTAGCATGTATCTTGCCGAGGACGCAAAGCTATGGTGGAGACAACGTCTTGACAAGGAGCCGAAGATCATTAGTTGCGAAGTTCTCAAGCGAGAACTAAAGGAGCGATTTTTACCGCTCAACGCCGAGTGGACGGCAAAGGAAGCACTAAGGAAGTTGCGACAGATAGGGTTGGTTCATGACTATGTTCGAGAATACAGTTCCTTATTGCTGGATATCCAGGACATGCATGAAAGTGATAAATTATTCAACTTTATGGCTGGACTTCAACCATGGGCGCAAACAGAGCTGCGACGGCATGGCGTGAAGGATCTGTCATCGGCAATTGCAATTGCAATTGCCGAGGGTTTGGTGGACTTCAGGGCCGCCCGTACTTCTGAGAAGAAAAAGGGAAGAGATGACAAGCGAGGTAAACAAGGTGGGCACGACAAAGGTAAAAGGACCGAGGGATCTAAAGGCAAGGGATCTGATCAACCCCAACGCAAGAAGAACCAGGGTTGCTTTTTATGCAGTGGGCCACATTATGCTCGGGATTGTCCTACTAAGGCGGCAACATCTTCCTTAAGGGTCCAGGAAGAGAACTCCGAAGGAGAGGAGAAAGCTCGGATGAACACCATTCAACTGGTGAATGCCCTGACAAGCAGTCAAAAAGCGACGACAAGCGGACAAGCAACAGCGGCGTCTAGCCAAACACCGCCAATGCAAAAAGGCCTAATGTTCGTTGAGGTGCAGGTCAATGGAAAGAAGGTGCGTACGATGTTGGACACCGGCGCGACCAACAACTTTATCTCGCAGCGGAAGGCGGGAGAGCTCGGCTTGGCAGTGACCAAGAGCACGAGCTTGATTAAAGCTGTCAATTCAGATGCCCAGCCCATCAAGGGCACGACATTCCCGATGATGATTGTGCCACTGGACGACTTTGATCTTATATTGGGCTTGGAGTTTTTCAGGCTAGCAAAAGCGACTGTACTGCCACATCTTGGAATGATTCTTATCCAAGACGAGACAACACCCTGCACGGTCAAGAGTGAGAACCGAGGCAAAAGCGTGATGCAATCATCCCTATAGTTCAAGACGGGAGTTCGGAAGGGGGAGACAACCTTCTTGGCAACACTACGCGAGGTTAAGCAGGACCAAGTGGGGGAGATAGCATCAGAGGTACCTGCAGTGTTGGAGAGATATCGGGACGTGATGCCAGCGGAGCTGTCGAAAGTGTTGCCACCATGGCGCGCTATCGATCATCACATTGAGTTGGAGCCGGGCGCAGTGCCGCCTGCACAGGCTCCTTATCGCATGGCGCCAACAGAGTTGGCGGAGTTGCGACGACAGTTGGACGAGTTGTTGGAAGCTGGTTACATCCAACCGTCTAAGGCTCCTTATGGGGCACTGGTGCTTTTTCAGAGGAAGAAAGATGGCGCACTGCGCATGTGCGTTGACTACCGGGCATTAAACAAAATCACCATCAAGAACAAGTATCCTATTCCAAATGCAAGTGATTTATTTGACAGATTGGCAAAGGCGTCATACTTCACCAAGTTGGGCTTGAGATCGGGGTATTGGCAGGTGAGGATAGCCGAGGGTGATGAGGCCAAGATGGCAATGGTGTTGAGATATGGATCATACGAGTTTTTGGTTATGCCATTTGGGCTAACCAACGCACCGGCTACTTTTTGCAATCTTATGAACGACGTGCTCTATGAGTTCTTGGATAGCTTCGTGGTTGTCTATCTGGACGATATTGTCATCTACAGCGAGTCCTTGGAGGAGCATCTACATCACTTGGAGACAGTTCTGAAGAAGCTCAGGGACCATTCTTTATTTGTGATGCGTGAAAAGTGCGAGTTTGGGGCAACAGAAATCAACTTCTTAGGCCACTACATTCAAAAGGGAGAGATTCGCATGGATGGTGCTAAGGTACGAGCGATCAAGGGATGGATCGCGCCAACAAAGGTAACCGAGCTAAGGTCTTTCCTTGGCTTAGCCAACTATTATCGGAGGTTTATTGCAGACTACTCGAGACTAGTGAATCCCTTGACCGATTTGTTTAGGAAAGATAAACCATGGGCATGGATGGACGCATGTCAAGCAACGGAGCCAGTGTTGAGGCTTCCAGATTTTACTTTGCCATTCGAGGTGCATACAGATGCGTCAGAGCGCGCAGTGGGCAGAGTCCTGGTTCAAGATGGATATCTGGTTGCTTATGAGAGCTAGAAACTAAAGGGAGTCGAGGAGCGCTATTCAGCACATGAGAAAGAGATGGTGGCGGTTATACATTGCTCGGTAACTTGGAGACACTATCTATTGGGCACACAGTTCACCGTGGTCATAGACAACGTGGCCAATACCTATTTCAAAACGCAGAAGAATCTCTCACCAAAGCAGGCGCGATGGTAGGAGTTCTTGGCAGAGTTTGACTTCACTTGGCTACATAAACCAGGGGCCGAGAATAGAGTGGCAGATGTACTTAACCGCAGGGAGCATGCGAAGCGCATAGTAGCGATAACGGAGGTTCGCTCGGATCTTCTCGAGAAGATCAAGGCGGCATCTACAGAAGATGTTGCGCACTTGCGACTTGTGAAGCAGGTACAGGATGGGTCGGTGAGGCGATATTGGCTAGAAGACGGCTTGTTGAAAGCACGTGGTGACAGAGTTCTAGTGCCTAGTTGGGGCGGGGTCCGCCAACTTCTCCTGAAAGAGACACATGACACCCGCTGGCCGGGACACCCGGGCGTCGAGAGGATGCTCGCTTTATTATCACGAGACTACATCTGGCCGAAGATGGAAGAAGACATTGAGCTCTATGTGAAGACATGTCTAACTTGTCAGGTGGACAAGACGGAGAGGAAAAAAGAAGCAGGGCTACTTCAACCACCCCCTATTCCAAGCAAGCTATGGGAGTCGGTCTCGATGGATTTCATCACCGGGATGCCAATGGTGGAGGGGAAAGGATCTATCATGGTGGTGGTAGATCGCTTGACAAAGTATGCCGTGTTCATGGGCGTACCAAAGGCATGCACCGCGCAAGAGGCGGCGGACTACTTCATGAGGTTCGTGGTTAAAACATTTGGGTTGCCGAAAGATATTGTGAGTGATCGAGACTCGAGGTTCACAGGGAAGTTCTGGACTATATTGTTCAACTTAGTGGGCACCGAGCTAAAGTTCTCCACAGCAAACCATCCATAGATGGACGGGCAAACCGAGCGGCTCAATGCATTATTAGAGGAGTTTTTGAGGCACTTTGTATCAGCAAGGCAGAGAAATTGGGTGGATCTATTGGATGCAGCTCAATTTTCATACAACATTCATCAGACATCAACCAAGGGAATGAGTCCTGCGGAACTTACTTGGGGATTTCAGCGGGCGACTCCAGCCGAAATTGCACGCAGGAAGGAGTAGGGCCCCTGTCTAGTAGCCTACAGGTATGGACGAAACCGGACAGATCTGTTAGAACAAGCCAAAGAAAGTTTGGGCAAGGCCCAACGACGGATGAAAAAGTATGCAGACAAGGGGAGAAGACCACTAGAGTTCAAGGAGGGGGACCGGGTCCTACTCAAACTCACGCCTCAGATATGGAAGAAGGTGACGTCTCGAAGATATCACAAGGGACTTCTTCCAAAGTATGATGGACCATTCACGGTTATCAAGAAAGTTGGGTCGGTGGCCTACCGATTACAACTTCCCGACAGACTCAAATTGCATCCTACATTCCATGTAAGTTTCTTAAAGCCCTATCATGAAGGAGATAGAGTTCAGAGATTGAGGGCTCCACCTGGGGTGCGAGTGGAATTTCAAAAGAAGATTTCCAAGATCCTTGATCATTGAAGCATGGGAGAAAGTTCAAAGAATAGGCGCAGGCAATTCTTAGTTCTATGGGAGGATGAAGATGAGGCAATGTGGGAGAATGATAAAGACTTGTGGCAATTTGAAGACGAGGTGACGGCTTACTTAGATTGGGCGTCGATGAGGCCTTCGACTTCATCAAGTGGGGGAGGATTGTCACACCCCCTTTCTCACAAGGTGTAAACGGGCGCAGCGCCCGAAAGGAGGCTTTTGGGAAGCCTCGCAACAGTGCGCCGGGCGCACTTGGCAGACCGGCCGTGCGCGGGGCTTGCGGCATGCAGAGGCAGTAGGCGCAGAGAGCAGCGGGGCACATGCTAGATAGACACAGGCATCGGCAGCGCGCGCGCCGCGTGCACAGCAGAGAAGACGTCGGCATTCATTCGGATAGGGTAGCGAGAAATGCAGGACATGTCAGCAATTCGGACAAGGTGCCGAGAAACACGGGCCACAGTGGCACGGACAAGGCGGTGCACTTTCCAGGAAGTTTGGAGCTGTCTGAAAGCCTCTCTTGGTTGGGCCGCAGTAGCTTACTGGGCCCAGTGGGCGCAGTGCATCTGGGCCGAGCCCACTGCGCGCCAACTGGGCCCAACCCGCGCCCCATCTGGGCACCCAACGCCCCAACCAAGCCCACAACGCGCCAACTGTGGGGCAGCGCACAGCAGATTGGAGCTACGGGTTAGGATTCCTAGTTTTAGTCAAATTAGGTCTCCTTTATGCCTATAAATAAGACCCTTGAGGCACCAACCAAGGCATTGATAATCGTTGATAAATTAGTCATCCTTGAGAGAGTTTGGTGTTACGAGTGGCGAGAATTGTTCCTAGTTTCTTTGGTTTGGAATCGAAAGAAAGAGTTGGGGGCCGGGCTCCCGTAAAGAGTTTGTGTTCAATGAGAGGAGGCGACAACCGAAAGTGTTAGGAGAGAGGTTGGTCGTAGTGGGACTACAGTGCCGCACACCTATTCGCCCTATTCCGCACGGCGAAAAATTAGGGGTGTGACAGATCCCCACTACCAGAACTCTGACAAAAATAGCTAGCACGATTAGTTCAGGGAGTGGGTCAATTACCGCGAGCTTGTAGGGACTGGGACAGTTCTCCAAAACCCACCCCTCAGCTGGCAGCGCTAATTCGACGACACAAAGTAAACAATCTGACAACATTTCAATGTGTTGTCGGTTTATGTTACAAAATTTCCCCTTTTTAATTAAAATAAATTTCTTATTTAATTAACCCACTTATTTAATCCTCTTCTTACCTACTTATAATACGCATAAAACACTCTAAAATATTCCAAATAAAATGTACCACATGTAACACTAAATATTTATTCCATAAAACTTGATTGTCACAATACATTGTAAAAAAATTGAGTTCAATAGCGGTCAATCGCATGCAGCATCCTGGATGAGTAAAAATCAACTCGTGCATTACCAACACTACTGGTCGACTGGAAATTGCGTAGAGGTTGACCAAGACGACGTTTGTGCACGATTTTTTGATGGAAAACACGCTGTTTTCTCTCGATTTTTGCCTTCCAATGACAAATAACCCTACATATACTCCAATTCTATCAATATAAACCATAAATTTACCGAACTCGAATCGAAGCCAACAAAATTTCGAATATTTAACTTCAAAATCAGAGGGATTAAATGAAGTTACTCACCAACAACTTTCACAAAAGTTATTGGTTTTGACATTGCGAACGTTTTCCACTCCTCATATTCGCTGGATGTTTGACTTTTTTCATCTCCTCTCTCTCTCTCTCTCGACAGCATCCCCCTTTTTTCATCATTTTTCCTGTCTTCCTTTCTTTATTTAATTTATTTTATAAATGAAATATATATTAAATAAATTCAATCTAAATTCCAATTCAAATCTCGATTCGTTCTAAACGATAACCAACAACGATTCCTTAACCAAATAATTTACTAAATTCATTTCCTCAATTAATTTACCACTCAGCAATACCCAATATTATTGATTTTGACTATTTGACCAAAAATTCACAAGTAGCCCCTACGCGACAAATTGAGTCAACTTTTCAATGTTTGACTAAATATCACTTGAAAAATTAACACGTGGAATTTATTATTATATAATTCATGGATGTTTATGCTAAATGGAAATTTATATTAGACATAAAGAAACTTTTGCCTCTTTACGAGATCCAGGGTAAAGAAAAAGGGAAGTAGTTTAGTTGTTGACCTTAAAACAAGCACTTTTGGGAGGCAACCCAAGATTAAATTTTTAGCAACTTATTTTTTTTATGCATTTTAATGTTAGTTTTTGTTTGATTTGTAGATAGCTTAGGAAATAAAAACTCTCCAACAACACTTCAGAATTTTAGAGCAAGAAAAGACTCTAGATAATTTCCTTGAAACGCACTTATCTTTTCTTCAAATTCCCTAGGGTGTAATTGACTAAAATCAGGGAAGATCTGTCATAACCTAAAGGTGGGCTGGACAGAAACATTGGGCCAAGTGATCTAGTTCTCAGAGAGGACCTGATCGCCTAGCCCAAGGCTTGTTAAAATTTGTGGAAGATTTGTATAAAATTTTCAGCCGTAGCCCACTTGTGATGGGACACGGTCCATATAGTGATCGCAAGAATAAATTAATGTGAAATTACAAAATTACATGATCCAAATTAACTATGCATACCAACCAAGGTCCATAAACTGATACAAATTATCCAACAGTTCACTAACTGAGAATTAAAGATACAATCTAAGAAACGAAATAGAAATGGAAACAAGGTCTTTAGCCCAAACCCGCACAAGCCTAGTTGCTCTTTTCTTTACCTGAAGTTGAGGGGTCATTAGGGTGAGTGACTATCTCAGTAGGAAACCTATACTAAATGTTATGTGCGTGTAAAACTTGTTTTAATCTTTTCGTGAAAACTATGAGTTTTGGGTAATCATGCATGTTTTTCAAAATATTTTAAATCCTTTTCATCTTTTAAGGAAATCTAGCCTCAAGGGCATCAACGAGGCATCAAGAAAACATGGTTGTATACATAGACAGCTATAAGTTAAAATACTCTCGTCGTGTTTTATACTGAAAATCATTGTTAGTGAAAATGGAGGGTCTCTTAAGGACTCCTCCGAACAATCACACAGAAAGACGACCATCAATACGGGCAACATATCATGAGTTTGGAGAAAGAAAAATGACGGTGGTTTGAAGACTCAGCTCGTAACTTGAGTTGTTGGCGAGCATGCTCTACGTTGACACAACCCATAAATACACCCTGATTAGGTTTAGGTTTTCAAAACCCAAGGAAGCTTCATCATCTTCCTAATCCCATCTTTCACACAGCCCATAATTAACCATCTCCACGCAGTAGGAGATGTACCTATGAGAGCCTCTTGATACTTTGACGCCGAAACCACCCAAAGTCTTAGGAGGATTAATCACCCCTAAATTAGAATCCAACATATCAAAACATGAAATCAACGTGCACAAAAGTAAATGTGTAAAACTTTCGTACATACGTGGTATAAAAATTGATGTGTCGTTGAACAATCCCTGTCAAGTTTTTCATATGTGGTATCCCACAAAATACGATTTTTGAAAACAATGAGATGCAATGTAAGCAACTACGTATAAAATACCTACCTCGGTGGCGGTCCTTAATCGTATGCGAAGAATCAGCGACCTCAAGCACCGGTTCAAAGTCCTTAAGCTCATCATAGCCTGAAACACGTTAAACATGAAAATTCAAATAAAAAAACTCCAATGCAATTAAGTGGAAGGGTCCTATACCGGGAATAGCAGCCCAACCGAGGTGTAATTGACCTAATAACACACGTATCTATATAGCAGGGGTCGACTCGAGATAGATTGCAGGGCAATCTCTCCGTTTCTATGCATTTGCGATCGATTGGCTCCTCACCAATCGATCATCCACTGTGGGCCGGTCAATCAACTGGTCGTTTGATCGACTAGTTGATCATCTACCGTTGCCTTTGGACTTTAGGCGAACGACTGGTCCATTTTCGGTCGATCGTCGACTAGAGGACCGATCGATCACCTGGTTGATTGATTGACTGATGGTCGTCTAGAGTCACCTCTGGACTTTGGGCAATCGACCAGCCCATTTCTGATCGATTGACCATTGCCTTTGGTCAATCGATCGTGAAATTTCCGGTCAATCCACCTCGCATCCTTGGTCGATCATCCGTCATCCAACCTCTGTCTCCGGTGTGATTTCTCTATCGAAGATGCACCATTCCTCCCTGTTTGACCTCCAATGGATCAACTAACATCCCTATACTCTAATTTATCCAACATTCAACAGAGGGGTCCCTTAGATTTGAGCTTTTGAGGCTCGAATTCAAGGCCAATATTTTCACAAAAACAAACCCTAAATCGGAGGAGGAATCCCTTCACAAATGTTGCTCCCCCTGTCATCGCGAACGTTCTCCCTTCATCGGTATGCCATGAGTCTTCGGTTTGAGCTCCTCGTTGTCTCTTGCAGGTGCTCGTCGTCGGCCGAAGAGAAGAGAGAAATGCCTTCTCTTCTCTTTGTAACCCTTTTCTTTATTTTTTTCTTCATTTCAATTAATTAATTTATTTAATAAATAATAGGTATACAAATATGTATTATATATTAAACAAATCTAATCCAATTTTCTATTTGAATTCGGATTTACTCCAAACGTAAATCAACAATGATTCTTTCATTGATTTAATTTCCCTAATTTCATTCCCTAAATTATTTTACCTCTTGGTAAAGTCTAATTTTACTGATTTTGACCGTTTGACCGAGAATTCACATGTAACCGCTACGCAACAAATAGAGTCAATTCTTCAACATTATGACCGATTGTAACACAAAAAATTTACATGTGAAATTTATTATTTTAAAATTTCACGGGTTTTACAAGATCTAATTCTCTTTACTTTTGAATTTTGTTTTAGATAATATCTTGTTAGTAGTGGGGACATTGCTAGATTTAAGTTTGAGGGAAAGTTATAATATTTTGAATTTTTAAGGATTTCTGTCACTTGTCTTTTTGTCACTCTTTCCCAAAAACTTTAATGAAATATCCTTATTAATGATAGTATTGCATTTGTTAAAAAAAAAAACTCATATTTGATACAACATTGAATTTCCAATATAAAATTCTATGATGCTTCAAATTACTTAAAATTTTAATCTTTGAAAATTTTAACACTTGTATTCAATAGACATAATTTAATAATATTCTCCTCGTGATAATTTTCCTTTACACAAATGTTAGATATTAAGATTTTCCAAAAAAAAAAAACCTAAGTAATATTAGATTTGCTACAATTTAAGGTTTTATAATTAGAAATATGGACACTCAATATAATCAAAAGAGAATTATATATCAGGGATTTATAAAGAATAAAAAAAAGTTGGGGGGAGTCAATATAAAAAGAGAAACATAAAAAAAAAAACAAAAATTTGTGATTCTCTAATCCACTTTCAATCTCAAGTGAGCCTTTGGAATACTCGATGAGTGGAATTTAAATAGAGGGACTTTGGGAAGAACTCCATCGCAACATTGTTGATATACTTCTCTATACATTATATGAGTATTTTTCTCTTAATAGTGACATTACTGAACCGAAGACCTTCATTACGAATGTCGTCAATTGCGCCAAAAGGTAGTTTGACCTACAAGAGAAGTAAAACAAATCCCCCAAATACTTATAATAATTTGTGGAATCCTCAATTTCTAATTGCTTTGAGTTAATAAGAAAATTTTATAGAACTAATATATAAAACATTAAATTTAGTATGATTTAATCGAACTTTAGTAGGTTGAAATATTTTTAATATACGACATCACACACACACACGCTTTGGGGTAAAAATTGTTTAGAGAACAATCCGAAAAAATATTTATATGAATATTAAGAAAGATAAAATTTCCATTGATAAAGATTTGAAAGCAATCCTAAGAATTTTGAATTTTTAATGTTGGTTGCTTGAGTTTTCTTGTTTATCATTTCTTTTAGTATTTTTATTTTGCATCACTTGAGGATGAACAATTATTTAAGTTAGAGGGTGTGGTAACTCTTGAAAAAGAGTTATTATGCAAGTATACTTCATATAAAAATAGTTGAAAATTGATGATGTGTTAAATAAAAATTCATAATTTTGCTATAGAATATTGCAATAGATTATAGCATAGTTAATTTTTTGCAAATTTTATTATATAACTGATGAGAAATGATGATTTCGTGTAGATTTACAAAGGGAGCAATATATCAGCACTAACATGGAAGCGATTTAATTTCCAAACAAAGGAAGATTTCAAATTCAAAATAAATAACCGAGAAGGAAATTGCAAAATAAAAAATTGTGGAAAAGATTGAGCCAAATTAATTTAGATTTGCTAGCTGGGTGATTAAGAAAGGAATGTGGCAAAAAGATGATGAATGGATTAGCTTAAACGGTGGAAACAATAAAGAGAAATAAATGGATCCAATCTAGTTTTAAATGTTGGTTTGATGAGACAACAGATATTCAAATTTTGAAAGTTAGACAATAGAGGAATATTGTTTTAATGAAGGAAGAAAATTTATGATTATAAAATAATAGACATCTCTTTAGCAAGAAGGGAGAGGACCCCGAGAAGGGAAAGAAATGAAAAAAGAACCCATCAAGGCGAGGATTCGACAGATGACAAAGAGGACTCTTCTTGCTATGATAGTAGAGGAAGATTATCAACAGAATCGCAAAGGCCTCTTGTCATCATTTCTTGTTCGTTGCTATAAATATTCTTGACAGAGTTATTGCTATAGTATTGTACAATATCGTGATGACAGATAAGATTATTCATATTTTTTCTACTATTTATTATTTTAATTTCTAGAATCAATATGATGGTTTTTACTATTGTTATAGGCTAATTCTTTAGTGATTAGGAGGTGAGAGTACTATATCATGTAAACTTTGTTATTTTTCTAAAGTTTAAAGCGTGAATTAAGTTGAATAATTCAATATGTGCTTAATGACTATTTTATTTAGTGTTGACAGACATAAATAATTACTCGTATTCCTATTGTACTTACCGGTATTTAGAAACTAAAGACCAATATTGAATTGTGTGAGGATAACATTTACATATCGTTTTATTTTGAATCACATGACATATAACAATAATGTTAAATCAAATTTTCTGAGATATTTGTCTGCCATAAGCTTGAAAGAAAATATTTAAGAAAATCTTCAAACAACTCGATAGAGATTTGAATTAAGAAAATAAGTTATAAGTTATTTAACTATTTTATTGTAGCATTCTACAACAAATGTAATTAATTTACATAATAAGGGAAAATCAAATCAGAGTCATATTACTATTATTTGAACCTCTAATTTGTATATTTGTATTGTTTTTTAATTATTCAACACTCGATTCACCATTCCAATTTATTTTTATTGTTTTGCTTAGATTTAAATTGTGCTACACTTGTCATCGTGATATCGATACTCCACTTACTATTTATTACTTGGTTTGTGACAAGTGTACGGGGTATTACCAAGGATGCTCGAGAGCATTCTGTCTAAGGGTATTTCCGATACGTTTTCCCCATTCACGCGATGTAATTAGACAATGGGGCGATTAGGATATTACGTTGTGTAATTATACGTGTCATTTTATAACGTGTATTTAGGGGGAAAGTGTTATGGGATAGGAGCTAAGTGGAGAAAATATGAGAAAAGCTGTCCAGGGTGTTTGCGGACGACTTTGCGGACAAGTCATGTCGTCCGCAAATGTTTGAAGCGTCATCCTGAGGACTTGGACAACTTGGGACGCGATTTCTTGTCCTGATTTCACTGTGCTATGAAGTTGCGGACGAGGTCCGGACGATGCGGACGAGGGGAGCTGCGTCAAATTTGAATCTGTCCAAATCTTGGATAGTTTCGAACGGTGGCGGACGACTGTGGACGTGAAGTAGCTTCATCCGATTTGCCTCTGTTTGATTTTGGGATGCCTACGGACGCTACGTGCGGACACCATATCACATCCGAACATTGTTTGTGGACGGTACAGACATGATGAGGACGCCTTTTTCTCGTCCAAGAGCGCGAGTTTGCCTGTGAGATTTTAGCCTTGCGGACGAGACCAGTGCGTCCACACTCGTCCAAAATAGCCCAGCTCAACATTAAATTAGGGATTTAAAATCTGAAAACTTGTCGTGTAGTCCATAAATGCTCGACAATGGGGATGACGAAGTTGCCTCCTCCCCATGCTGGATGCCCTCCCTTGCCCAGCCTTAGGCCATCTCCCCCCTTCCCCTACGTCTACAATGTTGTCTCCTCCAGGTAAAGTCACTCTCTCCCCATTTCACTAAGCATTTCTTCCTTCCTGCGATGAGCACTCTATCCCCTGTGTGAGAAGCTTCTGCGGGTATGATTTGAGTGAATGTGTGGGTTAGCTAGTGAGTGAGTTAAGTGTGTGAACATGAGTGAGTGAAGTAGGAGCTGTGAAGTGAGCTACTGTGTGTTGGAACTGCCATTTGTGTAAGCTTGGAGCCGTGACTGGAGTGCTGCTGTCCCTGTTTCGAGTGTCTTTGTAACGACCCGATTTCTTAACCGTTTTAAAAGCTCATTAACCTTAATAATAATAAGACAATTTAAAATCACTTCCAAAGAAAAGGGTTATCAGAGTGCATCAAAATTCGATCGTTAATAAAAATCTCATTCTTCCATTGTTCATTCTTTAAAAAGGTTATTCATAAAAGTTACGGAAGCATAGTTAAATGAGAAAATCTACCTTCACCAAATAATAAAGCAATGAGAATATTAGTTATCAGAAAATGACATATAAAACATAATTCAAAATCCAACGTTTTAAGTTTCCAAATAAAACCTACATGATATTTTGAATTATCCAAGTAAAAGCAAATAAAGGAAAATGTAACGTTCGTGAAATTAACCATTCATCATTAGCTCTTATTGATTTTCCTTTTCTTTCTTTCCTCCATGCCGTACTACTACTCCGTTGCCGTCTTCATCGGACCTACCGCAGGCTCCACCGGAATAACCTCTCCCTTAACCTCTGGCATAATCCCCTCATTACCTACACCACAAGTAAGGAGGTGAGATTACGCCCAGTAAGGAGACGGGGGAAAACAATTTATGCATTTCTCTCTTTTAGTTCTTTTTGGATTGGGGGCCACCCAAACCAAACTCTTTAATTACGTTTGTTTTTCTTTGTTCGTTCTTAACTCGTACATCTAGCTAGAGATTGGGGGTTGTCCTTTGAGATGACCTAGCTATTCTGATTCTAACCTCTTGTGTGCATACTAGTCCCTTTCCAGTCTTGGTGAGGGTGTATCAAAGCAACTAGGCTAGATCCAGACTACCCATCCACCCCAACTCCCTATTCATTCCTTTTTCAGGCGTATCCCGCCTTCTGGGTTCTTTCTATTTCCAGCGTATTCCCGCCTTCTGAGTTCTTTCTCCTTCCGGCATATCTTGCCTTTGGAGTTCTTCCTCTTTCTGGCATGTCCCGCCTTTAGAGTTTCTTCCCTTTCGGTGTATTCCGCCGTTAGGGTTTCTTCGGTGATGAACGTTTCCCGCTCATCCCGAACATACTTATTCTTACCATTTTCCTCACTCAAGCATGTGGGTACCATTTTGGAGGTTACCCCCTACTTGGTTTCTATTAATCATGAACTCAACCTAGCTTCTTCCTAAATAAAGCATAGCATATATGGAGAGCAATATCAATACTTAGGAAATCCACATTAAACAAGGAATGAAACAATATTAACACATACTTCACATAATAAAACAACATTTAACTACAACTCCTTATCACAAAACAACATATGCTTTCACATATAAGGAAAGTAATGACAACTTATTAAGATGAATATAATGGACATGCTGCGTAATTGACATGCTTCATATCTTTAAAGAAAACAATAGTAAATCAAACTACGAATGAAGATATCATAACATACTTTTTAGCTACATACTTCTAATCGACTAATTCCATCAGAATTATGTTAAACCATTCTTGCTTTCAACCGGAGATAACCAAAGAAGAAACAAGCAACTAAACATGCTCTTACTAGATGATACGTAATAAGGAAATAACGACGATTCAGTTAACGAAACATGTTTTCTACCCAGTTATCATATGACAGAAAATTCAGATGAATATACCACGAACAGAACGAACATACAGTGAACGATGAACATAATTAGTAATGAATATAGCTAGAGGCAGCAGTGAAATATACAAACATACATTCAGCAGAAAATACGAGCAGAAAATACGTGCATTAGATTTCTCATTTTTTGACAGCCTTTCTACGTAAGAGGAACGGTTAAACATGCTATTGAAAAACAGTAGCAAAACAACATTGGTTCGTGCTTTGGTTTTATTACTATAGTAACATTTTCCATGTTTAATGAACAATTAATATGCTTTTAACATGCCTCACATAACTGAAAGGAAACAAAATGATTTAATACAAGACATACTTCTATGTGTTTCTTAATATCTTAATAGAAACGTGCTTATCAATAAATGAAGAAAAATAGAACTTTATTCAACACAATAGACTAGCTAAAGTTATTCAAAACAAAATAGGATACATTGATCAGTTATCCAACATTTTTACTTCGTTCACATCACTAAAAATCTGACTATCTAACATTTTTATGTCTTTGTCATCACTATATCAATAGAGGGAACATGGAATCATTATTGGCATCACTTAGAACAATCTGTCAAGAACTTATGCATACTTTTCTTTCATTTTTAAACGTTTCTCTACAAAACACTCCTACACGACATTCATATCGTATAATAAAAGTTGTAAACTACAGAAAATCAAACCAAACCAAGAAACAACTAACTCACACAACAATACTTGGGTGTAGGGCCTCCAAATGGCCAAAGACAACTCATTCCTTACCTTCTATTGACAATATGTGAACCTAACAGCCAACTCCCACCTTTGCACAATTCTGGATGCAGTAATGGAGGAGAAAACAAGAAGATACAAGAGGAGGTGTGTGCTGTGACTTAAATGGAGAGAAGGGGAGCTTACCTAAGGAGAGAAAGAGACAAGGCATGCTTCTAGGGAGGCTCTTTTGTGGGCTACTGCCAGGAGGGAGAAATTTCTCGCCGAAAGTACGAGTATTAACTCGCTAAACGTCGAGTTTCGTCAATTTTTCTGACTTTTATTTCCTGATTTTTTGCAGATCTGCTAACTTTCGGACTTCTACAGACGCCGTATTGTCATCCGCATGCGTCTGCAAGACATAAAGTCCTTAGGTAAAAATCTGGTTTCGGACGGAAAACAGCGTCCTCAACATGTGTCCATACCGTCCGCAACCCAGTTTCGGACGCCGTGTGTTGTCCGTACCGTCTGTATGTGTCGTCCGAATTGTCCCAAAATTGGACAGCTTCATTCGGACGCTGAATCTAGTCATCCGCAATCGTCCACATCGTCTGCAAAACACCAGATTTTAAACAGATTTGTTGCGGACGCATCCTGCCTCGTCCGCACCGTCCGCATCCATCGTCTGCAACATCACTGCACAGCAAGTTTAGGACGCTATTTGGCATCTCGAGTCGTCCCCACTCCCGGGAGACGTTCCTGACGTGTTGCGGACGACACATCTCGTCCACAGCATCGTCCATAAGCGTCCTAAAGTCCTTAAATCTATCATTTTTGCAATTTTTTTTGTCTAAGTCTTGGCCAAATTAAACGCCTACGAAGTTATACATCACAACTTAACATCCATAGAACGATGTATTATATAAATATTAAACCCATTTTACTTCCAAAGTTTTTATTACATCGTTTATCCAAAAAATTTACGATCGGGTTGTTACAGTCTTCATTAGGAGTAAGGAAATAGGGGTGTCTTGACCATGTAGAGGCCTTACACTGCAAGTGAGTGCGTGAGTTTAGCGTTAGTGTTCCTAGAATGCTTATTGCTAGCGTTGAGTTAGTGTTAGAGTTGTTTGTTAGATGATAGTTCTTCGAATGAGTTACTGTGAATATTTCCTTTTTTGATGCTCTATAGTATTTCCTTGGATGCCTTAGTGTTGCTATTTCCTTTGTTCATTTCTTGTAGTTGTTATTTCCTTGGATGGATTTCCTTATTGTCAGTTGTTCTAATTACTTTAAATGCTCTACTGTGATTGCTGTGATAAATGCTATCTTAAAGATTGAATGTGATAAGTGTAGAATGATGAGTGTGTAAATGATGAGTATGTAGAATGAGCTTAGAATGAAAGTTTTCCTTGGATGATTTACTGCCCTGTTCTTTGTTATTTTCTTGATGTTTAATTTAGATTCTCTGTGTTAACTAAACTGTTGTTTCATTCGTGTCATTCTGAATATGTTAATAAGCATGTTGATCAATTGAGTTAAGCATGTTAATAATTAATTAACTAGAGTAGTTAATTAACTTAAGCATGTTAATTAGGCATCAAAAACTTAAGCATGTGAATATTTCCTTCGACATTCGCCGTTTCAATTCGATGTTGCACTTGCTTTCTGTTGTGCGCAGTTATACCTTTCTATTATACGCTTTACTTTATTTATATGCGCTTTCAATTACAGTTACTTTTATTTCAATGCGCACTTCAATTATTATGAATGTTATGTTATAACACATCATGTATCATAATAGGTTTAGAATGTATGGTCATGCATCATGTTAATAGAAATCATAGGAAGTGCCACCTTGGTGGTGGTACGCAAGCATGCATAAGTGAGCTAAAAGGTTAAGAAAAAAAAGAAGAAAGGGGAATTGGGAGTGGATGGGTAGCGGAGCTAGTCTACAACTAGGCAAAGCCCCTCCCTCATAGGGTACAGGAGTTCTAGCTTGCAAGTAAAAGGTTAGATTCGAGCACTATGCCATTGCACGAGAAAAACCTCTCAATTCCAACTCGAAGTACGAGTAAGGAATAAATGGATTAAAGTAAAAGTAAAATAATAAAAAAACAAACATAATGAAAAGGAATGGTTTGGGTGGCCCCCATTCCAAAATGGACTAAAGAGTGGCATTCATGTTCCATTAAACCCTTTTTCCTTACTAAGCCTTTGGGCTTATAGTTGCTTGTGGTGTAGGTGTAGGTACTTGTATGTAGAGTAAATGCATGGACTTAGGAGTAGCAAAAAGATAAACAAATATCAAAGCAAGGATGATGGATTTACACGTTCGAGGGAGCTCGTGGCTGACCAGGCATAAAGAGGGTAAAAGAGAAACAGTTTTAATTAAATTAAGTTTCCTGAATTGTAATTAAACCTTTAGTTTCCTTCGTTTAAATTATTTATGTTTTCCGCAATGTTTTAAACAAATGATTTCATCACGTTTCCACAACGTTTTATATCAATGGTTTATTATAACGTTTCTGAAATTTTTATGAATTGACTTTTCAATACGAGTGTAACGAATGGTCAGTAGCAATCTAGTTTAGCGTTGCCCTTTGATTTGTTTTTAAAAAAAAATTCAAACTTTTACGCATTTTAAAAGATTTATGAAAAACCAGGTCATTACACAAACAACAGTGGAAGCATACACATCTATAATGAAAGTGCACAAGTCCAATGTAGAAACATACGCGTCCCTAGTGAAAGCACAAGTGTCTGAGACAACTATATTGGACGTTTAGGATGCGTTTATGCACATAATTTTTGGACTGCAAATATATTTTTGAATACGATTATAAAAAGGATATTTTGGAAGAACCTTAGTCATTCTTGCATGGGGAGCCACCAAGTTTTGCATTTTTCTCTAAAATTCTTGAATGGAAAACAAAACATGTTGTAAACAAAGCAAATTGGAAACTACCCTAAAACAAGAAATAATCATTCTAAGATATCAAACTATGTTAAGGCCCCGAGGCAAGTGATGTTTGCATGCGTTTGTTCTTTTAGCCTACATCACAAAGTGCTAGCATATTTTTATTTGTATTTGTATTTTGTTTTTAAAGACGTTGATTGAGAGTATGCTACTGTGATATTAGACGTTGATCAATGATATAATGTTTATTTCTTGCCTTTATTTCATTTACTAGAATATACGGGATGATAGAATGTCGTAAGAACTTTGGAGACGTATTGTTATTTTGGTGTATTATGATTGATATGACATGGTCACATGCATTACATGTATCATGAAAACGTATTTATTTTAATAACCAAAAATGATTTTCATGCATATTTTTCATGTAAGAAAGATTGACATAGAGATGAATATATGTAAAGAAGATACAAGGGGTTGAGGACAGACTATCACAAAGGAAACCTATGGGCGATAAACCCATTAGTCAGGTAATGCAGGGGCCTTGAAAAAGATTGCAGAACGTGCTAGGACCTCGATAAAGGACACAATGTCATCATCCACAGAGACTTTGACAAAGGTTGCAAGGTCGATGTGCATGATGAACGTGACGTCTAACGGAAATCTCAATTGATGTTGGGATTATCTCTTGAAGGTGTGAGGCGTAAGTGGTGTTGACACACTTTGGGTGACTTTTGAAAGTGAGCGGGCGACTATTAGCAGAATTGTGGTCGATCAGAAACATGCAGCTTCAAATTAAGCTGCTTCTAGAATAGATGTGGTTGACAGGAAATTAATGGCGATCGACCGGACAACGTGAATGTCGCCTCCATCGAGTACGCAATTGATTAGGTCTGGGAACGCAAAAAATGAAAGATGCACAACTTTGATAAGCGTCGGCCTCTGAATGAGTTGCTGTCAACCAAATGTCATCAAGATGTAGAAATCTGCCACTTCGTGTTTACCAACTTTTCGGGAGAATTTTGAATCTCCTAAAACAAGCCATTGATCCCAACAATATTGGGATGCAATCTCTTGGCATCTTCAATGGCTTTCCCCCTCTCTACAACAATATTGGGATGCAATCTCTTGGCATCTTTTGTTGGGTTTGCTAAGGTAGTATTTATCTGAAGAGGTTTATTAGGAGGGAGGTGCAAACCTTATTTCCTCTGTCTCTCCACTCTAATAGCTAACTGAAAAACTTCCACCAAGGTACTATATTATTCTAGCTCCACTATATCTCAAATTGGTTTGTTAAGTCCGTAGAAAAATCGGGCGATAGTCTGTTCTTCTGACTCGTCGATCTTACACCTTATCATTAGGGTTTCAAATTTAGCAATGTAATCATAAACACACAAACCTCCTTGAACTAGGCTCTACATTCAGAAATACATCTCTTGTCTGAAGTGTCTAGTTATAAACCATTTTTTTCATTAACTATTTCATAGACCCCTAAGCGATATTCAGATCTTCTCCATCCCTCCTCCTTTAAGCCTTTAGACTATACCACCATAGACTTGCGTAACTAGTAAATTCGAGGGTGGCGAATCTAACCTTTGCTTTCTCAGAATAATCTTGGCAATCAAATATTTCCTCTACTCGCTGAACTCAATCTAAGTATTCTTTCCCAAAACTAGTATCTCTGAAAGACAAAATCTATAATTTTAGTCTCCTTATCTCGTCTTGCACTCGGGTTCCTCTTGTTAAAAATTCATAGAGGGCGTCATCGTTAAAGCCACCTCCTTGGTGGATTTTCTTGGTGCCGTAAATTTTATATTTGCTACATATTCTAAGTCAACTGACAACGGAATTCTATAAATTATTAAACTAACCTTGAGTGACATACTTGTGATCGTTTGACAATGCTTCTCTAGATGAACTGGCTAGGTTATGATTGAATTCAACTCCACTCCTGGTAGTTATCTCTGAGCTCTTATACCAAATGACGCGTTTTAGATGCTTTTTGGAAGTGAGCGAGCTACTAGTAGCAAATTGGCAGTCAACTAGAAACACACAACTTCAAATGAAGTCCCTTCTGGATTAGATGCGGTCAACCAGAAATTATTGGTGGTCAACTAGACAATGCGAATGTTGCCTCTATTGAGTACGTGGACGGGGCTAGGAATGAAGACGACCAAAGACACACAAGTTGGCAAAAAAGTAGGCCTTTGGACGAGCTGCGGTCAACTGATGAATGGTAGCAGTTGACCAGATGCTGAAATTTGTGACTCCAAACCCACATTTTGCAACTTTTTGGGAGAATTTCGGATCTCTTGAACCAAGCCCAGGATCCCAAAATTCACAGGAACTCATTCACAACGATTAGAACTCCTTTCAAATCCCAAAAAGAGCAACTCCACAATTCCAACAAATGGAATTCACATATTAATGAATAAAAAAAGAAACAAAGGTGAGTTATGGAAACTTGCTTTTGTTCTAACCTGAAATAGGTTAGACGGAGATTCCACTAAAGCATCATGCTCAAGCACACCACTATTGAATGATAAGGCAAACGATTCTGAAAGGCAATCCTTAAGAACCCATTAGAGATAAACCTCTAATCTTCAATTCAATAATAAAAAAACACCAACACAAATCCTAATTCCAGACTAAATAGGGAACCCTAATGGCAAAATTGTAAAGAATTCAAAGTTTTAAAATAAATAATTAAAAATAAATTAACGAGCTATGGCGGGGCTCGTAGCACATCAGGTGTGTTCCCCCTACTCATGCATACTTTCACCTTAATGGTAAAATGAAAGACAAGAACAGAAGAAATAATGAAAAGAAAAGAAATAAAGATCGAAAGACTGAAAACACATGTTTTGACAAATTGCATCTTATACTCATGATATATATGTATTTCGTACTGAGTTTTAGGCCTATAGTTGAACTTTGTGATGTAGGTGAAGAAAACTTTGATGATAGAAATATGTAAAGAATGCAGTTGAAAGAGTACTCTTATGAGCAAGGTTGTGGTATTGTTTGAGTGATATTGACCCATGGATAAACATGTGAGAAAAATGATGTGATATAAATTTTTTTTCATTAAATTATGCTTTAATTATTTTGAGTTAAGTTAAAATGTTTTACAAAATCTTTGAGACAATTGAATGATGTTGAAAGGTTTATATTTATTTTATGATTAAGCTTTATTTACATTGAGATTTTTATTTAAACTTTGCTTAAAGACTTTCACTGTATATTTCTTTTAAAATTTTATTTTGTTAATTTTTCAAATAAATAAAATGAAACGATTTGATTTTTAAAAAATGACATGAAAAAAAAGTTGGTATACGGGACATTATATCCGCAGCATTGTATGGTTGTCAACCTCTTGTTGGCTTAACTGTTGCTCAAGCATTTGAAGGTTGGATGCTACACGTGACTCTGGTTAACTTGATGGAGTTGTGAAACCTTCTTCAGACTTGTCCTAAGTGACTCTGGCCACTGCAATTTGTGTTATGGCTCCTGTTGTCCAGACTCGTGAGTGTATCCTCATTTCCTCTGTAAGTGATACTTGCTTTTTTGCATAAGATAGTGATCAGAGATGGAAACCATAACTGACTTGATGTTCTCTTTGAACATGCACATCTGCCTATGAATAATCTTGCCAACATTAATTGGCTTCCCTTCTAAAATGTAATAGAGCAGAACTGCTTTGTTTTTTGTGAAAACTATTCAAATGTGTGAGAAGAAGTTATGCAAATCATCAAAGAGACAAAGAGCGAAAGAGAGAGAGAGAGAGACAAATGGAGGCTAGCGTTTCATATCTTGAAAAGTAGGGAGAATAAATATACAAGCTTTAAGAAAACTATAATAGCAAAATAGGGTAAAGTGAAAAGACTAATATAGCCATACAACATAAGATAAATAAAACCCAATTTTCCTAACATCCCCCCTCAAACTCATGATGCATTAGTAGAAAACATCGAGAGTTTACTAACTAAAAATCGAAAGCGTAAAGTAGAATGTGCCTTGGTAAACAAATTAGCGATTTGCATGGAAGAAGAAACAAAAAGTAAGGTGATAGTCCCATTCTAATAATGATGGCGAGTGAATGACAATCTATCTCGATATGCTTTGTGCGCTCATGAAAGACAGAGTTGCGAGTAATCTGAATAGCACTAGTATTGCCACAATACATAGGAGTAGAGTCTAAGAGAGAAACACCCATATCAGCAAGTAACCAACGCAACCAAACAATTTCAGCAGTAGTAGATGCCATCGCACGATATTCTGCTTTTGTAGATGAGCGAGAGACAACATCCTATTTTTCGCTCTTCCAAGAAATAAGGCGAGCTTGTTCAAGAATGTTAGCAATGTACTTAGATTGGGAAAGAAGAAAACCACGAGGACAGTAAGCTAATTTAATCCCCAAAAAATGACGTAAAGGACCTAAGTCTTTCATCTCAAAATCACGGGCCAATTGCAATTTTAACTTAGTTATTCCATCCACATCATTTCTAGTAATAATCATATCATCAACACATAAAAAGAGAAGGATGTGACCAGAAGAAGTACACCTGACAAATAGAGTAGAGTCATATGAACTGGAACAAAAACTAAGAAATATAATCACACGAGAAAACTTCTCAAACCAAGCTCGAGGGGCCTATTTAATACCATATAGAGCTTTCTTTAGTTTGCAAACTTCACCAGGCTGATAAGCAACACCGAGTGGAGGCACCATATAGACTTCTTCTCAAAGATCCCCATTTAAAAATGCATTTTTAACATCTATTTGATAGACAAGCCATTGACGAACAGAAGCAACTGCAATGAGAGGACGAATAGTAACATGCTTAGACACTGGGGCAAAAGTTTCTTCATAATCCATACCATATTGCTGAGAAAATCCTTTAGCAACCAAGCGAGTTTTATATCCCTCAACGGACCCGTCCGATTTAGTTTTGATCTTGTACACCCAACGAGAACCAATTGCAGTCTTCCCCAAAGGAAGGGGAACAATATCCCAAGTATCTATCTTGTATAGCGCAGAGAGTTCTTTAGTCATTGCCTATTGCCATAAAGGATCAAGAACAACCTCTCTATAGGAAAAGGGTTCTAAGATTTGGTGAATAGTAGTCAAAAAGGAAGAGAATGAAGCTGAATAAGTAGAGTAAACAAAATCAGGTAATTGAGTAGACCTATGAGTTTGTTGAGGATAACGAGGAAGATGATCCACTACCATAGGAGCATCTTGGGAAGTAGTAGGAACAGAAGGAACATCAATAAGCTGAGAACCAATATCTGTACAGCTAGAAGTATCAACCTTGCAAGAATTATCATTAGAAAGAGGTGGAGAATCATTTGAGTCAGTACAAAATGGATCAATACAAGTGACATCAGACTTTTGAAGATTGGAAGAGGCAAAGGGAATAGAATAGAATGGAATAGGTTCAAGAAACACAACATGATGAGAAATATAAAGTTTTTGACTAACAGGATTGTAACATCGGTATCCCTTTTGACCCTCACCATAACCAAGAAAAACACAAAGGGTAGAATGAGAAGAAAGTTTGCTACGTTCAACATGAGGTCGAAGAACGAAACAAGTGGAACCAAAAACTCTCAAGGTAGAGTAATTAGGAGCATAACCAAATAGTTTTTCAAAGGGTGACAAACCTAAATAATGGAAGATGGAATTCTGTTGATTAAATGCACAGCAGTAAGAATTGCTTCTCCTCAAAATTCACTAGGAACATAGGCAGATAACAAAAGGGAACGTGCAGTTTCAACAATATGTCTATGTTTTCTTTCTGCAATACCATTTTGTTGGGGGGTGTCGGTACAAGAGGTTTGATGGAAAGTCTCATCTGTAGCAAGTAAATGAGAAAATTTATTAGAGGTATATTCACCACCCAAGTCACATCGAAAACATTTGATAACGACATTATGTTGGGTTTTGACAAAAGCACGAAATAGATGATAAATTTCCAAAAAGTCATAATGGTGTTTCATAAGATAAACCCAAATAATGAGTACAATCATCAATGAAAGAGACATAGTATCATGATCCTCCCTTTGTGGGAATAGGTGCAAGTCCCCACACATCAAAATGAATTAAATCAAATGGGGCATGAGAAACAGAAACACTTTTATGAAAATGCAAAGTAGAAAATTTAGCCAATTTGCAACCACAACAGTCTGAAAGATCATGAATTTGCAATTTTCCTAAGGCTCCCGTAGAGACTAAGTACTTTAAACGAGAAGTGGAAATATGTCCAAGACGAGAATGCCATAAATAAAAGTTAGAAGAAGAAGAACTCAAACGAAAAGATGACAAATCAATACTAGAAGCTACAACATCAGGAACTCTCAGCTCATCTAAGATGTATAGTCCCCCCTGCCTATGGCCTATACCAATAAGCTTCTTGTAAAGTGGATCGTGTACATAATAAGAAGAAGAAGTAAAAGAAACTAAGAAACCAGAATCACATAATTGACCAATAGAAACAAGATTCAAAGTAAGATTAGGAATATGATACACATCTGAAAGAGACAAGTTAGGCTTACAAACTGAACCAACACTTGCTAATGGCATGGGAGTACCATCAGCGGTCATGACAGACACAGAAGGAACAGAATTTACAGATACAAAAGAATTGAAATCAGGTGACATATGATGTGAAGCTCTAGAATCAAGGACCCATATATGAGAGGACATTCCTGATTTATTACTGGAGGGAAAACCTATGTTAGAAGGGGTTGACAAGACTTGTGGCTACGAGGCAAGAAACTTATGAAATTGCTCAGTGAGTGTGGCGATTGTAGTACTAAGAGTTGGGGGTGCTTCCTTAATCTGTAGGTGGAACAACTGCTGCCATATTGGGTGATGTTGGTCTAAAAGATCTTTGCTGTAGAATATTATCAAACTTATAAGGAGCTGATTGCTACGTTTACTGTGTTCTACTCAATAACTTGGGACATTGAGCCTTCAAGTGACCTTTTTGCTTGCAAAAATACACTCGTCATAATCAACATTTGCTTGTAGCTTGTTCTGGTTTTGAGAAGGAGGCCTAGGCAAAACCACATAAACTGATGGATTAGGAGAAGAAAGAATTCTTTTATCAATTCGTGACTTCAAGCGGATCTCTGCAACTAATAACTCATTTACCATAGAATCAACAGACGGAAGGGGATTACGATGCAAAATTGTGCCACGAAGACCTTCAAAATCATCTGGGAGAGACATTAAAAACTTAACCAAATGTTGTTCTTCTCGACGAGCAATATATGGTGCAAATTCCCGTAGCCACACTGATTCTGTAAGGGCTAGTTGGTCCCAAAGATTAGACATAACATAATAAAACTCTTGAATATTCATGTTATTTTGTTGAAGAGCACGAATATCAATTTCTAACTGATATTGCTTCGCTAAATTAGACTGAGTATATAATCTTTTTAGATAATCCCAAACTTCCTTAGCAGTCTCATACTTTGCAAGTTGGATGACTATTGATTGCAATACAGAATTGTTGATCCAAGTGACAATTTTAGATTATAAGCATCCCAAACATCCATGTGTTCTTCATATTTTTCATTTTGACCATCTCTAGGTTTAACAAATATTCCAGATACATATCTCCACATACGTTTTCCTTTCAAAAAATTTCTCATCATATAACTTTAATACGAATAATTCTGTCCATTCAATTGCATACTAATAGATTGAAGAGAATCATCTTTTTCACCAGCCATTGCAATAATAACTATCTCTTACACAAAATATACACACTAATCAATTAAAGATAGAAAGACGAATTACCAATCGATCAAAAGACAAAATCAAAAGAAAGATAAATCGGCTGAGACAAGTTAGATCTGCGAAAGCTGTGGAATGAATTAGACTCTGATACCATGAAAACTATTCAAAAATGTTACAAGAAGTTATGCAAATCATCAAAGAGATAAAGAGCAAAAAAGAGAGAGACAAATGGAGGCTAGAATTTCATATCTTGAATAGTAGAGAGAATAAATGTACAAGCTTTAAGAAAACTAAAATAATAAAATAAGGTAAAATAAAAAGACTAATATACCTATACAACATAAAATAAATAAAACTTAATTTTTCAAACATTTTGAAACCTTCTGAACGTGAGAGGAAGGGATCATTCTGGACTTGAAAAAATGATGCCAAGCAAGAGACTATTCCTCTGTAGTGGGTAAGCTCCCTAGGCAAAAATTTCCATTCAGTATCTGGATGACAGATTGCTTCTAAAACAGTTGTCAAACTTTTGGTTCGGTCATTCGCCAGGAGAGTTTCACACTCATCTTTCTCTAGTAGCCCGAATAGTTTGTTGATGGTCTTCGACCAAATTGGGACGTTGACTGTCTGCCCCCTTACTGTCTGAGGTGGCTCTTCCAGGGAATTCGCAAAGAACTCACAAGCAACGTCAACGATAGCTTCATCAGGTTAGCTGCAGAATATCCTCTAATCGTCCTTTGTGATAACCGAGTGGATCATCTTCGGATAACCCATGGTGGCTGAAGATTTAGGCGTGAACCCTTTTTCCAGCGCAAAAGTCATTTGCATGAGCATCGAGTCGTGCTTCTCCCTTTTTGGCATCTGCTGATTTTGATTTTTTTTTTTTTTGCAGCTCTTGCAAATTTGGAAAAAAAATGTTTTGGGGAGGACAGTTTTTGGAAATTTTTAATCGGCATGAGGTGGCAGATCGCAGTGAAAATCATGAGGCACCTATATCTATGTGGGTCGTGGGCACTTAATGAGCTCTGACTTCTACTATGCCATGTGTCCCATGATGCTTCACATGCCTGATCGGCTATAGCACTGCCAGCACATAACCGTAGTGAACTTTATTTTTTGCATGTTGCTTCCCTCGTTCGAATGCACACCCTAAACTTTCCCTACGCAATTATTTCTAGTCAAGAAAAATGATAAATCAATTATTGTAATTTTTTATCAATGAGAAGTTAATTACTATGATATATTTGTTAACAAGTTAACCACTAACGTATGAGAAATCGACAAATCCAACATCGCACTCAAGTTAACCCATGCAAACAAAAGCCTACACGCCGCGCGTCCAGGCAAACAAGCCTGGACGCTGACGCCGCGGCGTCCAGGCAAAAAGGCCTGGACACCGCAGCGTCTCTGGAACTCTCTATTTGTCACGCATGGTGTTCTCGATCAATTGTGTTTCATGGTTACTTCGAATTCGTTATGTATATGTTTTACGAATGCAATGTTTTTATTGGTTTTTTGACCTCTGCACCTTCAAACTAGCATAACTTTTGCTACGGATGTCGGAATTGGGTGCAGAAGGTATCAAATCAAACCTCTCTCAGCCCCAAAATCAATCGTTTAAGCCCTCAAATTTGCAATCAAACATTTGCTTAGTTTGGAAAAATGTTTGATCACAAATTTGAGAGCTTAAGCGATTGATTTTGGGGCTGAGAAAGGCAATCATGGGATTTACCCCCTGACGATTATAGAGCTCTGAGAGAGCTTCGATTTGATACCTTCTGCGCCCAATTCCGACATCCGTAGCAAAAGTTATGCTAGTTTGAAGGTGCAGAGGTAAAAAAACCAATAAAAATATTGCATTCGTAAAACATATACATTACGAATTCGAAGTAACCATGAAATAAAATTGATCGAGAACGCCATGCATGAAAAATAGAGAGTTCAAGAGACGCCGCAGTGTCCAGGCCTTTTTGCCTGGACGCCGCGTTTGCCTGGACGCCTACGTCCAGGCTTTTGTTTGCCTGGACGCTGCCAAGCATGACAAATAGAGAGTTCTAGAGACACTGCGGTATCCAGGCCTTTTTGCCTGGACGCCGCATTTGAGTCCAGGCTTTTGTTTGCCTGGACGCCGTAGCGTCCAGGCTTGTTTGCCTGGGTTAACTTGAGTGTGATGTTGGATTTGTCAATTTCTCATACGTTAGTGGTTAACTTGTTAGCAAATATACCACAGTGGTTGACTTGTCATTGACCGAAAACCACGATGGTTGATTTGTCATTTTCCCTTTCTGGTCACAAACAACCAAAAGTTACGAATGAAAGTGTCACGATACACCTCCGATCTCTTTGAAAATCAGACCACGAATCAGATTCTCCATCTAGAGAATAATCACCTAATTCACAAATATCTCAGAAGTTTATTAATCTCACACTCTGCACTCTTGCAATTGGATAACATAAATATAAAATTTAATCAAAATATAAAAATTGTATATTATTATTTATTTATAAAATTGTATCTAAATTTATTATAAACGTAACTTAAATTAAAATTAAATATAACAAGATAAAATTTGAACTCATGTTGTGCAAATTCTAGTATCTAATAAATATTTACTTTTTTTTGCTTGAATTACTATTACCTGTTTATGAAGAATATGATAGAACTGCGAGCTTTATGAGCTCAGTAATAATCATATTCCAAAGATCCAATAAACTATACAAATATCACAATTAACCATGTACTAAGTCTAACATAATTAGTCCTCACTTTCTTAATTTTCAATATATAACTTTTGTAATATCTCGAATTTTTATATCGGAATTTAAAAATAATAAATTGAAAAATAATTGGAGATATTCAATTAGGCGAATAAATTATTGGGATATTACTCATGAAGTTGCGAAGGACGTAATTAATATTGAAAATTATTGGAATAATAATTAAGGTTAAATAAAGTGGAATTCATTAGTTAAATTTGAATTAAGGAAAATGATTAATTAAACCGGTTCAGGAACTGGTTTAATTCAAATAAAAAGATGGCCTTCGGCCATTTGATGGAAAGAGTGAGAGAGACAGAGAGGGCGATCGGCGGGAGAGAAATCGCGACGTGAGGAAAGGAGGCGACGAGCTTGACAATGATGTAGCCTCAAGCTCGAAGGGTCGCCGGCGAACGAGGGAGCGTCGGACGACGACGTTGTGTAGTGAGCGACTGCGAGCTAGGGCAGGGTGTACCGCGGCTTGCAGGGACGATTTGAAGCTGCAAATTGTCGGTGAAGGTAAGTCTCGTTGATGTTTTTTCTCCCTAGCATTGAATGGATTTTAGTCAAATGGTGGCCGAGAATTCACTTTGGTTGACAAGGGCAGTGACGGGCAGTGGAGACAGGGCTGGGTTTGGTGGAAGAGTTGGTTTGGGAGTGGTCTTGTTGGTGCACAACTGAATTGGTTCAGTTAATTACTTGAGCTGGCAAGTGTCTTCTACGTGGCAGCTCCTTTGAGGTCTCCAAGCGGTGTACGTTTCTGCTTATAAGTGAAGGCACTGAAGGGTAAGCAGGTATGTGTTTTGGTTATTTTGTTTTCTCTCGAGTGTTTTGGTGTAGATAGAGCTTCGGTGACAGAGGAGAAGAGCTTGGGTGATGCTTTTATAGCTGTGAGTCGAGTGAGGAATTATGAGGAGAGAAGCGAGTTTCTGTTTTCAAGTTCAGTGATGAATGGACGAAAAATGGCAGAGATGTGAATATGGAAGGCAGAATTTGTTAGGAGGTGCTCTCGGGTGCCTTTGGTCTGAAGGTATCTTGCTTGCTTTTTCCTATTATGTCTTATGACTTGTGGTGGATATGTTGGAAGGGATTGATGAGTGGTGACTGTTGTGGATGTGATGATTTTTGTATGTTGAAATTGTTTGATTCTATATGTTGCATTGACAGTGATGATATACGTGCCTTGATGTTGGGTTGGAATTTTGATATATGTTTGGTTGTAGTTTGATAAAAGAAGGACCTGATTGGTATAGGTTAATAAAACAGAAGGATATTAGCAAAGAAGTTCTGTGTACTTGGATATGTATCTGTGATGGGTTTTATGGATGAATAATCTGATTTTAGGCCTCTGTTGGATAGTCTTGTTTTAGTTTTCTATTAAGTATTAAGTTGAACAGTTGATTATCAAGTCGTGGATATTAAAAACTATTCAATAGTTGAGTCTTTGTAATTGTTGTTGGGATTGTTATTGTGAAGTAATAGTTGAAATTGGTTTTTGCCACTAAGTTAAGATTTGGAAATCTAATATCGCTATGTGTGTGGCTGTATTGGTGTATTGGTATAAGAGAGGATTATCTTATAATAATGGAATGAGATTATTGGTTAAATTGCAGAAAGTGAGTAATGTTTTGTACGTCATTTTTGGTTATAAGTCTCGAATGCTTAAGGAAATATGAAGATATTTATCATGACACATTGATGGAATGAGCAACATTGTACGTTAATACTATTCTGTTATATATCTTAAAGTCATGAAAGTCATGAAATTAGTATTGTGTTACTAGGACATGAAAATGGAATTAATGAAGCATTAAAGTTTAGGGGATTGTTATTAATGCATAGTTGTTATGGTTTTAAAGGTACAAAGAGAAGAAAAGAAACAGATACGCGTTATGGACGCTAGGTAAGTTGATATTGACTGTGTTTTGGTCTTCGGACACTACATTGCAAGAATTAGGATTGCATGTTGTGTGTTCTTTTTTAATGATGTGTTTATTAAACATTGCATATAGGATTGTATGATTCACGAGTATATTGCATGACATAATAATCTATGTAAATAGGCGTGTGAGGGTTCAGGTGATCGGTGACACTTCCATACAGTAGCTATGTGGAAGCTAGGGTTCACCTTTACCCATTCTGAAATCCCCAACGTTCTCGGAACAAAAAGTACATACGGTGTGAGGAAGACCATGATATATATATATATAATTACTTGGCCATATCTTCCTCATGACCCCACGGTGTTTGTCATGTATGTACTTCGGATTAAATTGCATTGTATGATCATGCATATCACCTGTATTTCATTTTATCACTTACTGAGCGTTAGGCTCATTAGTTTAGGTCTTGTGATGTAGGTATGGACGAGCAACAGATGAACAGGTTAAAGACAGTTGATGAAGGATTTGCACGGATGGATCTTGTGGCTGGCTGGGCTAAAGAGTTAAACGGAAAGAAATGAAAAAGGGTTTTGTAATTTATTAATTACTCTTTAAAGGTTTTGTTTTCCTTCCGCTGCATTTCATACAAATGATTTTAATTATTTATGCTCAAATTGATAAAGATGGAAGTAAAGAAATAAAGATGAAAGTAAAGAGTAAAGGTGAAAGTAAAGAGTTTTAACGATTGAGTTTTACAAATAAAAATACTCTGATGATTTTATGAAAGAAAAGTTTTGAATTTGACGCATTTTAAAGTTAAATAAAAATACGGGATGTTACAACTTTTGATCAACTGTCATAATCACACAACCTAGAATCTATGTTTCATCTATATTTTTAGATATCTTGTAATACCTTGATAATATTTCCCCGTGTATATAATGTAATGAATTTTGAAATAATTAACGTATTACATTGCGGGGTGATATTTGTTGATTAATGTCGTATAACTATGAGAAAATATTATGGAGTGATTAAAGCATTAAAGTTTTGGAAGAAAAAGGGTGCATTTCACTTTTCGGTCGACATGCGAACGATACGCGGATTTGGTGTCGCTTCCTAAAAGTGTTGTGAATAGTCCCTTGCATTTTGGGATGAGGCGGGGTCGGCATCTCGCATCCAAACATCATCCCTTGTCTGCAAATTGAGTTTTCGGACGAGTTGGGATGCATGCGAACGAATGCAGTGAGGTAATGTTTGAATCTAACCAATTTTGTCGACTTTTCGGATAAGTTCGGTTGAAGGCGTAAATGCCTTCCCTCGACCGAAATCGCAATTCTGAAAGGGAGGATAATGGATTGAACCGGCTTGGTTAGACTCGATCTGGAATCAAGTGAGTGGTCAGTTCTTGATAAAAAACAGGGAGAAGGGAAAAATAAAATGGAATTAGAAATTATGAGAGTAGTTAAAGGATAATTAAATAAATTGAAGAATTTGAATAAAGAGAATTAGGGGAGAGAAATGGATGGCTGAATCGGTTCAGGGTGTTGGTTGCCCGGTTCTGGAAATAAGAAGAGGAAGAGGATTTTGTTGGCCCTTGGCCATTTTCGCGATGCAGAACTAGGGGGAGGGAGAGTGAGTGACGAAGACGAAGGAGACCGAGCGAGGGAGAACGTTTGGGCAAGTGGAAGACGAAGGCTCGGGATTGGTCGGGGGGCTCCTTTGCGGTGTACGATGCTGTCTGGCGGGCGTCGTGGGTCGTGGCTAGGACTCGGGCGTCGGGCTTCGTGGGTTGGATCAACGAAACGTCGAGTCGTGGTGAGCTGCGACGCTCTGTCGATTTCAAGTCACCGGCAACAATGGAATGGCTACGGCGAGGATTGGCGACGATGAGGTAGCGATTTCCAACTTCAGGACGAAGGGCAGGGGCTGGTAGTTCGTGAGGAGCGGCTGGGTCTAGCTTATGGTTCGGTCCAAACCAGTCTTTTCCTTTGGTTCTTGCTCTGGAATGGGTGACAACGTGGACGTGCGTGAGGAATGGTGAAGGCAGGGCATAGCTTGGGGACACCCATGGGTGTCCGTGGCAGAGGCATGGTGAGGAATGCTTCTCTGATGAGATAGAAATGTAGAGGTAGGGAAAGGCTGGCAGAGAAGTGCTCTCGGGTTAGAAATGGAGGCAGAGAGGAGAAATGCTCTCTAGAGAAGTGGAGTCCGAGAGCTTCTGCGAGGAGGAGAGGAAGCAGAGGGCTCATCTGTGAACTGAACATACGAGAGAAAGAAGAAATGAGGAAGAAAGGGATGGAACTCTCGGGTCTATTTCTGTCTCTAGGTAATGTCCTCCTCCTCCTTTGGTTTATGGAATTGCAATTTTGGCTAAGCTCTCTGTGTGATTTGATGAAGCTTTCAGGTGTGAGTTGTAAACCAAGGAAGTAAAGCCTCTGGAGAAGTTGGGTAATGAGGGAACGAGAGATAGAAAGTGGAAGAGAGAAAGGAGCTGCAACAAAAGAAAAGAGCTGAGAAGAAGGAGGGGTGGATGGATCATGTTCTTCTCGGGTGAGCTTCTGGTATGAAGAGTTCTCTCCTGACTTTATGAATTTTAGATGGATAATGAAAGTAGAAAATAAATGAGTGAAGAATATGAATTGGTTGAATGGATTTGTTAATCTGTTATTGGTTCTATGGACTGCTCTCCTTGAGAAATGCTATGGATTATCTACTTTGGTATATATGATGCTTTGTGAATGCTCTGTTGGTTTAGATTTGAGTCATTAGTTGGATAAATTTATTTTGGTAATTGGATTAATTTATTGGGATATGTTATGTTTTGTTTTAGGCATTAACGGATTTCTAGAATTATTGTACAATTTATAATACGAAAAGACAATGGAATTAATAGGTTGTGATTATTAATAAGAAAATGTTATTGAATTGTGAAGGTATTGAAAAAATAGAAGAAGGATAAAGATTATGTGCTAATACGCATTAAAAGCTTCGAGGTAAGAACTGGGATTAAGTCGTGGCCAATGGAGGCCCTACACCATAAGCAGTGTCTTTTCTTTGATTGTTTGTTTGTGTTTCTATTATGCTGCCTTATTTGTTATGCCTATGCTGTTCGCACGTTATTAGTTTAATCTCTAAGCATGTTTACGATGTTAGCATATCGCTATTGTTTCTTTTAAATTGCCAAGCATGCCTAGATTATTATTGTTTCCTTTAAGTTTCCAAGCATGTTTATATTGTTATTGTTTCCTTTAAATTATCAAGCATGCATATATTGTTGTTGTTTCTTATAATTGCCAAGCATATTTTAGAGTATATCGCCATGTATAGCATGTTAGTTGATTTTCCATATCTCGTGCTTTTATATTGTTGTGATTACTGCTTCATGTCTCATACTTGTATATTATCGTAATTACTGCTTCATGTCTCATACTTTTATATTGTTGTGATCATTGCTTCATATCTCATACTTTTATATTGTTGTGATTACTGCTTCTCATTGACATGCATCACGATAATGCTTCTCATTGACATGGATCATGATAATAGAAACAAGTAGGAAATGCCTCGTCGGAGGGGGGGGGAGGGGGGGTATTCATATGCATTTACGTGAAGAAAAATGAATAAATAAAATGAATGAATGAAAAAGGGGAGTTGGGAGATGGAGAGGTAGTTCGGATCTAACTAGGTAGATTGGAAGAACTATGCCCTTTCCTTATTGGGTTACGAAAGAACTATGCCCTTCCCTTGTCGGGTTGCGAGAGACTGTCTACCCTAGGTGGTTAGAAGCTAACAAAGAGACTATTATCTCAGACACAGATTCCTCCAATCTCCCAACTCGATGTACGAGTAATGAATGAAAGAAATGTAAAGAAAAGAACGATTTGGGGTGGACCCAATCTGACATAATGAGTTAGAGGCATACATCATATTGCATATCTCATTTCTTGATGGGCCTTAGGGCTCACAGTTCACTTATGGTGTAGGTACACACATGAGAAAATGAAGAACAGATGAAGGAGCAGTTGATGAAGGATTTGCACGGGTGGGACTTGTGGCTGTCTAGGCTAAGGAAACTAAAAGAGATAATGGTTTTGTAAATGGAAAATACCTGTTTATTTATTGTCTTTTAAAACGAATGATTTATGCTTCCACTGTAAAATGAGAAAAATGAATTTTATAAATAAAGTCTTCTGCTGTTAATAAAAATTTAAGTAACTAATTTTAAATAAGATATTTTAACTGTCTGGCTTTTAGAAAAGAACTTTGATCACACTTTAAAGAAGGTTTTTAAAAAATATTTTTTTTGGTGTTTTATAAAGGAAAAGAAAAGATTTAAATTTAATGCGATTTTAGAAGTAAGAAAAATTTGGGTCGTTACAAAGTGGGTATCTGTAATGACCCGATTTTTTGTAAATCCTTTAAAATGCGTGAAAAATTTAAACTTTTATAAAACCCTTGAAATCTCTTTTAAAACAAATTAGAGTGCGACATTAAACCAGACCGCTACTAACCTTGCATTAAACTCGTTATAAAATTCAATTAATAAAGTGTGGAAGCGTTATAAAAATCATTTGTTTAAAACATTGCGGAAGCGTAAATCATTAATAAAGAAACTCAATAAAGGAACTAAATAATTAAATGCACTTAAGAGAAATGAAAACTGAAGAATTAAATACACTTTTATTACAACTGTGCCATCTTTGGTTCTAATCAGCCTGGCTAACCCCGATCTCGTCCGTTCAAATCTTTCATCCCTGCTTTCATTGTTTATTCTTCATCTTTCGTATTGACTCCTAATTTCGTGCATTTGTTTCACGCATACGGGTACCTACAACTACACCACAAGTAACTGTAAGCCCAAAGGCTTAGTAAGGAAAAATGGTTAATATAATTATGCTTATGACTCTCTTTAGTTCTTTTGGAATGGGGGCCACCTGAACAAATCCTTTCATTACGTTCGTTCGTTCGTTAGTTACTCGTACATCGAGCTGGAGATTGGAGTTTGTCCTTGGAGATGGCTTAGTTTGATCGACTTCTAACCTCCGGTGTGCATGCTAGTCCCTTTCCCGCCCAGGTGAGGGTGTATCTTAGCTGCCAAGCTAGATCCGAACTACCCATCTACCCCAACACCCTTTTGGTTTCTTTTCCCTTTAGGCGTATCCCGCCCTCGAGGCTTATTCTCAGTGATAGGCGTGTCCCGCCTATCCTAAATATTCTTTTATACTTCTTTATTTCTTAACATTTTTCCTCATTCATGCATGTATGAGAACCACCCCAAAGTGGCACTCCGTACGGGTTTCTATTATCATGATGTATGACCATACATTTTCAACCTAACATAATGCATGATGCTTATATCATAACACTCAATAATTTCGCATGTAAGAAAAGTAAACAACAATTGCATTGAAAGTAAAGCAGCTGAAATTAAAGGTACATATAAAGAATAACAGAAATTAAATGCGCACAACAAGATAATGAATAACAGGGAACAATTATAAACCCAAATCGAAAACAACATACAGATTATAAGAGATGATAGGGTAAACGTGCGAAAGTAAACATGCTCAAGTAGAATACACTTATTAAATCCATTAGTTATCCTAATAAGTTTACATGCTCAAGTTATACAACACTAATTTAATCACTTAACATGTTTAAGTCTATTCTCCATCTACTCAGATTAATTAACGTACTTGACTGAAACGAATTACATTAGTTAGGTTAACATGCCTTCTAAGTGATTGAACATACTTAAAGAAATTAACATACTCAAGTTTGATTTCTTTCGTTACTTACACTAGTTCATTAACATACTACCATTATTATCGAAGTTCTTTAACATGCTTGAATCCAATTATTACTTATTAGCCTAGTTAATTGAACATACTAATTGATCATGCCAACCACGAGCTAATTAAACATGCTCAATCAATTACTTTAATTAATTATGCTAGTTTATTTACATGCTCAATGTCTAATTAAGTTAATTACTTTGTTCGATTAACATACTCAGACAAAGACAATAATTAACAAAAGCATAACGAGGACATGCTTGCAAATAAGAGCTTGCAAATAAATACCTAATCAACTACTAACTAACATACTCAACCAGCAATTTACTTAACATGCGTAAGACTAGTTAGGGAACATGCTCGCATATTGATTATTCAATTCAATTATTCTAATTAAGTAAATTAACATGCTCTTATATTATTCTAATCAATTATATGCTCAAATTAATTAAACATGCTAGTTAAGTACTTATTAACATGCTAGTAAATAAATGGCAATTCAAATGGTTTACAGGCTTAGACTACTAAATAGGTTACATGCGCATTTGATTATATTTAACATGCTTAATGGTTTAACAATTATTGATTAACATTTAGCTAAATGGCAGAACAATCAAAAGAAATGATCACATTATAAACATTCAGCAACATCATAAAAACTCTTAGCTCATTTCCAGACTTGTCATTCCCATTCATACCCATTAATCATTCACATTTTCAGCATTATCACAATCTATCGCTAGAAATTACGGAACTCATATGCAGTCAAGGAAATCATTTATAGCAAATTTCAATAGCATATATATATATGGCAGGAACTGTCACTCATAGTGAAGCAACACGAGTAAAGCGAACAACCAACAATCAACATAGAACTATGGAGTGCTAATAAATCTTCACTATAATGAAGGAAAACATTTAGCATGATAAAACATTTAAATCACAGAACTATCAAGGAATATCACAAAACTACAATAAGCTACATAACACATAACGCAAATGCATGTACTCTACTTGTGGTGTAGGGCCTCCACTGGCCAAGACACCCCTATTTCCTTACCTCGAAGCTTTAACATGTTTTGGCGCTTAACCGTTATCCTTTTCTCTCCCTTTCAATACCTTCACAAATTAGTAGCACTTATAATTAATAATTACAACTTGTAAACTTTCCTACCCTTAATTACGTAGAAATTCTTTAATACCTAAACGGAACATAACATCTAACATAGGACAAAACCCCAAACTATCAATCGAGAACATATCCATAACAAACTAAGTCCAACATATTCATGCTTCGGGATTAGCTAACAAAACATACGATTCACTTATTTCTTTTTATCCCATTAAAATGACAGCAGATAATCGTCCAACATACAGAACATATATCCATCACATAAAGTTCACATAATGCCAATCCAAAACAAACCAATACAACATTTTCATGTTCATCATTCAAGATGACAGTTATCATGTCCATCAAACTTGGAAACCAGTAGATAAATTCCAACTAATAGAAAAACTCCCATCCACTAAGCAAACTATTAATATTTGAACAATCAATATCCATTACCAATGTGTGCAGCAGACCAATAACAACAAAGCAGCCCACAATCCCCTCACTAGCAATAAAACCAAATCCATCATACCGCCACTTAAACAATCATCACCTAAAAATCCATAAGCAGCAGAGGAAGGGAATCCTTACCCCGAAGATCACTTGAAACAGCAGCTGCAACAACCATCATCTCCCATCCAATGACCGAAACGCAGCAGCTCACCAATAGACACAGAACAATTGTCATAATCGAAGGAATACAGCCACACACGGCCAAAAACCAAGGAGCAGAAGACAAGGGAACTTACCACATGAAGGAGTGCTGCCACAACACCATCGCGCATCCGAGCAGACTCGAGGGACTACCCTGCCAGAACACCCCTCTTCCTATCCATTCTTCTGTCTTCTTCCTTCCTCGGCTCAAGCTCTCTAGAGGACTCAACAGCTTCTTCTCCATCCTTTAGCACACCCGCTAATTCACCCTGCCAGAGCACCCCTCCCCTTTTATCAATTCCTCAGAATGGTGGTCTAGCAAACAAAATCTCTACATGTCTGAAAGCCACTGCCCAGCTCGTACAAAGTGTCCCCTATGCCTGACATTTTGTCCACTTCACCTAGAGAAAGCACCGGTTCAGCATTGAAGAACTGATAGGCTGGACCATGGCCTTCAGCCAGTCTAGCACGAACCGCCCAAACCGACATCCCTACCCCAGGTGAAAATCGCCACTGCCTATCGTAAATCGGCACTGTACTCCTTCAATCGGTGACCAATCAACAGAAAGCAAAGGAGGATGAAAAAAACCATACCTCCAATCGTTGCTGGAGATCACACCTGCGAAGGTCCCAATCTCGAGCCCTAGTCGCGGACTAGCGAGCAAAATCTGAGCCCTAACCCATGATGCCCCTTGACGTCGCCAGTCGCACGTCCGCCAGAATGTACTCGGGCTACCGGCAAAGCCCCGAGCTCGCCTCACCTCGCTCGTCCGTCTCTCGCCTCTCTGGTCTCTCTCTTCAGGCTCCTTTAGTAAGAATGGCTACAAGCCATTCTTCTTTTCCCTTTTCTGTCTGTTCTTCGGGTTTTCCAGAATAGCTACGGGCCATTCATTGGTTTTCATTAGCCAAACTGGTTCACTTAGTGAACCAGTTTACTTCTCCTTCCAAAATATTAATCCCCAATTATTCTCCACTTAACCATTCCCCAACCTTTTGAATCCTCCAAATTAATCCAATAATTAGAATTATTTAATCCATTAAATTAATATATTAATTTTAGTTACGGTAATTTTCATTTAATCTTAACAAATTCTTAAAAACTCACGAATACGTCCTTCGTAATACCCTGATAATTGTACAATTATTCCAAATATCCCCAATTACTTCTAATTACTCTTATTAAATTCTAATGTAAAAAGTCGGGGTATTACAGTATCAAAGCAATTGTGGTTTAAAATGGTTTTGTAGACTGCATACTAGCACAAGCTTCGACATGGAAATACTTCATCAACTGTAAGTGCGCTAATAGAATTATTTTAAGTGTTTACTTATTTTAAGCATTTTAATTGTAACTGAAAGGATATCATAGTTAGAGAACGAGTTGTAGATAATGTTCTGGTTATAGATAAACAGATGATTTTATTTAAGCTATAGTGTAGTGATGTACATGATAGAAGACAGAGAATACTGGAACTACTTGGGGTTTTGTTCAGGATGCATGAAATGTAGCTTTGGGGGAGTGTGAAAACAGGGGAGACTCTGCCGAAATTTTTATATATTGGAAAGAGGAGATAAGTGAAAGGAAAATCCTGCGTAAACTAGACCAAATAGATAATTAAACGGGGTCGCCTAGGTTACAGAGGACTAGATAAAGGATAGAATTGTTATGGGAAGAAAGAACACTAAGGACTAAGGACTAAGCCGAATTAGGAGGATGATAATCTCAACAATTGGAGTGGCAGTCTCGAAACTTGGAGAGGTTAATAAGAACGAAGCCATAAAAGAAAGATAAGAACAAAAATGTAGAAGATATAAGATAAAGGAAAAATAAAAAGAGAAACTACTTACGTATTTTAATGTGGATCTAGATGGTGTCGAGGAATAAATCAGGACGATGGAGGACATGGTTGCACATGCTAAAACATGAAGTGTTAGTATAAGAGAAGCATAGAAGGGTAGCATGTGCCATGTTTATGGTGGTTAAGGACATGAGATCTTGGAGGGATCCCATCGAGATAGCCAAGGATGTGGCTGTAATGACTTGGATAAAATTCAACAGATTTTCTATGATCAATATTTCAATTACACAAGGAGTACGAAGAAATTGGTGGAATTTACTCAGCTACGGTAGGAAGTGTCAGGTTCAAAGTATGAGCGCAAGTTTGAGGCATTGTCACAGTTCGCCTCACATCGAGTGAACAACAATGAGCATGGGGTACACCACTTTGTGCAAGGACTTATGACAGAAATTCTCGAAGGAGTAGTGGTGTTGGAAACTCAAGATGTGGCTTACTCTGAAGTGGTATCAAATGCTCTTGACATTGAAGAAGTAAAGGATCGAGTTTCGAAAATGGAGTGATTTTGTCGTAAGTTTTCAGCCACATGCATAGGAGGAAGCGGAAATAGATACAGATATGAAAAAAGAAACGGGTACGGAAACAGAAACGGACATGGATAAGATACGGATACGGAAACAAAAACAGATACGAATACAAAAATAGAGATGACTACGAAAACAGAAACGGATACAGATACAGGTACGAATAGGAAAACAGATACGATACGGATATGGAAAGGAAAACAGAGACGGATACAGATATAGGTACGAAAATGGAAATAGAGACAGAGACGGATACGGATACGGATATGGAAAAAGAAATGGAAACGAATTTCCAGAAACGGATTTTTGGAAACAGATATGAATACAGATATGGATACAGAAATGGAAATGAGAACAGAAATGGAAACGGACATGGATACGGGAACAAATACAGAAATAGAAACTGAAACAGAAATGGATACGGATACGGATACGGATACAGATAGAGAAACGGGAATAGGAATGGGAATAGATACAGAAATGGAAACTGTAACTGAAACGGAAACATATACAGATACGAATATGAATACGGAAACAAATATAGATACAGACACAGAAATGGACACAAAAATGGATACAAAGATGGAAACGGATGCGAAAATGAAAATGGAAATGGAGATGGAAACAGGTACGACTATGGAAGGGAAATAAGAATCAACGAGGGTCTAAGAGGCAAAATGAATAGTGGACTGATAAAAGGGTGAAAGCATCCAACTCAAATGATGGAGCGGAGTAGCGACTTAGAAGAATGAAGAAACAAATGACTGACGGTCCCCGAAGGTTTTAAGTGCTAATGGCTTCAAGGAATAATGCCGCCATGATTTACGGGGTAATTTATGATCTGACAAGCTCAGAATGATGGATTTGGATGGTGAAGAGCATGTTTGAACACGCTGAGGTCAAAGAGCGAGAGAAATGTTATGTGTGGTAGGTCTCAAGTCATGAATTGTAGAGAACGTGATGGAAAAATAGTAAAGGAGGTGTGATGTCAATGACGATAGTGAGTCAACGGGAGATAAAGAAGATCAAGGAGACCTTTCCTTGATGGTGAGTCACATGGAAATCAGAGTTGTACATGAAGAGACACGTCAATTTAAGGAGAAAATATTGTAACTTTGAGAGTTAAGCGGCAACGATGAAGTAACATACTAAGTAGAAACAAAATTTTTAAAATACGAGAGTTACCATTCTGCTCACAATGTTCCAGTTTTGACATAGGAAACAGGGAAATTGTTGTGACGGAGGTGTTTTCTACTAGGAAAGATGCAAACAAAAATGAAGTTTGATGGTTGGATCGATATTCTTGGTACAAAAGGATGCTTTAGATGCAGTCAAGTTGGTCAAATGGCAGAAGTCGGTCATACTGTCAATCAAAAAGAGAGGAAAATTTGGATACAAGCTTTTCTGTTATAGTAGATGTAGATGACAATTATTGGATTTGGTATTATTACGTGATTCTAGATATTGGTTGAAAAGTTATGCTAAATATAGACCTTCAAAAGTTCATACATTTTGGTCTGATTGGAATGGTTTCATGAACGCCACTAACATGGCCAAGGTAGAAACTAAAAGTAGAAATATTGTTGTGGAGAAGCTTTCAAATGAAATTGATGTAGCTAATGAAAATATGGATGAAATGAAGTACAAGTACAACAAGAAGACTATGTCATTAAGTAGGATGCTTGAAGAGAAGGATCAACTACACCATGTTTTTGTGAAAGAAAAAGAAAGATGCAGTGGCTTGCTTGCGATAAGGTTTGAATGATCTTAAAAGAACAGCAAAAACCAAATTATGAATTGGATGTGTGGTTTAGCGTTTTGTTAAGTCGGGGAACATAGCGAGTGCAAAAGTAACGAAATGCTTTGGAAGATTGGGGATATGTACGAGGTAACAAGATGTTTGGATGCTTCTGTGATAAGACAGTTAATGACTATTTTGGGTCGTTAAGACAAAGAAGTAATTCGCTAAGTAAATTTCGAGGACAAAATTTATTTAAGGAGGGAGGAATGTAATACCCGGATAATATTTCCCTATGTATATAATGTAATGAATTTTGGAATAATTAATGTATTATACTGCAGGGCGATATGTTGTTGATTAATGTCGTATAACTATGGAAAAATATTATGGAGTGATTAAAGTATTAAAGTTTTGGAAGAAAAATGGTGCATTTCGCTTTTCGGTCGACATGCGGTCGACGCGCAGATTTGGTGTCATGTCCGAAAAGTGTTGTGAATCATCCCTTGCGGTTTTGGGAGGAAGTGGGGTCGGCATTTAGTGTCCAAAAATCATACCCTGTCTGCAAATTGAGTTTTCGGATGAGTCGGATGCATGCGAACGAATGCAATCAGGTAACGTTTGAATATGTCTAATTTTGTCCACTTTTCAGTCGAGTGCGGTCGAAGGCGTAGACACCTTCCCTCAACCAAAATCACAATTCTAAAGGGGAGAATAATGGATTGAACTGGCTTGGTTCAGCTCGGTCCAGAATTAAATGAGTGGCCGATTCTTGATAAAAAAAAATAGGGAGAAGGAAAAAATAAAGTGGAATTAAGTATATGGAATTAGAAATTATAAGAGTAGTTAAAGGAGAATTAAATAAATTGAAGAATTGGAATAAAGAGAATTAGGGGAGAGAAATGGATGGCTGAACCGGTCCAACTGAACCGGTTCAGGGTGTTGGCGGCTCGGTTCTGGAAATAAGAAGGGGGAGAGGATTTTGTTGGCCCTTGGCCATTTTTGCGATGCAGAACCAGGGAGAGGGAGAGTGAACGACGAAGACAAGGGAGATCGAGCAATGGAGAACGTTCGGGCCAGTGGAAGAAAAAGGCTTGGGCTTGGTCGGGTTGCTCCTTCGCGGTGTGCAATGCTATCCAGTGGGCGTCGCAGGTCGTGGCTAGGACTCGGGCGTCGAGCTTCGCAGGTTGGATCGACAAACAATTGGGTCATGGTGAGCTGCAACGCTATGTCGATTTCATGGTGAGGCAGCGATTTCCAGCCTTGGATTGAAGGGCGGGGTCTGGTAGTTCGCAAGGAGTGGCTGGGTCTTACTTACGGTTTGGTTCAAATCGGTCTTTTCCTTTGGTTCTTGCTCTAGAATGGGTGACAACGTGGACGTATATGAGGAATGGTGAAGGCAGGGCATGGCTTGGGGACACCTGTGGGTGTCCGTGGCAGAGGCATGATGAGGAATGCTTATCTGATGTGGTAGAAATGCCGAGGTAGGGGGAAGGCTGGTAGGGAAGTGCTCTCGGGGTGAGAAATGGAGGCAGAGAGGAGAAATGCTCTTTAGAGAAGTGGAGTCCGAGAGCTTTTGCGAGGAGGAGAGGAAGCATAGGGCTCCTCTGTGAACTGAAGATAGGAGAAAAAGAAGAAAGGAGGAAGAAAAGGATGAAACTCTCAGGTCTATTTTTGTCTCTAGGTAATGTCCTCCTCCTCCTTTGGTTTATGGAATTGCAATTTCGGCTAAGCTCTCTGTGTGATTTTATGAAGCTTTCGGGTGTGAGTTGTAAACCAAGGAAGTAAAGCCTTTGGAGAAGTTGGGTAGCAATGGAACGAGAGATAGAAAGTGGAAGAGAGAAAGGAGCTGCAACATAAGAAAAGAGCAGAGAAAAAGGAGGCGTGGATGGGTCATGCTCTTGTCGGGTGAGCTTCTAGTATGAAGAGTTCTCTCCTGACTTTATGAAATTTAGATGGATAATGAAAGTAGAAAATAAATGAGTGAAGAATATGAATCGGTTGAATGGATTTGTTAATCTGTCATTGGTTCTGTGAACTTCTCTCCTTGAGGAATGTTATGGATTATCTGGTTTAGTATATATGCTGCCTTGTGAATGCTTTGTTGGTTTAGATTTGAGTCATTAATTGGATAAATTTAATTTTGTAATTGGATTAATTTATTGGGATATGTTATGTTTTGTTTTAGGCATTAACGGGTTCCTAGAATTATTGTACAATTTAGAATACGAAAAGACAATGGAATCAATAGGTTGTGATTATTAATAAGAAAATGTTATTGAATTGTGAAGGTATTGAAAAAAGAGAAGAAGGATAACGATTATGTGCTAATACACATTAAAAGCTTCGAGGTAAGAACTGGTATTGAGTCGTGGCCAGTGGAGGCCCTACACCATAAGCAGTGTCTTTCCTTTGATTGTTTGTTTGTATTTCTACTATGCTGCCTTATTTGTTATGCCTATGCTGTTCGCATGTTATTAGTTTAATCTCTAAGCATGTTTAGAATGTTAGCATATTGCTATTGTTTCTTTTAAATTGCCAAGCATGCCTAGATTATTATTGTTTCCCTTAAGTTTCCAAGTTTGTCTATATTGTTATTGTTTCCTTTAAATTATCAAGCATGCATATATTGTTGTTGTTTCTTGTAATTGCCAAGCATTTTTTAGAATATATCGCCATGTATTGCATGTTAGTAGATTTTCCATGTCTCGTGCTTTTAGATTGTTGTGATTACTGCTTCATGTCTCATACTTGTATATTATCGCAATTACTGATTCATGTCTCATACTTTTATATTGTTGTGATTACTGCTTCTCATTGACATGCATCACGATAATGCTTCTCATTGACATGGATCATGATAATAGAAACAAGTAGGAAATGTCTTGTAGGAGGGGGGTGTTCATATGCATTTACGTGAGGAAAAATGAATGAATAAAAAAGGGAACTTGGGGATGGAGAGGTAGTTCGGATCTAACTAGGTAGACTGGAAGAACTGTCCCGACAAAGAGAATATTATCTCCGACACAGATTCCTCCAATCTCCCAACTTGATGTACGAGTAATGAATGAATGAGATGTAAAGAAAAGAACTGTTTGGGGTGGACCCATTCTGACATAATAAGTTAGAGGCATACATCATATTGCATATCTCATTTCTTGGTGGGCCTCAGAGCTCACAGTTCGCTTATGGTTTAAGTACACGCATGAGAAAATAAAGAACAGGTGAAGGAGCAATTGATGAAGGATTTGCACAGGCGGGACTTGTGGCTGCTAGGCTAAGGAAAGTAAAAGAGATAAGGGTTTTGTAAATGTAAAATACTAGTTTATTTATTTTCTTTTTAAAGCGAATGATTTATGCTTCTGTTGTAAAATGAGAAAAATTGATTTTATAAATAAAGTCTTTTGTTGTTTATAGAAATTGAAATAACGAGTTTGAAATAAGATATTTTAACAGTCCGGTTTTTAGAAAAAAATTTGATCACACTTTAAAGAAGTTTTAAACAAAAGGGTTTTCGCTATTTTATAAAAGAAAAAAAAAGCTTTAAATTTAATGCGATTTTTGAAGTAAGAAAAATCTGGGTCATTACATATCTTTAATTAGTATCTCAACTATGTGATACTCTTCTTTATATAAGAAGTGTTTAGTGTGTATGTATAAATACTTAGACCTATGATTTAGATAACTATGACATACCTTTTTCTGTTCTCATGTGAAATTACTCTTCATACACAACTTATTTTCATATATATATTTAATTATTACATACTTTAAACACAAACGTTATGTGCTATTCTAAATAAGCAATACCAAACTTTATAGAATACTTATTCTATAAATCTTTTCTACCTTCCAACGTGATTTTTTGTATAAAAAATCACACATTCTATTATGGTCTATCTATTACCATCATTATTTAGGCATTTTCAATTAATGTCTAATTCCCAAACCATATCTCATAATCTTCTATGGTTTATTTAATACCAATACTAGATATCTTTAATATGTGTCTAATCTCAAGCTATCAAGATATTTACAAGGTATGTCTATCATAACCTATGCCTAAACCACTTAATCCTCTATATGGACTTCCTTATTTTTAGACATTTCTAATTAAAGTCTATCACATACTATCTAGACATTTCAATTTAATTTCTATCACAAACTATCTAGACATTTATAATTAATGTCTATCACTACATCTATATGAAGGAATTCCTGAACATGATGCATATATCAATGTCTAGATTTATGATATAACATATCATAATCTAGATACCATAACAATTCATTTAACTATGTCATTCCATGACCCACATGTAATAACTCGATCCTAGATTTTTCCTGATTCTCTATGTAATCAATTGTATTTCAAATTATAACGGAATGGATATTGTTATATTACGTCATCCTATGAATGTTCTTAACTTAGTATGTGTCGGACTTGGACGAATGTTGAGGAAAACATGTATAGATGATGAAAATTGGACTTTAGGATGCATAGGATGAAAAAAACAGCATCCTATACTCACTAATTATGTACTGAGGATGCTGTCTGGTAAAGTACGGACACAGAGGATGCCAAAATTCGAGTTCGATATGCGTCTGTCTTAAGTGAAGACGCTGGCTGAGAATGTGCGGACGCCGCGGACGCGGATTTTCGAGTCCGATATGCCTCTGTCCAATTTTGGATTTCTGGCGAACGCACGAGCGGACACTAAATGGCATCCGTAAACGCAAATCGGACGCAGAGGATGCCTGTTTAGGACGCCAATTGCGGTGCAATTTTAGAGACGCGGACGCCACGGACGACTGTACGGCGTCCGCAATGCACCAGATCTGTGATTATAAAAAGAAAGAAAAGTCAGAAAACAACGACGAAGTTTGGATTTCTTGACTTAATTACGCATACTTTTGGTGGAGAAGACTAATAGCAGCTTGTAGCCCACCCTAGGTTACACGCTTGGTCTCTCCCGTGTCTCCTGGTAAGTCTTCTCCTTTATTTATTCCTCTCCCTTCATATGAGCTGTTACGTTTCCTGCTGAGCGGCTACGTTTCCTACTGTGGGAGGAATTTCTAGGGAAGGGAGTTGTCGTACGTGAGGATATTCAGGTAAGGAAGGGTGTGTCTTGGCGTATTAACCCCTACCCACAAGTATTGTTTTCTTGATTCTTGTCTTCAAATCTTCTGCTACTTATGGTTTAAGTTTTCCTGTATGTTATCTTAGTAAAAACCAATATCACGAAAATGATTGGATAATGGGTAGCACGAAATGATTGATATTGTTAAAGATATGCTTGATATGATGAAAAGGAGAAACTGATGATGTTGACAGAAAGAAAAGCCAGGTGATTGATTGTTATAAATAAGTTTTCTGGTATGAAATCATAAACTGTTTTCTGGCGTAGAAATTGTAAATTTTAGTTTCCTTGTTGAACCTTACATAACTTATATGTACATAACACGAATGGAAAAATGTGAAAGCCATTAAGACAAGAAATTAAAGAAAGGAGAGATGAGATAGTAGTGAAGGGAGTTAAAAGAGGAAGTGTAAAAAGAGGAAATTAAGGATATGAGATATAGCTTTTGGGTTTATGTTTTCTGGCTTTGTTTCTGGTTTGATGCAGAAACTCTTCTGATCTAATGAAAATGGGTTAAGCATGAGAATTAGTCACAAAGTTAAAGGTAGAACATGAAAGTTTAGTGGTTGTATGGTGGAAATTACTTGTTTTGCTGCTGTTTGTTTTAGTTTCTGGTTTATTCATATCATTAGAATGATAAACTGAAATGTTTAAGAATGTTCATAGATTGGATATGTTAAGTATATTGAAGCATGTTGAGGGTGTTAATAAGGTTAAATTATGAAGAAGAATATGTATGCACTACTTGTCATTAGTCATTTGCTTATCATCATGCTTATCATCGTGCTAAGTATAGAAAGAGTATAGAAAAGCTGTGTATTGCTTCAATTGTAATTAAATAGAGATGAGTAATGAATTAGTTAATTGCTAAATAGAGGTGAATAATGAGTTGTTACTGCTAAGTAGAGATGAGTAATGAAAAGGTTAAACTAAACTAAGTATGGATGAGTGATGAAATGGTTAAACTAAACTAAGAGATGAGTAATGAAATAGTTAAACTAAACTAGAATGAAAAGTAAAGATAAATGAATGGTTAAACTAAACTAGAATGAAAAAATAAAGATAAATGAAATGAAGTGAAAAGTAGGATTTCCATGTGTTATATGCTCATTGTTCCTTCAATCTTATATGCCCTTGTTTCTTCAATATATATGCTTATAATTTGTGGTTGGTTGTATGCTAATGTCGTTATGAAATGTGTTCCTTGTAATATGCTAAGATGTTGTTAAGGAAAAGGTTAGATTGAGTCCATGATTAATAGAAACCAAGTAGGGAGTAGCCACTTGGGTGGTACTCACATGCATGAGTGAGGAAAATGTTATGAAAAGAACCCTAAAGGCGGGTATATGCCGGAATAGAAAGAACCCTAAAGGCGGGTATATGTCGGAATAGAAAGAACCCTAAGGGCGGGTATATGCCGGAATAGAAAGAATCCTAAAGGCGGGTATATGCCGGGATAGGAAGAACAAACCCTAAAGGCGGGTATATGCCAGAACTAGGGAGTTGAGGTAGATGGGTAGTCCGGATCTAGTCTAGCTACTAGGATACACCCCTACCAAGACGGGAAAGGGACTAGTAGCCCACAGGTGGTTAGTTTCCGTACAGCTAGGCCATCTCAAAGGAAAACCCTCAATCTCCGGGCTCGATGTACGAGTTTAATGAATGAATGTAGAAAACGAACGAACGTAATGAAATGGTTGGTTGGGTGGCCCCCTTCCAACGAGAACTAAAGAGAGAAATGCATAAATGTTTTTCCCTCTCCTTACTGAGCGTAAGCTCACATCCTTACTTGTGGTGTAGGTAACGAGGGAGTTATGCCAGCCGTTAAGGAAGAGGACATTTCGGTGGAGCCTGTGGTTGGTCCGATAATGGCGCCAGAGGAGTAGTAGTATTGCATATATGGTATGATATGGTATAATAATGAGAAGAATGAATGTTTAATTTCGAGTTGTATTTTATTCAAATAAATTGGACTATGTATTTTTTTTTAAGTCGTTTTCTCATATAATTCTATTTCGGTAAAAGTTGCTTTCTATTTTAATTATGCTTCCGCAAATTTTTATGAATAATTTCTTTTAAGAAATGAAAAATGAATGAAAGATTTATTAACGGTTCGGATTTATTACACTCTGATAACCCTATTAAGTTGAAATGATTTTTAATCAAGTTGAAATGGTTTACGAAATCCGGGTCCTTACACCACAAGGATATGAAATGCATATGACAACTCTCATTTCACAATGATACAGTGATAATGTGAATCATTGCAATACTCCGTTTTATATTAAATGGTTATATTATTTAACAAATACCGTTTTATTAATATGTACGTGAATGTCAACATATCCATAAATGTTAACATTTATGTGACTATCAACATTAATGATCATACAACATCATATGTAAAGTCACACACGAACATGAAACTCCACCATACTGGCCACTGTCTCTAATAGGTGTGTCCATGAATATAATAACCTTTGGAGGGCTAGGGACTTTCAACCCAAAGGGAACCCATAGTCACTTGCCTTTTGTTTCCCACTTTACATACGTCACACAATAATTAGCCTGGCGAGGTATATTGGGTTCCTCCGTGACTAATAATACCACCCGGATAATATTTTCATACATATAAATATTTCATGATGCATGATTTGGCATCCTCACTGTGCATACATTGAATGTATATAATATATACTAATAATACATGTAATATGAACCATGCAAATCTGTTTAGTAAATATACACGAATGATGCATGAAATGGTATCATACATCAATCTAAACATGTTCTATCTATGTCTCAATCCTCTCTCTTAAAGGATTTAATGCAATGGTCAAACAATGGTTTAATAAACTAATAGAAACATCTTGAAATCACAGATTCTGTACGTCCGCACCCCAGTCGCGATCATCTACTCCAACACATTTTCAAGGCAAACACATAGGGTTCCGATCGTCCACACCTTAGTAATGGTCAACTGCTCACATATATGGTTTTAAAACCCAAGACTCAGTTCATTTTCCAATTGTCTTCCCCCAAGACTCTCAAGCATTTTTACTAAGTTTCGGTCAACCGTACCTTAATATTAGTTGACCGCTCATGTATTTGGGGCTACCCGCACATATTAGTGGCTACATATTCATTTGCGGACATCTATCCATCCGATTCCAATACTGGTCGACCACAAATTATATAGATTCAACCTTACACTCGTAGTTATCCACCCTTGATTGACTGCTCCAACATCATTTTCTATGGTCCGGTCGACCACACTTTTATCCTGGTCTGCCGCAATCTATACATATTCACATTTTTCTCACTTATGGACTTCCAACCCTAAAGGCCAGTCATTAGCGGTTGTTTCTTCTTCCCAATTCTCTACAATTCCACACATCAAACTCGTACCAAACCAATATCAACTTATTTTAAGATTATAATCACTTCATATAATCTTCAAAATAGACATTTAAATCTATTCAAATGAATTAATCATAACACTTTATTTATGCTTTCCCATTTACATGATAATTACATGCATAACTTTACCTGATCAAATATCATGATAATAAACCAATATACTAACAATCCATCCATTAAATAGATATTTTCACATCATTTATTCATAACATCAATGAATAATCTCATTTATCCAAGAGTATTTAATCCACTTCTTGAATTCATTTTAAATAGGAATTCTATGTGTATGAAATTCCTAGCCATCAAAGTATACATCCATTCATGCTTATATTTAAGCTTCACTTCTAAACTTCAATCAAATTGGCCATAGATACAAACATAAAATTCCATGAATTCCAATTATAATTTTCAACCCACCATTTTATTCACATAAACTATGCAATATTTAACATAGTTTATAAAACACTTAGGTTTGGGTTTTACCTATCTTCACTTGCTCCTCTTAAATTTAAGCTCAAAATAATCCTTTTGGAGAGAGGAACATTTTTCCTTAAAGAGTTGAGGGCCAATTCTTCCTCCTTCTCTTTCTTCTTCCTTCTCCCTTTTCTCCTCTCTCTTTTTCTCCTCTTTTACCCTCTATGGTTTCAGCACGTAATGGCTAAGTTCTAGCCATTTCCTTCACTTTCTAGAGAATTCATAGGGTGAAATAACCCTTTTGTCCAATTTTTCTTTTAAAATTTACTATTTTACCCTTGTATCCATGGAAATTCACCAAAATATCATGGTCAATTATCCTTAACCATTCTTAACTTAAACTAATCAATTTAGCTTAGTTCTAAGTTTATTCTCATCATTAAAATAATTAATCATGATTAATTAACCTTAATCATCCACTAATTATACCTTAATCACACACTTAGTCACTAATCCTTCAGTGACACATGTCAATACCCCATTGGTTGTCTACTTTTATTACATGGCCCCATATTGCAACATATTAGGAACATGTGTTGGGATAGGTACACGCCTATAAGGGGGGGGGGGGGGGGTGAATTAGGTGTGCTAACATTTTCGTGCGATAATTAATTCTCTAAACCTTAATTGATTTATCACATATAAAGCATATAAATAATAATAATAATAATAAAGAGCTTAAGGAATAGAGAGTGCAAACGATATTTTTCACGCAGTTTGGCAACCCCGGCCTACGTCTGCACTTCATGTTCCCGACTTGGAGATCCTTGATCACCTAACCTCCCTGGTTGGTGATTATTGACTTTACATGTGTCAATCAAACCTTTACAATGACTGATTCTCAGGGTGTCACCCTTCTCTTGACTATTCTCAGAACATTACCCTCGGTTTGAGTATCATGAACGAGTAAATGGATGTGCATGTCTCCAGGTTCTTCCGAGTATTTCTAACAACATACTTTTTTGAAAAGATCCATTAGTTGACCTGGTTGCAAAAAAAATTGACAAGAGACTGTCAGACTAAATGGGCATGAATAAGTGCAGACACACGTATATAACTAAATCAAAGATGTACCACACTCACAATTCTAAGTGGCAGATGTTGCGATCCACCCGACGCACCTATCTTCTGCACCTTGGCAAGCACGGCAGGAGGAGCAAGTTGGCCTCTTATGGCAATGGTGCTACAAATTTCAGACATATTATTACATTGCACACAAATAAAGTAAATACTGGGCTTTACGTAAAAAGTAAATAACTTACAAGCACTCTATGGCTTCCGTTACTAAAGAGGACAATGGAGAGGCTGCTGGAGGGGCTACTCACTACTTCATTCTCTGAAATGTTGCCAACATCTCATGATGCTGCTCCTCTACTTGCTCCTCAATTATTTGACGTTGATTCTCTATTTTTTAAATTTGGAGCAGTCTTATTTGAAGGTGCTCCTCCATTATTTCTATTCTATTTAGCGTCATTTGATGGAGCTCCTCCATCCTGCGCATCCAGCCGAACATCTCCTCACGCATAGAAGGAAAATGAGATGTTTGAGGAGGGGGTGGAGTCATCGGTTGCAGAGCATCCACCTCATTGTTCTGCAGAGATGATGCTAGAGGCTGGTCCTCCAAGTGGGCTGAAGGTTGAGCCACTGAGGGGGGTTGAGATCGCACAACTAAGGCGGTGGAGGTTGTACAACTAGGGGGCTTGCAGCTGGGACACTGTACCTCGCTTCTTCAGGGTCTTACGTATCCATTCCCCTCCAACTTTACTAACCCCCATTGGTCCACTTTTAATCTGTTGTGGACGTCTGTGGCCTTCTCTTTGATTCTTGGCTCATCCTCAGAGGTCGGTATCCCAGACTGCTTAAGGATCCTCTGAATGAGCCAATTGAATGACAGACTCTTGGTCGAGTTGTTCAGTACCTCATGCATGTGACTTAAAATGACATATCCGATGTCCATTTTTTTCTAGGGAATACCTTCTCGTGCAAATAGAGATCTATGTAGCTAACATGGTCTTGATATCTATCCCGAGGCAAAATGGTGTGCATCATGATGATTTGGATCACTCGGGCTATGACATTCTGCTCACTAGACTTTGGCTACTTGTACGCCCTAATGTCAGAATCTCAGCGCAACAATCTAAGCATTGTCAGCCATTCTCCTCGCTTGATGAAAGGTAGCCCCCAAGACACGTAGTAATACTGATCACTTGGTCCTTCCATTGCATATCCAAGCATCACGTTAAGATCGTTGAGACTCAGCCTCATGTTGGGAGTAATGTGCCCAACAAGCAAATGTAATAGAACAATTTTTTAATATATGAATAAATTTATATTGATTGATATTATGTTAACATTTTATATTATGTTTTATAAAATTCGTAAAAAATTCTTTGGTTATTTATATTAATTTTATATTAACATATATATTGTATATATGTGGAATTAAAATATAAAGAGTAATAACCAAAATATATCTATGACTTATATTTGAAGTATGGAATCTTCAAATAGTTCATAGTTATAAATATAGTTTATCTTATTAAGAATATATAGTCATATCCCGACTATATATGTAGTGACATAAGATAAATGTGTTTTATATGACTTGACCAAATAAAATTATATTGTTCTGATAATGTCTGTTAAATATAGAACAATTAATTTTATCATAATGATGGTCATATATGCATGATCTTAATTCGTTGTATTTAACAAACTACTATTTTATTTTAATTTATTCTTTGATATACTCGGTAAATTTTTGTACGAGTTACGATTCGTATACCTTGTATATTGAGAGTGAATTAAAATGAATAGCTTAGAATGTTAATATCGATACAATGAAATCCATTTTTACAGATTCCCTTGTTTGTTAGTTTAAGGATCGAATAATTAGTGTGCAATTCATAATTGTTATAAATAAATTATTCAATCAAGAACTAATTGTAGTCAAGTGTAAAGACGCAATATGAGAGGTTAACGGATTATAAACCTAGTTCTATTGCGAATCTAAATGGAAGGTTAATACATATGTAATGACTATATCAATGGACATTACTTTGAGTAAATATACTCTATAGTTTTGAGAGTGCAACTCTAAAGTATTTAGTGGAATTATTTTAGAGTTAATAATTATGTTAATTAATATAAAGAGTTTATATTCATTAACGAAATATTATTGGAGCTTAAAACTATAGGTCCATTGGTCCATTCGTTACCTTCTATCATTATTCGAATAATAGAAAAAAATGAACAAAGAAGATTAAATAATTAATTATGAATTAATTATTTAATACACTCAATAATAAGTTTATTATTTTTCATTAGATGAAATAATCGAATTATTGATTATTCAATTAATTAAGATAAAATGAAAAAAAATTGTCATAGTTAATATGTTTGTTATATTTCATTAAATAAAATAATTAAATTATTGATTATTCAATAAATTAACAAATATAAAGTAACTTTTGAAAATAATTTTTAAAATAGATTTTGTTAAATTTGAGTTAATATCAAATTGGAGTTAATGTAATAGTGTCAAGTGTTGAGCTATAGTGACAAGACCTTTTAATTTCCATAACATTTTTGTTATAAATGTACGAAATCAATTGTAACTTAAATGAGAAATTTGTAGTATTTTTCTCTAAATGCCATAATGGCCATTATAGAACTATTCCACTATAAATAGAGGTCCAACCTCATTAGGTTAAGTTTAAAATATTTGAGATTAAGGAATCTATTTTGAGAGCAAATTTGTGAGTCTTCTGTGTTGTCTTTAGAGAAACGTTTTCTAAATCCAAATAGATCGTCTCATGTGTTGAGAATACGATCTATCTTAAATTGAGCGTGGTCTTGCTACGTTTATCACGCCCACACGTGGTTATTCGAGGTGAGGAGGAGTGGCGGAGAAGATCAAAGGTTGATTTTGTACCCTTGTGAAGTAAGTTACAAAGGTACAATTTCTTAATCATTTAGATTAGATTTAAATAAATATTTTTAAATATATATTATTATTAATATGTTATAACAATGATTTGTTTTATGTTCATGTTAAAATTGTTTTTCATGATACATTGGTTACGCACGTTAACGTTTTTATGAACCTCTGTAATTCCGCCGTGCAAGGGAACCTAAAAACCAACAATTGGTATCAGAGCTTCATTGTAGTTATGATATATTTAATAATGCGATTTTATAAAAATCATGATATGTGATGATAAGTAGGCTTATGCATTTTTTTGAATTTATATATATTTTCGGAATGTTGAATGTATGGATATATGCATGATTAAAATAATGATCGTAATTTCATGTGGCCGATTTGGGTTAGGAATATTTTTTAAATTTCTTATTTTTAATTTTAACATGAACCCAATTTGTTTTGGGTAAATACTCTTTATGTAATATTGATGGAGATCAAAGAAAAAAAGAGGACAAGACAAATTTTGGAGCGAGACCATGGTGTGCAATTGTTGTTACCGCGACGTATGATGCAAAAATGTGGAGGCTACCAAGACTTTATATAATTTTTTTTATGGGTTTATATGTAATTTTAGAAATACCTAAATCGTCTTTGTCATTATTTTATTTACTTTTATGCTTGATATAAGTTGTTTTATCATTGTCATGCATTCACATGTCATATAGTACTTGCATATAGAGTCTACTTATCATTTAGTTTTCTCAAATTGACATGCATTCTTAACATATATATTTTTTATTTATTTTTAATAAATTTGTTTGTTAAAAATTAAATGGTTTTAATTATATTAAACTATTAATTCATATTTATGAATTATGTGAGAAAATAAAATAATGCAAAATTTTATTTGTTAAAATTTTTACATTATTTTCTAAGTGTTAAATAAATTGTTTATTTAGTTTCATTAATTTTATAATTTGATTATAAAATTAATAATCTATATATAAAATAAATTTATTTTGATTAAATATTTTTTTTATATAGATTTAATAGAATATGTGATATTCTATAAAATCACTATAATTCAAAATAATGAGTGGGAGCGGAGAGTTAGGCGTAACTTTCCATGACAATTATAAATTAAGTTTTATAAAATCTAAACGGTGGTATACACTTATAAAAATGTGATATAATGTGTTAATCACATTTTGACCAAAACTAATCGATAATTAATAAATTTTGAAAATATGAGATATTTTGAATAAATTTATTAATAGATAATATTTTTACCCTAAGGAAATATATTATGTATCGAGGCAATAATAGCATTTGCATTTTATTTAGTGATTTAGCATGCTCATGCATCCTTTTTACTTGCCATATTTCTTATGAATTTTATGCATAATATTAATATTTATTTATTTATTCATTACAGCATAATATCTTCTTTTATGATTAATTTACTAGCGACTAAAAAGTTGACTAGCGATAATTTTATCAATTAGAAAAGGAACATGAATATGATTCTTGTGCACGACATTTTGAAGTTTGTCCTAACTGAGGAATGTCCTCCGATCCCTATTGAAAATGCCTCAAAAGAGGAGAGAAAACCATTCGAGACATGGAAACGAGCAAATGACAAAGCTCTTTGTTGTTTACTCGCTTCCATGATAGATGTTCTCAACACGAAATTTGAGAACACAGAGAATGCTTATGAGATAATGGTGTCTCATCAGAACATGTTTGGTAAACCATCTAACCAAGCCCGTCATGAAGCTATCAAGAAAGTCATGAATAGCAAAATGCGAGTCGGTACCTCCATTCGAGAACATGTGTCAATGATGATTAGCACAATTCATGAGGCTGAAATTAATGGGGTCCATATTGATGAGGCTACCCAAGTGGGCATGATTTTAGAAAGTTTGAGCCCACAATTCTCACAATTCAAGAGCAACTACTTCATGAATTAAACTGAGTTATGATATGACTCAATTGCTCAATGAGCTTACAACCTATGAGTCCATTTCTTCTGTAGAAAAGAAGGGAGAAACAAATGTTGTTGAACCCTCCTCTTCTCACTCTTCCCTTAAGAAGCGGAAGAAATTTCAGAAAAAAGCCAAAGGACAAGGAGCAAATCCAGCAAGGGGTAAAAAGGACAACCCCAATAAAAGGAACAAAACTAATGAGGGAAACAATAATAGCTCAAGCCAGAAAAAAAAACCCAAAGGAAATTGTTTTCATTGTGGAGTTGATGGTCATTGGAAGAGAAATTGTAAAAAGTATCTCGATGAGCTAAAAAAAAAGATAGGCAAACTTGATTTACTTGTTATTGAATCTTGTTTAGTTGAGAATGATTTATCACCCTGGATAGTTGATTCAGGTGCGACTAATCATATTTGTTGTTCTTTACAGATGCTTAGTTCCTACCAGAAGTTAGCATATGAGAAGTTCACAATGAGAGTGGGCAATGGGGCACTAGTTTTAGTTTCAGCAGTGGGAGAAACAAAATTATATTTTCAAAATAAATTTTTATTGTTGAATAATGTTTATTTTATACCGGGGTTTACTAGAAATCTTATTTCTGTTTCTCACTTATTTGAACAATGTTATTCAATTTCTTTTAATAATAATATTGTTATTATTTCTAGAAATGGACTAGATATTTATTCTGGTTTTATAGAAAATGGACTTTATGTGATAAGGCCTATCAATAAATCACTGTTGAATACTAAAATTTTTAAAGTAGAATTGTCTAAATCCAAGAAACTTAAAATTTCTCATGATGATAACACATATCTTTGGCACCTTCATTTAGGTCATATTAATCTAGATAAAATTAATAGACTTGTGAAAGACGGTCATTTAAAAGATCTAAATGTTGGATCTTTACCAGTTTGTGAATCCTGTCTAGACGAAAAAATGACCAATAGACCTTTTTCTGCAAATGGTCAAAGGGCTCAAGAGCTACTTGAACTCATACATTCAGATGTATATGGCCCTATGACTACTCGGGCTAGAGATAGTTATGAGTACTTTATCACTTTTGTTCATGATTACTCAAGATATGGTTATACTTATCTAATTTAGTTTAAATCAGAAACTCTTAGAAAGTTCCAAGAATTTAAAGTTAAAGCAGAAAAACAATTAGATAAGTCAATCAAGTGTCTTCGATCAGATCGAGGAGGTGAATACCTTGATAATGAATTCAAGGATTACTTGTTAGAACATGAGATTATATCTCAGCTACCAACACCTAACACTCCGCAAAATGGTGTTGCTGAGAGGAGAAATAGGACTTTACTTAACATGGTTCGATCTATGATGAGTTAATCTGCAATTCAAAAATCATTTTTGGGATACGCCATACAAACAACAACTTACATTTTGAATGTGGTCCTATCTAAGTCTACTCCTTCGAAACCTTTAGAGTTGTGGAGTGATTACAAACCTAGTTTGAGACACTTTCGCATATGAGGGTGTCCCACACATGTGCTAGTAGGAAAGACTAAAAAATTAGAACCTCGATCTGAGGTTTGTATGTTTGTTGGTTATGCAAAAGGCACAAGAGGAGGTTTGTTCTATAGTCTTCAAGATAACAAGGTATTTGTATCGACAAACACCACATTTCTTGAATATGACTATATGGCAAACTTCAAACCTCAAAGCAAGATTGTCTTGGAGGAAATTCATGCTGGTGAGATCAGATCAGAAACAACAAAAGTTGTTGTTTCACATGCTATTCAAAAGACGACTACTTCTAGTCAGCCCATCATGCCACCTAGATGTAGCGAGAGGGTAGTATGAGCACCAGCTCGTTATAGGCAGGTAGGTGAAGCACAAGTTACTGTCATTGATGATGGAAAAGAGGATCCATTAGCATTTCGATGTGCAATGAAAGATGCTAACAAAGAAGTATGGCTTGAAGCTATGAAACTTAAGATGGAATCAATGTATTCCAACTCTGTCTGGAATCTTCTAGATGTACTTGAAGGGGTGAAACCTATAGGGTCTAAATGGATCTATAAGAGAAAAAGAGGAGTGGACGGGAATGTAGAGAGATTTAAAGCTAGACTTGTAGCTAAGGGTTATACCCAAAGGGAAGGAGTTGATTATGAAGAGACTTTCTCTCCTGTAGCTATGCTAAAGTCCATTTGTATATTGCTCTCTATTGCCGCTCATTATGATTATGAGATTTGGCAGATAGATGACAAGATGGCTTTTCTAAATGGTCATCTTGAAGAAAGCATTTATATGGAGCAACCAGGAGGGTTTCATAGATAAAGATGCACAACAAAAGATTTTGAAGTTAAATAGGTCTATTTATGTACTTAAGCAAGCATCTAGGTCATGGTATATGAGATTTGATGAAGCAATCAAAATCTTATTGGTTCACACAGTGCCTTGATGAGTCTTGTGTATACAAGCTCATCAATGACAAGTGTGTGGTCTTCGTAGTTTTGTATGTTAATGATATTTTACTTATTAGGAATAATGTAGAATTATTATCAGATAAAAAAGCATGGCTAATTAAGCAATTCCAAATGAAAGATTCAGGAAATGCAAGCTACATTCTTGGGATTCGTCTAATAAGATATCGTAAAAATAGAATGTTAGTTTTATCACAGGCATTGTCTATTGACAAAATGGTTGTCAAATATTCGATGCAAAACTCCAAGAAAGGTTATTTACCTTCTAGACATGGAGTTATTCTTTCTAATAAGCAGTGTCCTAACACACCTAAAAAGGAAGAAGATATGAGATGTTACCCTATGCATTAGCTGTTGGGAGCTTAATGTATGCTATGTTGTGCACGAGGCTTGACATATGTTATGCAGTAGAGATAGTTAGTTAGTTCCAGTCAAATCCAAGATTAGATCATTGGATAGCAGTCAAACATATTCTCAAGTATCTAAAAAGAATGAGAAACCATATGCTAGTATATTCTAGTAGGGATTTGATTTCAACTAGGTACACATATTTTGATTTTCAAATTGATACAGACGACCGAAAGTCAATATCTGGATCAGTGTTCACCTTGGAGGTGGAGCAATAGTTTGGAGAAGTGTAAAACAAGGCAGTGTTTCAGACTCTACTATGGAAGCATAATACATTGTTACTTGTGAGGTAACAAAAGAAATTGTGTGGCTTAGAAAATTCTGTAGTGATTTTGAAGTAGTTCTTGATATGGATAAGTCATTGTCTTTGTACTGTGACAATAGTGGTGCAGTGGCGAATGCTAAAGAACCAAGAAGTCACAAACGAACAAAGCATAAAGAGAAAAAATATAATGTGATAAGAGATATAGTGTAGCATGGAGACGTGACTGTTTTGAAGATTCAATTAGTTGAGAATCTTACTTATCCATTCACCAAGACGTTACTCGCAAAATGTTTTGAGAAACATCAAAAGGGCTTAAGGATTAGAGACATGTCTAATTTGCTTTATGGCAAGTGGGAGATTGTTGGGAGTAATGTGCCCAACAAGCAAATGTAATAGAACAATTTTATAATATATGAATAAATTTATATTGATTGATATTATGTTAACATTTTATATTATGTTTTATAAAATTCATAGAAAATTCCTTGGTTATTTACGCTAACTTTAATTAACATATATACTGTATATATGTGGGATAAAATATAAAGAGTAATAACCAAAATATGTCCATAACTTATATTTGAAGTATGGAATCTTTAAATAGTTCATAGTCATTAACATAATTTATCTTATTAAGAAATATAGTCATATCCCTACTATATATGTAGTGACATAAGATAAATATGTTTTATATAATATGATTATGCAAGACTCAACCAAATAAAATTATTTTGTTCTGATAATTTTCGTTAAATATAGAAAAATTAATTTTATCATAATGATGGTTATATGTGCATGATCTTAATTCGTTGTATTTAACAAACTCCTATTTTATTTTAATTTATTCTTTGATTTACTCTATAAAGTTTTGTACGATTTACAATTCGCATACCTTGTATATTGAGAGTGAATTAAAATGAATAGCTGAGAATGTTAATATCAATACAATGAAATCTATTTTTATAGATTCCCTTGTTTGTTAGTTCAATGATTGAATAATTAGCGCATAATTCATTATCATTGTGAATTAATAATTCAATCTAGTCAAGGATAATGACGCAATAAGAGAGGTTAACGGATTATAAACCTAGCTCTATTGCGAATCTAAATGGAGGGTTAATACATATGTAATGACTATATCAATGGATATTACTTTGAGTAAATATACTCTATAGTTTCGAGAGTGCAACTCTAAAGTATTTAGTGGAATTACTTTAGAGTTAATAATTTTGTTAATTAATATAAAGATTTTATATTAATTAATAAAATATTATTCGAGCTTAAACCTATAGGTCTATCGATCTCTTCCTCACCTTCTATCATTATTCGAATAATAGAAAAAAAATAAACAAAGAAGATTAAATAATTAATTATGAATTAATTATTTAATACACTCAATAATAAGTTTATTAGTTTTTATTAAATGAAATAATTGAATTATTAATTATTCAATTAATTAAGACAAAATGAAAAAAATTATAATAGTTAATATGTTTTTTATATTTCATTAAATGAAATAATTGAATTATTAATTATTCAATTAATTAACAAATATAAAATAACTTTTGAAAATAGTTTTTAAAATAGATTATGTCAAATTTGAGTTAATGTCAAATATGAGTTAATGTAATAGTGCTAATTGTTGAGCTATGGTGACAAGATCTTTTGATTTCCATAATATTTTTATTATAAATGTATGAAATCAATTGTAACTTAAATGAGGAATTTGTAGTGTTTTTCTCTAAACGCCATAATGGTCATTATAGAGCTATTCCACTATAAATAGAGGTCCAACCTCATTAGGTTAAGGTTGAAATCTTTGAGATTAAGGAATCCATTTTGAGAGCAAATTTGTAAGTCTTCCGTGTTAGCTTTAAAAAAGTGTTTTCTAAATCTAAATAAATCGTCTCATATGTTGAGAATACGATCTATCATATATTGAGTGTGATCTTGCTACGTTCATCACGCCCACACGTGCTTATTCGAGGTGAGGAGAATTGACGAAGAAGATCGAAGGTTGATTTTGTATCCGTGTAAAGTAAGCTACAAAGGTACAATTTCTTAATCATTTAGATTATATCTAAATAAATATTTTTAAATACATATTATTATTATTGTATTATAACAACGATCCGTTTTATATTCGTGTTAAAATTTTTTTTCATAATACATAGGTTACGGTCGTTACCATTGTTATGAATATCTGTAATTCTACCGTGCGAGGAAACCTAAAAATCAACACCATAACTCCCATCCAAACATATAAGTTTGAACCTCTAATGACTGGGTGGACAGTTTCAAATTTGCATAAAATAAATTCACAATCCTCTCACAGTAACTTCCACCCAATCGGCACAACCCGGCTAAGCCAGCCCCCTCAAACAATTGTTCAATTTCCAACTCAGCCAAAGACTCGAAGTCTACTCTTCTAGAAACAATAATTGAATGATATTTAACATCAGCTTCATACCGTTCCTTCGTGTAGGCTGTCCTGAAGAGTGGGAAGTGGAAACTTGCTGCAACAGGTTGGAAACAGAATAGTGCACCTTCTATTGGTCGTTGTTGAGGCTGCGGTTGAGGTTGAGGTTGAGGTTGTGCTTCAATCTCGGCTTTAGCTACAATTGCGCCATATCCAACAACCGTGGCTCCTCCATCTTCACTTGCCGCAGATGCTCCCAATTGCACCGCGGTTGCGGGTGCTCCATCTTTCATCGCGGTGGTTTCTCCTTTCGCTGCGGGTGCTCCATCTTGCACCGTGGCTACTTCAGTCTGGTGAAACTAAGCTACGAGGTCAGTTGCAAGCCGACGGTGTTCACGGGAAAATTTCATCATTTCTGCCTGTGGTTGCGGGTGAGTTTGTGACGGACCATCTTTTCGTTTTAGCGTCATTTTCTTTGCATGGGAATCCATTGGTATCGATTACACAGTGTGGAACGAAGGTCTGAGAGTACAAATGTTCGCCGAGGATATCGTGGTTTGCGGTGAACTTGTCGGAGCGCACGATCGATTCTTATGTAGTAGGACAAAAAAACGCAGAACGAGACATGATGAACCACAACAGATCAGTATTTAGTCGCCACGGTTTATAGTCAACCGTGCAACTTAGTATTAAACCGCTGTGGTTATTGGCAACCCACAACGGTCATATATGGTCCACGGCGAGCCATCTATATTATAAAGTTATATTTTTAAACTATTGAATCGCTACAGATTAGTAGATGAGTCGCCGCTGATCAAAGTCAATGCATTTTATGTCAAACGTGACAGCAGTGTTAGCGGTTACTTTTTTCTATAATCCAATGGTTACTTTATTAACAAAAAAAATTTAATTATTAATTTTTCATTAATTCTAAAGTACAAATATTAATTTGTCATTTTTCCTTAAAATTAAATGTCTATATGTCAAGACATTGTCCCCAAAAGAAAGACATTCAAAGTCTTAAGGATAGCGTCGAGCAAATATCGTATTTATATAATTTTGAGGGACGTGCCATTGTTTTAGTGGACAACAACCTAACCTTTTCTCACTATTATAATTTTTATTATTTCTTCATTTTTATGTTCATGGTTATCTGCTATTCTGCGTACAGCTGGTCATACCTATGAACCTATCCATTTCTAATCCGTTGGCCCTCCCAAAGTTTGGCATTGTTCAATTCTTTTTGGCATCTTGCGCTGCAGGTAGCTGGGAGGGAGGGTTATGGTCACACCCATCCATGTAGTAAAAAGGAGTCACTTTGAAGGGCAACCACACATGGTGGAGATGGGATAAGTCCAAGAAGTTTGATGAGATTTATATGTCAGTTTGGCAAATCTCGCAGAGAATCAGAAATCAAAACTTTGGCATATTTTATATATTTTTCTCACTCGTGATATACTATTAAATCCAACCTAAGTAATTTTATTTTTATAATTAAACTAAATAAAAAAAAATTATTCATAAATTATAAATTATGTATTTTTTATTTTTCTAAATAATATGAGATAATATATTTTCACTAATATAAGTCGAATCCTCATTAATATGGATAAGACCTTTACTTGAGTCATCATTACCTTCATAAAACAAGCTGCCATAATCTCCTCCCTTTTAGGAACCTAACGTCTTCGTCAGCCGCACTTCGGGTTAAGCTTTGGGTTTGATGCAATTTGTAACGTCATAAGTTATCTCAGTACAATATTATCTGCTTTGATCTGGATTTTCACACCATTTTGTTTTTTAGGTTAGCCTAAAACGTATTTTTACTTATAAACAATATATTTTTCACTATCTCAAACAATATGGGATTGTGCATGTAATATCTGTCAACTTAATTTAATTAATTTTTTTAAAAAAAGAAAAAAATATATTTGCAAATCGGGAAGAACGTTTTGGAAACACCTCCCTCTGTGACATGGTTGATTAACGTATGGGGAGGAGTTTCCTTCTGAAAATCCTCTCCTTCTCCATTCAAATCACCGGCGCCCTCAACCTCTTATCTCCATCTTCTCTCGCGGTGAAGCTGTCCCTTCAAGGAGACACTATTTTAGGCCAATTTGGACGAAGTTTGAGACTGCCAATTTGGACAAAGCTTAAGACTCTATGGTCGAGTTCCTTGTCACCGCAGTAATTCCATTTTCCACAATTTTGTAAATTTCAAGTTTTAGATTGAAATTCTGAAATTTTGGTTGGATTTTGGAGAAGGAATCAGGTTGGATTTCTCGTTAATAACCAAAACACTCACAATCGGAAAAGCTAGAGAATATCGAAGGTAAAAATCCAATATTTTTCTTCAAATTTCTCCTATGTTTCCTAATGATTTTACTTTGGAAATTGAGATTTTGCTGGATTTGATTAATTCTGAGCTTTGGTTGAATAGAGGAATCGATGTTGTTGAATTGTATTATGAACGAATCCGGCGATTGAATCACTCAGACTGCGTAGGCATTAGCACGCCGAATCGCGATGTCGCGGAGTGTGAGACTTTTGGCTTCAATCAAATAGATGACTAGCCGAGACTCTCTGTCTCGGCCAAAGTTGAAGTCCCCTGCGTCGTGAGGGACAATGTCTACGTTTTGGCCATAAACACTGGTCGCAGTTCAAATATGGTGGACTGCAGACCATGACACCGTGGACGGCAAGTTTTGGGCTGTCGGTTTTGGACTATGGTCCAAACCATATGGGTCGCGGTCCAGAACCTTTTGGGTACAATCTAGGACCTTTAAATGGGTCTGTTTAGGCCTATTTTGGGCTAAAACTTGAGTATTCTTTTATCCAATTATATTAGATTAAATTTTAAATAAAAATTGGTAATGTTTTGGTATAAAATTTTGACTAAAAGAAAATTAATACCTTCATTTTTATAAGTACCCAATTATTAAATTAAAATCCTTGGGCTATTGGATTTGAGTCTTTTTGGATTTTGGGGCTTTAGTCGATAAAAACCCACTTTGAGGTAGATATTTATTTTTATGCACTGCATTGCATAAGTTTTATAAAAATGAATATTTTGAGACTTGTCTCATATTAAAATGACTTGTCCATTTTATGGTCGTCAGATTTTTAAATTATATTTAATTTTTTCACTGTACACGTTTAAATTATGCATGCTTATTATATTTATGGATCAACTCGGTCGTATGAACCGAGTTTGATCAACCTGATTTGAGGTCTATTTTATTTTACACACATTTGACTGTATGAGAATATGTTTGTTTGTTGTTAACTAAAGTAATGAGACACCTGTATGTGTCATATCCATGCGCAAAAACCTATACCTGATCAGGGTATTTTATGTGTCTTTCTCGATTGCTGAACATTGCTTTTATTCTGTTATATGTCTATGGCATGGAATGTCCGAAGTCCGTGAGTGATTCAATTTTCATTGTGATTTTTAATAGTATAATAAGGGTCTATTTTAATTACGTACCATGTATTAGTGTACGGTTTTAAACATGTGCCCTTATGCACGTATGTTTTTTAAATGAATTTCTAAAATGTGATTTTAAATTCATACATGCTTTAATCAACATTTCTTTTTAAATAAAATTATTAAATCCATATTGAGTTTAGTCAACTCACCCCAATAACACCTTTCAGGATTTTATCATTCGAACTTCCAGTTACTGAGTCAAGATTAGATCGAACGAAATTTTATTATATTTCTGTACTTCAATAATTTATTCTTGAGAGACCATATTTGTAAGGCAAATTTTATTAAAAATAATTGTAATCCCTAATTTACTTTTACGCATAATTATTTTATTTGGATTATATTATTATTCTATCTAATATCACTGTTGGATCTGTTAAGCCCACATTTTTTGGGTCTTATCTTGTAATAATTATTTTAAGTCTTCCACTACCAATTAGTAAATTTAAGTGAAATGTGTTAGGCGATTCGGCCCTTAGGATGGGGTCATTCTCTTTTCTGTCTTGGGTCCCTTATGGGTCATGACTGTGCACTTTCAATTATAAGGATTGAATCTTTACTTTGGCTATTTTTACCTTCATAGGCAGACTACCACATTATTTCTCCTATTTATGAAATATTAATTGTTTTTTAATAAAATATATATTGATAAAAGTTATTCTATGAAAGGTTTGTTTGATCAGTATGGTAAATTCATATATATATATCCACTAAGGACAAGTATTTGTGGAAAGGAATGCATTTGCGGTTAATAGGAAAAATGAGTAAAACATTGCCGTTCGGATTGAAGTACATTGAAAGTTAGAATTCGTAGAGAGAAATGCATCTATGGCAAATAAGTATAGCACAAAACATCATCGTTTGGACTAAGGATCCACAAGGAATAGTGAATATTGGAGTGTAGGCATCCGCAAAAAGGAACGCGTTAGCTTACCAAAGAAATGTTGTCATTTGGATAAAGGATCTGCAAAAAATAGTAAGTATTGTAGGAGTGTAGGTGGTCGCAGAAAGGAAGGCACTCGTAAACCAAGGAAACGTTATTGTTTGGATCAAGGATCTGAGAAAAACAGTAAGTATCACGAGAACGTAGGTATCTACAGAAAGGAACGTGTCTGCAAACCAAAGAAAATGTTGTTGTTTGGATCAAGAATACTCAAAAAACAGTGAGTATCCCAGAAGTGTAGGCGTCCACAGAAAAAGTGTGTTCGCAAAAAAATGAAGGACGTCGTCGTATTATGCCCGGGGGTGTTCGTCCACGCCCTAGTCACAAGTATAAAAAGAGAAATTTATGAGAACCTTGAAACTATTTTATTGGAGTTGATTAAAATAATCTTGTCCTAAAACTCTTTTAAGGATAATGAAATGTTTGGGAAAACGAGGTAGATCTAGGAGTGATCGGATTTGCACTAAAAAACTTGAGGTAAGTAATCTAGTGTGTGCATGGCCTTCGGGTCTATAACACAAGGTACTAGGTGAAGTAGTTGTAATGATATATATATATATATATATATAATATGATTGTTTGATGACTGTTATATTGTGATTGATATGAAATTAGTATCGACTCCCTCTACTTATTGATATTTGTTGTTATAATGGTAATGTGGACTGATGACCAGTTGGTTGGTTTGATATATATTGTTAGAGGATGATTTCCATTTCAGTATAGTGATGATACTCGAGGATTGTTGATATAATGTTATTTATACTTTGTGATGATGATTTGTTGGGTTTAGTGTTAATGTGGAGGTGAAGTTTGCATGACCTATATAGTTGTCTGACGCGGTTTAATATGAGATGAATATTGAGGATATTATGTTGGTTGTGACTGTATGTTCATGAGTATATTCTATGCATCACGAAAAATATTTTCTAAGAAAGAACTGAAAATGGGTTTTTCATACTTACTTTATATGAAAGAAAGAATGAACGAATGAAATGAAGAAATGAAAGAAGTTTTGGCGATTCGGTATCCATGTAGCTTTGGAGGTTTATCCTCCAATGTAGCTTTGGTGCTTGTGTCCCTCAGTGGAGCTCTGATGGACTTATTGTCTAATAATTTAGCTTGATACCGAATCCCAATGAAAAAGAAAGATCGAATGAACGAACGAATATGAATGAAAGACAAACTGTAAAATTTTCATAAGCAGCATGTGCATCATTCATATATTCATGGTCTCATGCATTACTTGCTAAGTTTTAGATTTATAGATGAACTTTGTATTATAGGTGAGAAAGTTTTGGATGAACTAAGTGTAGTTTAAGAGAGCATGTCCGTGATTAGTACTTGGTGTTGTTGAGACACTTTTGACCATGGGTTAAGGTCTAGAGATGAAAAGTGATTTAAACTATTTTTTTATAATATAGATTCTATTTTATGGATATGAATTCTTTTATCGTTATGGATGACTTAAAACAATTACTTTAAAAATGTGAATTATGTTTTGGTAAAAGTCTTTCGTTGTGTTTTATTTTAAAGGCATGTCTTATTTAGTTAAAATTTTTAAAAAGATATGTTTTAATTATTTTTAAAAAGAAATAAAAGAGAATAATTGAATAAATGTTTGTTGGCTTTTTAAATATTTTTCCATAAGTTAAAAAGGGCATTACACTTGTCTTACGATCTGCTACTCTTGTTGCTGGCGAGCATGAGCTATTGGTTGATCTAATAGTAATACCTATGGATCAGTATAGCATGATCCTAGGTATGAATTGGTTGAGCCATTATAAGGCTAAAATTGATTGTCATCGGAGAAATATAACTCGTATGTTAGAAGATGGGCAAGTTCTTGTGCATCAATGTAATGTTAATATGTTTCCTATAGACCCCGTTTGATGAGCCAGTTTGGGTGGTCGGAGAAAATTAGAGTTTTATTAGAGTGTTTTAGGTATTAGCAGTGACATATTTTAGTCAGGCAGGATCTACAAATATTGCTAGTCTATGATTTTCCAAATGTTTTTCTTAAGGATCTGCTTGGGTTGCAACCTGACCACGAGATTAAGTTATGTATTGACTTAGTGCCCAACTTCTCGAGTTTCGATTGCTTTGTACTACATGACTCCCATTAAATTAAATGACTTGAGAACTCAGTTAAATGATTGATCGAAAAAAAATTCATTTGTACTAGTACTTTGTCATGAGATTTACCAATTTTATTTGAAAAGAAGTAAGACTGTTTGCTACATTTATGTATTGATTATCAGAAATTAAATCACATTCTAGTTAAGTACAAATATTCGCCACCAAAAATTGATGATCTATTTGGTCAACTTGAAGGGTCTATGTACTTCTTAAAGATTGATTTGAGATCTGGTTACCACCAGCTAAAGATCCGTAGAGAAGACATTCCTAAAATAGCCTTTTAGACTCGTTATGGGAATTTTGAGTTCTTCGTACTCTTGTTTGGATTAACTAATGCACTTCTACCTTTATGGATCTTATGAATCGAGTCTTCCTATCTTAGCTCGACTAGTTTGTGGTAGTATTTATCAATGACATTCAGATATACTTAAAGACTCGTGATGAGCGTGTGGAGTATCTAAAAGTTGTTCTACAGATGTTACGTGAACATCAGTTATATGCTAAAAGAGAGAAGTGCAACTTCTGGATTATGGAGGTGAAGTTTTTAGGCTATGTTGTTTCTCAAAATGGTATTTCAGTGGATTTAGCCAAAGTTGACCTATTGTTGGATTGGAAGCCACCCAAGAACTTACCGAGGTACGTAGTTTCTTAGGTCTAGTTGCTTATTATCGTCGATTTGTGAAAAAAATTTCTTTCTTGCTATGTCATTAACTCTGTTGACTAGAAAACATGTTAAGTTTATTTGAGACAGCAGGTGTGAAACAACATTTGAAGAGCTTAAGCAGAGATAGACCATTGTAACAATTTTAGTAGTGCTTTATGAACGTTTTCCGAATGCAGTGTCTACAAATGCATCTAGAATTGGTTTGGGCTATGTTCTGATGCAACAGAACATAGTCATAGCATATGCATTTTGATAGTTAAAAATGCATGAGCGAAATTATCCTACCCACGACTTAGAGTTGGCAGCTATTATCTTCGCTTTGAAGATAAGGTAAAGTCACTTATATGGTGCAAAGTTTGAGGTGTTTTCTAACCATAAGAGCTTGAAGTATCTATTTACCCTACATGATTTGAACCTCCAACATTGCCAATGAATGAAATATATGAAAGATTATGACTTCTCTTTGGAGTGTCATCTTAAAAAGGCAAATGCTATGGTCAATGCCTTGAGAGTCACCATCCTCATGGTTATCTACCATGTCTTGTATTGGAAGACTAGAAAAGATATTTGATCATTTGAGATTATGAGCTACAGCATCAAGATAATGAACAGTTAGTTAAAGTGTTGAATTTGGTAGCGACTCTTACACTTTTGTAGCTTGTTAAGAAAAGATGAAGGAGAAATTTGGTCCAATTCAAGCTGGTGAGTAGTTTGATGGTCGGAAGATCAGTCTTGATGGTTTTCTATTTTTCAGGGACCATGATGTAGTGCCCAGTGATCCATATTTGAGGCAGACAGTTTTAACAGAGACCCATACTATACATTTTGGTAGCACTAAGATGTATCATGACCTGAAGCGTTAGTTTTGGTGGGTAGGAATGATGCGAGATGCAGCAGAATATGTGACTAAATGTTTAACCTATCAGTGAATTAAGACAGGACATCAGAGACTAGCTAGATTGTTGCAGCCCCTACCTTCGTAAAATGGAAATAGGATATAATTACTATAGATTTTGTTATCAGTTTTGTCACGACCCGGTGGTGGGCCTAACAGAATCGCCAGATCTGGTAACCCGATCCTTGTAGAGAATCTGATCGCCCAACCCAAGGATATGAGTAAGCAGAAGTCTTTGTTAGCCTAAGTATTGTTAGGCTTATTTGTTTTGAGGATGTTTGTGTTGATTGAAATTATAAGTTTTTTGTTTATAATTATACTTAATTGTATAATCATTATATTTATATTTATATTTATTGGAAATACCCTCAATATGGGTATTAAAGTGTGCTAACATGTTTATCTAAGTTCATGTAGTGAATATGTATCAAATTGAGACTTAGGAAAATAAAGGATGGCAAATGGGAGGTGATGGGGTCGAGTATAATGACATTTTGTTCGACCAAAAACACTCTGTAAAGGCTGCGGTTGAGGACGTGGTTGACGAGAGTGGCTGAAAAACATCATAGTGCACTCCTAGGATTCGCGGTTGACAATGTGGTCAAGGACTCGGTTGATAAGACCGACCAAAAATGTACACAGATTACCCGAGGATTTTTGGTCGAGTAAACGAACGAAGTCGCGGTCGAAGCACACGACAGAAATTGTACATAGAGAGCACCAAAGGTTTTTGATCCAGTAAGCGGTTGAGGAAGACAAAAATGGTCAACCAAAAATGTGCAAAACACACAAAGGTTAGTTTCTAATGGTCGGATGTGGTCGACTAAAAAAGAATTGGTCGATCGAATTTTTACTATCTATAAATATATGACATTCCGAGGCTCATTCTAACCAACAGTAATTGAGGCGAAGCCTTACCAAATTTGACACTCAATTCCGAATCATTTATTGAGCTTGTAAACCTAACTCATATCATCCTTAAACTTGAGTGTTGTATTTGGGAGAGTTATGATTTTGTCCGTAATTTTCATATCCACAATTGTACTCCAACGCAAACGGAGATGCCCTATGAATTAGTCAAGCAAAAGGTGATGCCCCATAATAGTCGAAAGCAAAGGGTGACGCCCTGAGAAAGAGTCAACTTGTAAAAGTTTGGTATGCACCCATGAAGCCAATCCATACTGACCGGGGAGGTTAGTGAGTGAAGGATCTCTCCAAGTCGGAAACTTGAAGTGCGAACGTAGGCGGGATTTGCCAAATCGTGTGAACAAATTGGTTTGTGTTTTCTCTTACCCTATCTCCTTTACTATTGTGCTAATTGTTTATTTATATGCAATAAATCACATAGGATTAAAAAAACTAATATTACACAAAAAATATTAGAACGCATAATTCATCTACCCCCTCCCCTCCCCCCTCTATAGGCGCCCCTCCCTCCTCTATAGGCGCATATCGATCCTACAATCTTAACATAAGATTAAGCTCAAAACCCAAATCACATAGGTTAAGATCCACAGAGTGATCATCACTAACAGATAGTATAATAATAAACAAAAGAAAGTATTGTGCATGAATTAAACCAAATAACACCGAACGACAAATTCCAAACGTACCCGGTATGAAGGAATCAGACCAACAAACCTCCAAACATCCAAGAGAAGATCAATACACCCACCCGAGGACAACACCCCATGACAACCCATTCAGATCCCATGCACCAAACCTACACCTTAACCTAGGAAAAATAGAGTCAAAATGGTGAGTGACAAACTCAGTAGGGAAATCAATACTAAATGCAATGCATGCTAAAAACTATTTTTCTCATCTTTTTGAAAATCATTGCCATTCTTTTCATTATCGTACATTTTAAAACAACTTTATCATTTTATCAAACCAGCCCATGGCCATCGATACAATCTCATTAAAACTTGATGTATACATAGGCAGTTATATCGCAAAATATGTCAACATTGTTTTTCGTGCAAAAACATCATCAGTGAAGAGGGATGGTCGCTCAAGGACCTATTTGACACTCATCAAAGAATAGGTGGCTATCTATTGGTAGCAACACCTTATGAGGTAGAGGAAATAGCAATGACGGTCATTTGGAGATCCAACACGTCACCTTAGTTATCGATAAGCTAAAGCTTCGCTACGACACAACTCATACGATTAAATAAAATAGATAAGGTTGTTCGTGATGAATTGCTTCTCAACTAAAATACCTATAGGTTCCTAATTGACTAGGGATGTCGATGAGCAGAGCTACAAGCTGACACGCCACCCGTCAAATGGAACGGTATTAGCATAGGCAAAACTCATCAACTGATAACTTTCCAACCAGTGTGACTAAACACCCTGGCCAGGTTCTGGGGCTTGAAACCCAAGGACGAGTCATCATCGTCTCATCTCCATTTTGACTTTCGGGGCTCAAAACCGAAGGACATGTCACCAATGCTCCATCCCTATTTTGCACATACAATTAATCAACTTTCACACAATATAAGGTTTTGCGGGATAGCCTTATGATGCTATAGCTACAAAGTGCCTAAAACATCAAGAGGATTCATTCTCCCAACATATATGCACAAATATCAAACAAACATATGTGTGCAAAACATCAAACAATATACTATGTATGATAAAGTAAACATGAGAAAACATACATATACATAAAAATAGATGTATTGTTGAAACAGTTCCCATCGAGTTTTCAAGTGTGGTATCCCACAAAATATCAGTTTTGAAAACATGATGCAATGTAGTGTAGAAAGTATAAAAATCTCTACCTCGATAATGACCATGACAACCTTACCGACTAGCTAGCTCCACGCACTATTAGAAGTGAGAGTCGTACCACTGACATATCAGGAACCTATAACAAGGCCGATGTTAACATCCTAGCAACCACACAAGGGGTATAATAGAAATCATAAACCGTAAACCCAGCTAGACTAGAAGGACCCACCCAAGACTTCCAGGTTCAATGAGAAATGAGAAATGACAAGTTTCCTACACCTTGAGTCAAGAATCTACATGAGCGAAAACAAGAAATGGTTGACGAAGCTAAGTGAAGTTCACTAAATCCAACATCACGAAAGAAATTGTACGGTCGACCAAGAACATAACCAAGGTCGACCCTGCACTCATCAGATAACCAGAATGATGTGTAAATATGGGAAAAATATTATGGAGTAATTAAAGTATAAAGTTTTCAAGAAAAATGGTGCATTATTGGTTTTCGGTTGCGTCGCGATCGATGCGCGATTGTGGCTTGCGTCCGAAAAGTGTTACGGATCATCCCTAGTTTTTACGACGATGCTAGGTCAGCTGTTCACATCCAAAAATGCACCCTGTCTACAATATGGGTTTTTGGTCGATCCGCGGTTGGGTGCGGATGAATGCGGTGTAGGAAGATTTGAATCTGTCTAATTTCGTTGACTTTTTGGTTGACATGCGATCGAGGCTCGAACGCCTTCACTCGACCAAAAATACAATTTGAAGGAAAATGAAGAATTGGGTCGACATGCAGTCGGGGCTTGGATGCCTTCCCTCGACCGAAATCGCACAATTCTGCAAAATTAAAATACACGAGTGTTTTGTCGTTCACGCACTAAAATCCCACTCTGGCAACAAACTAGCAGCTCTCCCACGTCAAGGCGACCCTCCCCATCCTAGTAGGTGACTGACCGTCACTTCTCCTAGCTCCAAGTAAGGTCTCCACGCTATAAGCAGTCCAGTTGAGTCATTCTCAGCATTTTCATTTTTCTTCATGCATGAGTGCAATCTCTGGTGTGCGAGTGTTCTGTGTCAACTAAGCTAAGAGAAGTGTGTGTTTATTAAAGGGATATGTTGTGCATTGAGGGAAGGAGATTGTGAACTGAAGGGAAAATTTTGGGTTGGACAACTCGTTGCTACATTTCTTCCAGCATATAAATTCTTTAACGATTAGCAATCTGAGGTAAGAAATGGGTAGAGTCATTAGCTAGTGGAGGCCCTACCTACAAGCAGTGTCTATTTGTCTTCAATATTAATGTTCTGTGATTTCTTTCTTGTAAATCAATGCTTAGCTTTGTAGAGAAAGTGATGATGTTTCCTGTTAAAAATATAGTCTCTGCTGATGACCCCTATGATATGAATTGCCCAACTGTAAAATGCTCTACGACATGTTAATTATGAATAAACTGTTGGTTAAACTCTTAGTACTTTCTATGTAGATAACTCCCTATTAGTAGTTGTAAACATTAACTCTCTGTTACTCGCTGATTATTGATTGTGTTTTCCTTTGAATGCTCTAAACATTATTCCTGCTCACTGCTTCGATGGTCTTGATATACCATATTGTTGTTTAACTTATCATTGTTTCCTTACTACTTGCTAAATAGGGATGTTTTCCTTGATGTGATCATGTTTAGTTAATCTCTATTGTGAATTGTCTCATTCCTGTAAATACGAATGGGTTGTTAGTCCTAGTTAAAATATTGTTATCAAACCATGTTTACTCTTTTAAAGATTATACTGTCTCTAGTCATTTTATTTATGCTTAATTCATGTCATCGACTAAATAACATGTTTCCACTTACAATTAAGTGCTGTAGTAAAATAATGCTTTGCAATCCACATTGAGCACTTAGCTAATAACAAGATAAATTGTTAGGTTGTATTAGATAACTTTGAATCATGACTCCATGTTTTACAGCATGTTAATTGTTTTATCATATATCCTATTCTATGTTGTACTTTTATTCCATATTAATTGCTATCACATTTTAGTACCTCATGTTAGCTCATTATTCCTCGTATTGTGTTGTGTTGCTTGGATTTAATTTAGTTGAATTTGTTTCATTTCCGTAATATTGATATGTTATTGTAGTTATGGTTTTGCATTGACATGCATCATAATAATAGAAACAAGTAGGAATGTCATGCTTGGGTGGATATTCATATGCATTTATGTGAGGAAAATGGATGAAGAAAATGAATGTAAAAAGGGGAGTGGGAGGATTGAAGAGAAGTTCAAATCTAACCAGGTAGACTCCAAGAATTATGCCCTTCCCTTGTCGGGTTGCGAGAGCTTGTCTACCCTTGGTGGGTAGAAGTCGACAAAGAGACTATTCTCTCCGCCACAAATTCTTCCAATATCCCAACTCGACGTATGAGTAATGGATGTAAGAGAAAGAAATGAATAGTTTGGATTCATTCTAATATAATGTGTTAGAGGCATACATGATATTACATACCTCATTTCTTGTTGGGCCTTAGGCTCACAGTTTGCTTGTGGTGTAGGTGATTGTAGAGATGTACTGGTTCTAGGAGTGGAGGAAGAAGCGTTTCTTGTTGAGCCTGTGGGTTATCTAGCTGAATCGACCTGAGAGAGTTATGGCTAGCAAGAAGAAGAAAATGCTATTTTGAAAAGGTTTGAAAATAGATAATGTTTTGTAAAACTATTAACTCACACTTTAATCTTCAAACCGTATTTTGAATTTAATTATGTTTCCGCTTTAACTCTGATTTAATTTATGTATTTCATATTTTCTCGCTCGCCTTGAGTACATACTCTCATTTGTTTCAAATAAATAAAAAGAAAATTTTTCATGGTAATTAATAAGGAAAAAATTAAAGAAAAATTGACGCAGGGCGTCACATAATGACTCTAATCAACTTTAGGGTTTTGCACATAAGAATATAATACATACAACTATTATATTATTCCAGTTAACAATATCATAAACAAATACATCATCTAACAATCGAATGTGCTTACTGAAAATAGGACCCCCACATAGGTCAATCAAACTTGTTTCGCACAACCAAGATAATCAATTAAAATGTTATGCATGCTCAAATTTAAATGTGTTAAGTGAAAATACATGTACTATACGAAAATCGGCGAGCCATCAAAATGGACACGTAATTTTATATGAAAACATGTCTCAAAATAAAATTTAGAAAATAATACAATGTTGGACATATATAGAAACCCCTATCTCGAATGGGCCTACCAATAGCTAAGTCAAAGCCCAAGCAAATGAGAATCCAATCGGTCCAAATTTGTCATTAGTCCATTGGACCTATCAAAGCATACATATTCAAATCAATTCATTTTTCTAAAATTTCAAGGGTTTGTTGGAACCAATAACCAAGATAGGAACCAACTTGAAAAACTGACAAAACAATCCCGAAAATTTTCAAAATTTTAATGGCAGAATATCTGTAATTGCCTCCTTAAGTACCATATTAACAAATTAATTAATTATAAAAAAGAATAACTTACCCTCAATTAAATTGGGAGATGTTACAATTTGTGAGTTTAGACTTATTTAATGTTACCTCAACTTGATATTCTATTTTCTTTTAATTTTAGTATAGTTACTTTTGGACATATATTCTGATGCACCTCAAAGCCCGATCACTCAGGCTTGAGCAAAGGAGTTTCTAACATCTTTATTTATTTTGTAGGTATCTCTTTCCTAGCTAGTTTGAAAAGAATATTTAGTTAATTACACAAAGAGGAGTCCATGCATTTGGACAAGTGGAAGTCAAGCAAAAATATAGAAGAAATGGTAGGCTTTACAAATCTGCCTAGAATTTGACCTCCGAACATTCATGGGAACTTCTAGCATTCTGAAAGATTTTATATCAAAATATGTTCTTCATGAAGATTGTAGTCAAAATTCTAAGCTTTCCAGAATCTGTTTTTGTGGTAAATTTGGAGCTTGTTTTCTATGTCAAACGCATATTTAACAGAGAGATAAAAACTAACCAATGACCTTTTTTTGTGTGTTTTATTATTTTAAGGTTACTTTTGTAATTTGGTTTTGAGGGCATTTTTGTAATCTGTGTTAGGGATTCTTTGGAGGGGTTTTTAGCCTCCCTAATGCAGCCCTAATCAAATAATTTTGAAACCCTAAAATCGCAGTTGCAACCTGTTCAAAGTTTTGTCTCTAACAAGTCTGGTGTCATTGGTTTTTGCTTCATCACGGAATCATCACCAAACGCCTTCTTCTCATCATTCTTGCTTGATCTTGAAGAGGAAGGTTGTGCTATTTCTCCCAACACTTTCTTCTTGGAGGTGTCCATGGCGTGGAGGAGTAAAAGATTGAGCAAAAGCTAAGGTGGAGTGTCCTTTCTCAAAAAGGGTCCGAACAAGTCGCTTTCCTTAGTTGTGTGAGGTTTTGCGGACTAGCTTAGTAACTCGTTCTTGTTCTCTAGATTTTTTTGTTATTCTTGTTTGGCATTTTGGATTCTAATTGCTCTATGGATATTGTTTAAGTTTTGCAATTTAATTGTTGCTTGGAGTTTAGTTAAATCGAAATTTGCAATTGTTTGTTGAGATAGCCGAAATCTATTTTGTTTAGAGCTATTTCTGAGCTGCTCATTGTCTCAGGCATAACTCCGTTGGTGTTACGAATTTGAGTCTGACATTTTGATGATGTAATCCTCTCTGAAATGTGATGAAATTGATATATCTTTATGATATTTGGATGTATGATTGTGATTTTGCGCATGGGTATTTGAAGGTCGCTTAATTTGTATTTGTGGAAACTGTTTTCGAGATAGATTTTTGTTTCGACTCTCATTCCATAGTGTTTTTAGTTGTGAATTTGGGACTGGACCTTACTCTTTTGTACTTCTTTAAGCCATGTCAATTTGAACGTCATTGGCTGCCTACCCTAAAAGTTCTATCTGTTTGAATCTGTTTTTGCCTTAGCCGATTTGGTCCAAGTGTTGATTTGTCTCTTGGCACCTTGGGGCACATCATATGCTCACTTTATCTCGATATCACTAATGCACCTTTGAATTAGTTTAGTTGGTTGGGTCCTGACTATTTTAATTTTATGTAAGTCTTCCACTGAGAAGTTAGATTTTAAAATTAAAGATCAGACGGTTCGGTCTATTTTGGATTAGATCGTTTCCCATTCTATTTCGGATCTCTTTTAAAATGCGACAAAACATCACCATTATAATCAGAATGATCCATTCTCAGTGAGGTGTAAACAAAGCAACATAATTATAATACAACTTAATCTAACGTATGCTTTTTGTTATTTCTCATTATTACAAAGACCATAAAAATAATTAAATCTACAGTTATTTTGGTATCATCTTATTAGTGGCAAATCAAACAAATCAATTAGAGAACCATTTCCAAAAATTTAGGGAAAATGACAAACCAACCATCCTAATTTGCAATAAATGGCAAGTCAACTATTAAACTACTTTTGTTAACAAAATAACTACTGAACTATGGAAAAAAGTCGCCACTAATATTGATGTCATGTTTGCCGTTAATGACGACGATCCGCGGTGGCTTGACGATGATCCGCCGTGGATTGACCACGATCCGCGGTGGATTTATAAGAAGAAAATTTTTTTCTTTTACTTAGTGCGACGATGAATCTTTGTAGATCAATAATTCTCTCAACTTTCAACGGTTTTTGATGCTTGAGGACTCATTTTTCATCATTTTTTTGCGATGCATAGGTAGGAGAGAACTGTTTTGTCATTCGGTGCATATCAGAGCAGATTCGAATAGGAAAAAAATAAGATCGTTTACTTGAAAACTTTGGAAGACTATAACTTTGTGCTCAGTCGACCGATTTGGACGATTTTTATTTTATTTCAAATAACTTTTTGAGATCTACGTCCTAGCAAGATGTCAAAGGTAGCTTGTCCTATTTTTGAGGTCTAAAAACGCTTCTAAGTCCTTAAATTTCCCTTACACAATTTTAAACCGTGAAACTCCGCACGTTTTCTTGCCTGAATCTGCTCTGATAAGCTCCGAATGACAAAAAAGATGTTTCCTACCTGTGCATCGTGAAAAGATGATGGAAAACAAGTCCTCAACCATCCAAAACCGTTATAAATTGAGAGAATTATTGATATACAAAGATTCACCGTTTCTCTAGATGAAAGAAAAGAATCTCGTTCTTATTAATCCGTCACGGATCGTGGTCAAGTCGCTGTAGATCGTCCTCAATCCGCCGCAGTTCATCGTCAAATTACCGCAATTGGTCGTCAATCCGCCATGGTTCGTTGTCAAGTCGGCAAGGTTCATTGTCAAAGCTTTTAACGGCAAACGTGACAGCGATGTTAGTAGCAACTTTTTTTTTCATAGTTCAGTGATTAATTTATTAGTAAAAAAAGTACGATTGTTGATTTGTTATTGATAGTAAAGTATGATGTTTGGTTTGTCCTTTTCTCAAAAATTATAAAAGAGATGATAGGAGAGAATTTAAATTATTTTTTCGAGGGATCAGTCACCAAAGTAACAACATTAATAATGTCTAATTAATATAAAAGATAATAATTTTTACATAAAATCTACAATATTTTGAAACTAAAATATGTTAATTTTAGTTTAGGTTTATACTTTTTTACAAGAAACTTTTATCAAGTAAAAGTGAGAAATCATTGTGGTCTAGATTTTTTTTATTTAATCCGAATAAATATGCGGTTTTCTTGCATTTAAAAAAAAAATATAGATAATAGAAATTATATGCAAATATTTTTTAAAAATAGCGAGAGAAATAATTAAAAATAGGTTGTAATACATATCTTTCTTTAATTAAACTGGATAAGCAAATATTTTTTAAAAACATGGAAGATAGAAATTCTATGTTTATTGTGGTCTTATCTAATTAATTAATTCTGCACAGTAATGCAAGTGTGGAAAAGGACCCGGCAAATGAAAAGCAAAATTTTAAAGAGGGAGAGGACACAGCCAGCCAACTCGATCATGTCTTTGTCCACTTGCTTTCCACAAATCATTCACCGAATGACATCATCGATGGCATCATTCTCCCGACAAGCCCACGACTGTCCACCTAATTTAAACTGTCTACGTGGCATCATCTCAACCGTCAAAGCTATCACCCTTCCTTTCCTTTCTCATCTCTTATATCAGTACCCAGTTATGCATATTAGCTTTTCTTCCTCCCGACACCTACGTTTGGCCATTAAAGTGCGATTCTTCTCTACCATCAGAAAACAAGAAGAGAGAGAGAGAGAGAGAGAGAAGAGGGTTTTAGAGAGAGTGGGAAAATGAGTGGTTTAGAGAGTGATTGTAGGTACAGACTGATTAATTTTGAGGAGACAGAACTGAGACTTGGGTTGCCAGGTGGTGGTGGTGGTGGAGGAGTAGGAGGAGGAGGAGGAGGAGGAGGAGAAGGCGAAGTCTTGAAGAATAATGGGAAAAGAGGATTCATTGAAACTGTGGATTTGAAGCTTAATCTCTCTTCAAAAGTTTCTGCACAGAAAGATGATAATTCAGAGACGATCAATCTTTCAAAACCACCAGCCAAGTATGTTTTTACATTCTAGGTTTTTTTTTTCTCCTTTTTCTTAGTTCAAATTTTTTTGTAGTAATAAAATTTTTGTTTCGGACGTTGTCTTGTGCCTAGATTCAGTAAATATTTATTTAATTTTTAAAATTTAGAAATTCTTATTTTCCATTAGCACTGAATTTATAAGTCTATTTTAATCTCTATCCACCCTAGAGCTAATAGCGATAGCTGCGTTTCTGATATTCTTTTTGTGTAATATTTTAGTTGTAATGCATAATTATTGATGTTATTATTTATGGTTTTTTTAATTAATATGGCTTTAAAATTCTTTATTATTTTTAATATCTTATTGAGGGATAAGACATTCTCGGAACGTGGCCACATGAAAGCCATATATATTTTTGCATTTCTGTGTTTCGAGGGTTGGTTTTATTTGGTTGTCGGGAAAACCTAAGAAAAAAACAAACCACATGGAATCTTTTTCTTTCTTTACGTCCAACCCATCTCAAAAAATGGAACAAGATGAGTAGAAAAGTCAAAAAGAAATTAAAGGACTAAAATTTAGAGACTTATTCAGTGGATGCAAAAAGAAAAAAAGAAGAAGAAAAGGAAAAGAAAGAATTAGGATTAAAGAGAGAATAGAATAATGGATTATTTTATTTAACTTTTCAGAGCACAAGTGGTGGGTTGGCCTCCTGTAAAATCAGCGAGGAAGAACATAATGGCTCCGAAAGCCACCGTAGAAGGAGGAGAGAAAGGCGGCGGTAATGGCGGAAGTGGAGCTTTCGTAAAAGTGAGCATGGATGGAGCTCCATATTTACGTAAAGTGGACTTAAAATTTTACAAGACCTACCAAGAACTATCTCTTGCCCTAACCAGAATGTTCAGCTCTTTCACCTCTGGTAATTTCTCTCCTCTCCTTTTTTATCCATCTTCAGCTCTGTTTAGTAGGAAGGAAATCAAGTAAAATAATCTTTCGAATCACGATCGAGTTTACTTCATGTAACTTCGTTCCATCATCCGACTCTAAATTAGGTTAACTGTTCAGTCTTATGTGACATGCCACATTATTTTTACTCCTTTTAGTTGTATGAAATATTTGTTATGATTTATTTTTTAAAAGGCAATTTGGAGTCAGAAGGAACGAAGGATTTGATGAAGGAAGGCAAACTAGGAGATGTATTAAATGGGTCGGAATACGTGCCTACTTATGAAGACAAAGATGGGGATTGGATGCTTGTAGGGGATGTGCCTTGGGAGTAAGTTCTTTAATTTATTTGTTCAATTTTAGAAAAATGTATTGAATTTTTGAGTAAATAAATTCTGTACCGCCTTTTTACAGGATGTTTGTTCATTCATGTAAACGTTTGAGGATAATGAAGGGGTCTGATGCCATTGGACTAGGTACAATTAATATAATTTTTATTAAAATATTAAATAGTTTTTTTAGGGTTTTTGAAAATTGAGAAGCTGAGTTTCTTTCCTATTTTTTGTTTTTTTCAGCAGTGGAGAAGTGCAAAAGCAGAAGCTAATGGGTCAGCAAGCGGATCGTTCGAACAGATGCTGAAGATGTTTATAAGACCTTGTTCTTGTTGTGAACACGCTTAAGTTACTGTAATCCTCCTTGGTTTATACTAATTAATTGTAAATGTTTTGGTTTAGGAAAATTAATAATCTCTTGCATGCGTTTTGATTTTATAGTTATGTGACACGTGGATGGATATGATGGAACCATTGCTTATCATGATTATGGAACAACTTCGCTAACAAGTGTATATGCATGAGGATTTGAAGCAGTAAAATAAGGACAAGAACGATTACAATGTAATGTAAGTAAGATATAAATAAACAAGAAGAAAAGAAGGGGAAGATCTTGCCAGTTTGACTTAAACCAGACGATTAGTTTCATTAACTTATGCAAATATTTATTATTATTTATGATTGAAGAAGTTATGGAAATGATCAAATTTTTATTTTATAAACGCCAACAGTACTTCGTTCTTGATTGTATTTTGTTAATTATGAAAGGTATATTGGTGTGAATACTTCAAGAATATCTTGGAAAATTATTCGGTCAATATTATTAATAAATTACTAAATTAGTTTTGAAAATTATTTAGCAATCAAAACTTTAAAAAGAGGAGTGGCGGAGAGACAGACTCAGACTCAGTTTGCATAGAAGAAAAGAAGGTAAGATGAGTTAATGTTTGTATAATGTCTTTTTCGTGTTGTTCTATTTCTCTATTAATGGTTATATAATATTGGTGTTTAATAGTAACTATTCTCCTAATTATATGTTATGCTTAAAAGGGAATCCGAAACAGAACGAGAAATGATCTTGTAACAACTGTGGGGCCCAGCCCAAATAAAAATAAAAATAATAAATAAATAAATAAAAAATAAAAAAAATAAATTCAAACTCCCCATTTCAGGAGAGTTGGTTTTCTTCTGGGAGATCCAGGGGCTGTTCTCCCCTATATCAACGACGAATGGGGGGAAATCATCCCCACTTTCCCCCATTTCAAAGTTTCAGATTTCCCTTCCTCCTTCCTCTTCGTCGTCGCTATCCGAGTTCAATCTCTTTGAGGTTGAAGGTCTGAGCAGCTGAGGTTAGTGTATCGATTTGTGAATATTCTTCTTCCTCTTTGGTGTGCCTTGTTAAAGGAATGTTTTCTCTCTAAAGGTGGAGGACGTAAATCGAGTTTTAGAGAATTGATCTGGAGAACGTATGGTTTCGGCTTCCAACAGTTTAGGACCTCATTCTTCAGTGGGTAAGTTTGATTCTCCTTCTTCAAATTCAGTTATGTTCTCTGTGAAGTTGGTTTTAATGGCTGCGATTTCTTCAAAGGTTGACGATTTGGGTTTATTTTGGTTATTCAACGTTTCAGACAGTGCAAGATTACATCCTTCATCAAGTGAGTTTAAGTGTTTTCTTCAAATTGTGTTTAGTTCTTCACAAAAATTTACTCTAATGAGCAATAATTTTCTAAAGGTTGCAATTATAAGGATTAGTTGAGCGTCCAAATTTAGCAAAGTTTTGGCAAGACAAGAATTTTACAAGGTATACCAAGAGAACCGATTTTTACTTTCTGAAGCCTCTGGATTTAATTGGTTTTAATGCTTAGATCGTGAACTAAATATTTTGGATTAAGTTTAGAATTGTGAAATTTATTCTGAAAGTCAGTGATTAGCTAGAAACTAGCTTTGTCGTGGACTAAACTGTTGGGCCACAAATATAAAGTGGATTTTTGACTATTACGGGCCAAACCTTGGACATAACAAAGTCTTGTTTTTCTCATTGGGCTGAATCAGAATGTATTTTAGTGGGTTAAATTAAATATTCAATTGGGTTATTATAATTTTGGACTAAGCTGTAGAAAAAGTCCTTTGATCAAATTAAATTGGTTATTAAATGTTGATTTTCCTTAAAATTATTCATGTTAGGTTTCAAAATTAGGAATATTGGATATATTGCTATTGGGCCTTAGTCAATATATGGAGTGGGCTTAACATTGATTGACCCAGCTTTGAGGTAGGGGTTTATTTTATATTTAACGCACTTTAATTATTAAAAGGTAAATATTAATTTCAATTGAACATGTTACAATTATTTACCTTTCAGTTCATTTACATTATTTATTTTATTTGTTAACTAGAGTAATGGGACAGCTGTATGTGCCGTGTCCCTGGGCGCAAAACCCTAACACTGATCAGCATATTTTTGGCTATTTGCGATCGCCTGAGTATCGCATTTGTTAATTTTGTTATTTAATTTATGTTCTTCAGTGACTCTTATATGTTAATGAGTTATTTAATAAATTGAAAAATATAATTAATTCATATAACATAAACGTTGAATATAAATTAATTCCCTACTGAGTTTAGTCGACTCACCCCAATTGACTTCATTTTTTTTTCAGGAATTAATATTAGTCCCTAAATTCCACCTCAAGAGTAGAATACAGAAGTTCATCCCATTCAAGTTATTTTTCTACTTTCTAGAGAAACTAGTTACATTAGTAAGGTTTGGACTTAATTTTTTTTATTTAATTTAAAATTTAGATGTTGTCTTTTAAATTTTAGACTAATTATTTCACGTTAATTGAAAGTCACTGATGGACCTTTTATTTGGATTTGGCTTGTAAGTTTTACTCTATTTCTACTACTATTTATTGGTTTTAAGTGAGGGTTGGATGATTTGGTTCCTTTTTGGGCCGGATCGTTCCCCGTTCTGTTGCGAGCCCACTTTGGCACGTGAAAGAAGAAGTGGTATCAGAGCCAGGTTCAATCTCTAAAAGTGACTTAAAGAAATCAAATAGCGTGAAAGAAATTAGGAAAAATATACTAATAATTAAATTTAGGATGATTTTAATATATACTGTGAAATATTTTCAGATATCAAAATGCCTCCGAGAAGAGCTCTTAGAAATCGTACTCCCGTAGCTCCTTTTGCTTACACAGCTGAATCGTAGCCAGCTGATCCTATTGTAGCTCTCAGAGATGTTTTACAAAATTTTTCAAGAGATAGCAACAATCAAGACCCTGAAATACGCCGTATGAATTTTTTATGCAACTTGGACGTTTAAGCCCAACCAAATTTGCTGGTAGTACTAATCCGCTAGATGCTGAGAATTGGCTAAGGATGATGCAGAAGAATTTGGCAACCATTGGAGTTCCAACGGAATATTGGGTTGCATTCGCCACATTTTATTTTGAGAAGATGGCTGAATTATGGTGGAAATCATTAAAGTTGGATTATCCGGTAGAGATGATGACATGGAGTCAATTTGAAATCATATTTAAAGACAATTACTGCAATGCGGGACATCGCCAGAATATGATGATTGCATATCACAACCTGGAGCAAGAGAGTTTGACAATCTTGGAATACTATGCCAAATTCATAGAATATTCGTAGTATATCAAAGATATGGATCTGATGGATAAGATGGTAAAATTTAGAATGGGGTTAAGACCAAAGATTCGTCATCAGTTGTCCGCATTTCAATTTAGCTCGTTATCAGAGTTTGTTTCTGCTGCTCAGCGAGTTGAGGCTGATCTTGAGGAGCAGTTTGGCGTGTATAGAGGTAAAAATGATAAAGAGCAAGGTGTTGGAGGAAAGATGACCTCGGAAAGATCAGAAAAAGGGTTCACACAGAGGTGGACATACTCAGACTAGTGCTGGTGGTCAGTTTAGTGGGGCACCTTATGCAGTTGGGCCTCCAAGCACTTATGTTTGTCATACTTGTGGACAGTCTGGACACTTGAGGAAACATTGCCCAATGAATCAGAGATCTACACAAGCAAATTCTACGGCTACACAGATGACACCATATAGACCAGGAGCTGGGACTGGTCATGGATTTTCTAGTCAGGAACCGCATAATCCTTCAGAATCTCAAACTTTTAATTCTCCACAGCCAGTTGTATTCAGGCCACCATTTCAGCATCAGTATCGACCTGCTAGAAATGACTCTTTCAGACCTCCTGGTTATCAGCAGAGCTTCGCTTCTAATGCCATTCCTGCGGGATCTTCTAGTCATGTTGCTGGGTCAGTTTCAAATTTTCCTAGAGGTGGTCATAGTGGAAATAGTAAAGGAAAAGAGAAAGCGACTGGTCAATCATATGCAGTTTCAGGGTCTGAGATTCCTGATCAGACTGGTCGGGGCGTTCTTGAAGGTACACTATCCTTCTTTAACACTACTGTTCATGTATTATTTGATACTGGAGCTTCGCATTCTTTTATATCTACTATGCTTGTTCATGCTATGGGTTTAGAAATTGAAAAGTTAGGGACTCCCTTGATCTTAAATACCCCTATGGATAGAAATTATGAAGTAACTTCTTTTATTCGATCTGCTACAATTATTATGTGTGAAGTTGAACTATCTGCCGATTTAATTATTATACCCATGGATCAATTTGACATAATTCTGGGTATGGATTGGTTGAATTTTTACAAAGCGAAAATTGACTGTCATAAAAGAAAGATAACACTTATGTTGGAAAATGGAAAGGTTTTGGTGCATCCATATAATAAAGTTACAAATCTTGTTAATCCTATTGTACGAGCTTGCCTTGGCGGTAGAAGAAATTTAGATATGTACGGGGAAGTTTTTGCTATTTCCAGCGATCTTTTTACGATCAGTCAGAATGCTGAGATACTAGTTGTTTCTGATTATCTTGATGTTTTTCCTGATGATCTTCCTGGGTTACCACCCAACCGTGATATTGAATTTATTATTGATCTAATCCCTAGTACTTCTCCTATCTCAATTCCATCGTACCGTATGGCTCCTGTTGAACTCAAAGAGTTAAGAAATCAGTTAGATGATTTATTGAATAAAGGTTTCATTCGAAATAGTACTTCTCCATGGGGTGCACCGGTTTTATTCGCAAAGAAACAAGATGGCTCTTTACGTCTGTGTATAGATTATCGGAAGTTAAATCAAGCCACTGTTAAAAATAGATATCCATTGCCAAGAATTGATGACTTGTTCGATCAGTTGGGTGGATGTAAATACTTCTCGAAGATTGATTTGAGATCGGGTTATCATCAGATGAAAGTTCGTGATGCAGATATTCCTAAAACGGCTTTCAGAACTCGATATGGGCATTTTGAGTTTTTAGTGCTCCCCTTCGGATTAACGAATGCGCCTGCAGCATTCATGGATTTAATTAACAGGGTATTTCGTCCTTACCTTGACAAATTTGTAGTGGTATTCATTGACGATATATTAATATATTCGAAGACTCACGACGAGCATGTTGAAAATCTAAAGATTGCTTTACAAACGTTGCGTGAACATCAGTTATATGCAAAAAGGGAAAAATGTGATTTTTGGATGACAGAGGTAAAATTTTTAGGCCATGTTGTTTCACAAGATGGCATATCAGTGGATCCGGCTAAAGTCGAAGTTGTATTAGATTGGAAACCACCTAAGAATGTCATTGAAGTAAGAAGTTTCTTGGGTTTGGCTGGTTATTATCGTCGGTTCGTAAAGAATTTTTCTTCTGTTGCTATGCCTTTAACTCAGTTAACGAGGAACAATGTGAAATTTATTTGGGACGATACATGTCAGAAGACTTTTGATGAGCTCAAGCAAAGGTTAACTACTGCACCAGTTTTAGCAGTGCCAGATGAAGGTTTGTCATATTCAATATATACCGATGCGTCGGGAATTGGTTTGGGGTGTGTGTTGATGCAACAAAATAGAGTTATTGCTTATGCTTCTCGACAGTTGAAGACTCATGAACATAATTACCCTATACATGATTTGGAGTTAGCGGCTATTATTTTCGCATTGAAGATTTGGCGGAGTTATCTTTATGGCGCTAAATTTGAAAAATTTTCCGATCACAAAAGTTTGAAGTATCTTTTCACGTAGAAAGATTTGAATCTTCGCCAACGTCGTTGGATGGAATATATGGGAGATTATGAGTTCTCTTTAGAATATCACCCTGGAAAAGCTAATGTCGTAGCTGATGCATTGAGTAGACATCCCCAAGGTTCACTATCTTGTTTAGTATTGGAGGATTGGAAACGATATGTAGCAATTGAAGATTATGAACTTCAGTGTTTAGATGATGGCCAAACAATTCGAGTGTTTAATTTGATTGCAACTCCTACTCTTCTTCAACATGTCAAAGATATGCAAAAAGCTAATTATAAACTTCATAGAAGACTTGAAAGAATCCGTGCAGGTGAACGATTTGACGGTTGGGAGGTCAGCTCAGATGGCTTTCAATATTTCAAAGATCGAGTCGTAGTATCTAATGATTTCAATCTGAGGCAGATTGTTTTGGCAGAATATCATAAGTCAAAGTTTGCTATCCACCCCGGTAGTACAAAAATGTATCATGACTTGAGGCGTCAGTTCTATTGGAGTGGAATGACGCGGGATGTATCAGAATATGTTTCTAAATGCTTAGTTTGTCAACAGATAAAGGCAGAACATCAATGACCAGCTGGATTATTACAACCTTTGCCTATTCCGGAATGAAAGTGGGATAAAATTACGATGGATTTTGTAACGGGCTTACCGAGGACGAAAGAAAAATCTGATGCCGTATGGGTAGTGGTTGATAGATTGACTAAATCTGCTCACTTTATTCCAGTTCGAATGAATTATTCTCTTGAAGAGTTAAGCAAATTATATATTGACAGTATTGTTCGTCTACATGGCATTCCTTCTAATATCGTTTCAGACAGAGATCCAAGATTCACTTCAAGATTTTGGGAAGCTCTTCAGAAAGAATTGGGCACCAAACTCAGTTTAAGTACTGCACATCATCCTCAAACTGATGGACAATCTGAACGTACTATACAGATTCTTGAAGACATGTTGAGGTCTTGTATTCTTCATTTTGGACGCAGTTGGATTGATCATTTGCCTCTTGTTGAATTTGTTTATAATAATAGTTATCAGACGAGTATTGGGGTTTCACCTTATGAGGCTTTTTATGGAAGACCATGTCGATCTCCATTATGTTGAGATGATGCTAAAGAACGTGTTCGTCTTGGGCCCGAACAGATTCGCGAGACTACTGAAAAAGTTAAATTAATTAGAGATAGACTGAAAACTATACAAAGTCGTCAGAAAAGTTATGCAGACTTATTACGAAGAGATGTGCAATTTGAAGCTGGAAACTTGGTATTTTTGAAAGTCAAACCCAGGAAGGGTATAAGTCGTTTTGGAGTTAAAGGAAAATTGGCCCCTAGATATATTGGTCCTTTCCCAATTATTAATCGAGTTGGCCCTGTGGCGTATCGTTTGAAGCTGCCACCGCAGCTAAATTATGTTCACAATGTCTTTCATCTCTCTATGCTAAGGAAGTATGTTTCTGATTCGTCACATGTGATCTCTTGGACCGAGGTTCCTATATAGGAGGATGTTTCTTATGAGGAGGAGCCTGATAAAATCATTGGTCGTGAGATAAGAGTTCTTCGTCATCGTGAGATACCATTGGTGCGAGTACAATGGAAGAATCATACTGAAAGAGAAGCAACTTGGGAGATCGAATCAGAAATGATGAAAAAGTATCCTCACTTACTCAACGGCACGATTGAAGTTGTCCTTGATTTCGGGGACGACATTCCTTAAATGGGGAGGAATGTAACAACTGTGGGGCCCAGCCCAAATGAAAAAAAAAATAATAATAAATAAATAAATTGAAACTCCCCATTTCAGGGGAGTTGGTTTTCTTTTGCGAGATCCAGGGGCTGTTCTCCCCTATATCAGCGACGAATGGGGGGAAATCATCCCCACTTTCCCCCATTTCAAAGTTTTAGATTTCCCTCCCTCCTTCCTCTTCGTCGTCGCTATCTGAGTTCAATCTCTCTCAGGTTGAAGATCTGAGCAGCCGAGGTTAGTTTATCGATTTGTGAATATTCTTCTTCCTCTTTGGTGTGCCTTGTTAAAGGAATGTTTTCTCTCTAAAGGTGGAGGACGTAAATCGAGTTTTAGAGAATTGATCTGGAGAACGTATGGTTTCGGCTTCCAACAGTTTAGGACCTCATTCTTCAGTGGGTAAGTTTGATTCTCCTTCTTCAAATTCAGTTATGTTCTCTGTAAAGTTGGTTTTAATGGCTGCGATTTCTTCAAAGGTTGACGATTTGGGTTTATTTTGGTTATTCAACGTTTCAGACAGTGCAAGATTACATCCTTCATCAAGTGAGTTTAAGTGTTTTCTTCAAATTGTGTTTAGTTCTTCACAAAAATTTACTCTAATGAGCAATAATTTTCTAAAGGTTGCAATTATAAGGATTAGTTGAGCGTCCAGATTTAGCAAAGTTTTGGCAAGACAAGAATTTTACAAGGTATACCAAGAGAACCGATTTTTACTTTTTGAAGCCTGTGGATTTAATTGGTTTTAATGCTTAGATCATGAACTAAATATTTTGGATTAAGTTTAGAATTGTGAAATTTATTCTGAAAGTCAGTGATTAGCTAGAAACTAGCTTTGTCTTAGACTAAACTGTTGGGCCACAAATATAAAGTGGATTTTTTATTATTACGGGCCAAACCTTGGACATAACAAAGTCTTGTTTTTCTCATTGGGCTGAATCATAATGTATTTTAGTGGGCTAAATTAAATATTCAATTGGGTTATTATAATTTTGGGCTAAGCTGTAGAAAAAGTCCTTTGATCAAATTAAATTGGTTATTAAATATTGATTATCCTTAAAATTATTCATGTTAGGTTTCAAAATTAGGAATATTTGGATATATTGCTATTGGGCCTTAGTGAATATATGGATTGGGCTTAACATTGATTGACCCAGCTTTGAGGTAGGGGTTTATTTTATATTTAACGCACTTTAATTATTAAAAGGTAAATATTAATTTCAATTAAACATGTTACAATTATTTACCTTTCAGTTCATTTACATTATTTATTTTATTTGTTAACTAAAGTAATGGGACAGCTGTATGTGCCGTGTCCCTGGGCGCAAAACCCTAAACCTGATCAGCATATTTTTGGCTATTTGCGATCGCCTGAGTATCGCCTTTGTTAATTTTGTTATTTAATTTATGCTCTTCAGTGACTCTTATATGTTAATGAGTTATTTAATAAATTGAAAAATATAATTAATTCATATAACATAAACGTTGAATGTAAATTAATTCTCTACTGAGTTTAGTCGACTCACCCCAATTGACTTCATTTTTTTTCAGGAATTAATATTAGTCCCCAAAATTCCACCTTAAGAGTAGAATACAGAAATCCCATTCAAGTTATTTTTCTACTTTCTAGAGAAACTAGTTACATTGGTAAGGTTTGGACTTAATTTTTTTTATTTAATTTAAAATTTAGATGTGGTCTTTTAAATTTTAGACTAATTATTTCACGTTAATTGAAAGTCACTGATGGACCTTTTATTTGGATTTGGCTTGTAAGTTTTACTCTATTTCTACTATTATTTATTGGATTTAAGTGAGGGTTGGATGATTTGGTTCCTTTTTGGGCAGGATCGTTCCCCGTTCTGTCGCGAGCCCACTTTGGGGTGTGACAGATCTAACATGAAAATGAACTCTCGAAAATACAGTGATAATAGCCAGAACCCAAGTATTTTAGTGGGCTAATTCAAAGTTCCATTAGTAACATTAAAATAAAGTGATAATATAAGTCTGATAAAGAAAATACCATAATAAAATTCTAATATAAGTTTAGAATAAGGTCCAACCTCACATGAACTCTCGAAAAGAAATATTAAGTCAAATAAAGCCAGTAGAGTTCACTCATGCAATGGCAACTGAGAATCCTCTAAACTAAAACTTGAAGAAAATATTGTTAGGATGAGTCAACTAAATGCAATAAGGGTAAAATATTACCTATCATGTTAAAATTAAAATAAAACAGAGAGCATTTCATGTATGAAAAAAAAAACATCAGAAGTAAAACATGTTTATAAAACAAGCAGTAAGGTAAATAATAAAACATTCCACTCTAGTATGGTACATACCAAAAATAGGCCCTATTGACATAACGAAAAACCCAAATGGAGTCACTCACAGACTCCTAGCACACTATACCATAAACATAAATTGTAACAGTAATACTAGGCAATCATTAAACCCACGGAAATAAGACTCTGATTAGGTTTAAGGTTTTGAGTCCACATGACATAGTCAACTATTTCATTTTTCTAGTTAACACAAACAAACATATTTTCCAACAGTCGAATATTTGTATAGAAAAGCAAGGCCCCTTCATGGGTCGATCAAATTCAGTACACTCGACCAAGATGATTAATGAATTAATGTTCATGCTCAAATAAAACATGTCCAGTGAAAAATACAGAATAGTACCGAAAACCGATGACCATAAAATGAATAGTTATTTTATATGAGAGTACGTCTTAAAATAAAGTTTTATAAAATATGTGATGCTAGACATATAAATAAACCCTTACTTGCAATGACCTACCAATAGCCGAAATAAAAATCCAAACAAATAGGAATCCAACTGGTCAAAAAACTTCTCTCTAATTTGTTGACCCTATCAAAGTATATACAACCAATATCAATTCACTTTTTTTGAACTATTAAAAGTTTGTTGGAACCCATGACCTGGATAGGAACCAACTTGGAGAACTTACGATGTGCCACAAATTCCCTCAATCTATAATCGAGCACGAAGATTCTCTAACTTTTGAGTGTTTATTTGTAGGTGTTCAAAGAAGAAAGAGAATAAATTACATTTATCAAGCCTCCAAATATATGTTGGATTTATTCATGATAAAGTATAAATGGAAAATCAAGTACAACTTTAGAGAAAGTGTTGGACAATCCAAAACTACCGACAATCTTTCCTCAGAGCAGTATTTGGATCATTAAGCTATCTTGAATGCCTTATATCAAAAAGTGTGCTTCATAAAGAGTGTAACTAACTTCTCAAGCTTTCTAGAATGGGTCTTGCATTAACATTGGAGGTTATTTGCTACGCCAAAAGATCTGTGAACAGAGAGTTTCATTTTCTGTTAAAGAAGCCCAATCTCACTTCAGAATTGAAACCCAATTCAATTTGAAGACAGTCTTTGAAGAATGATCCATTAGATCATTGTTGCATGCAAGATTCAATAACTTATTTATGATTTATTTTATATTAAGTTTAATAGTCAATTGTTTGTGTCACTCGATTAGGGCATATCTAGCCAAGCAAGTGGCTTTGTGAAGACATTTTGGTAAGTTGTCTTTAGGAAGCTTACATTATTTTTGTGGGGTATTTAAACCCTCTCTAAGGTCTGCCCTAGGAGATTGAATTTTCAGCTAAGAACATTGTTCATTTCAAAGGTTGGTTTTCCCTCATTTTCGACCCTTGTCTTCTTGGTAGATTATGTGTTGATTTGTGGTGTAAAAAAACTAGTTTCACTTTTTCTTGAGAGTTTTGGGTGATTCCTTTTATTGCTGCTTACTTCTCCATCTTTTGCCAGAGGAGGACATCTCTAACAAGTAGGTAGAAAGCTCGCTGAACCCTAAGTTGGAGTGTCTTCACCATTGGAGGCCATTAAATTCAATAGGCGCGGTTAGGTGTCTATTTGGACCAACTTGTAACTTTTTGTGCACAGTTTCTATTCCAGGTGATTTTTCGTAATTTCTCAGATTTTATTGGGATTAAAAAATTGTATTATTTAACTAAAATAATTTTCTCCTAGGATATTATACCATGATTTTCTCCTGGAATCTATAATGGGATATTATGGTTTATGGAGTATATATTATTGGAACGAGGTTGAAGATTAATGAAGGAGATAATTGGTGGAATAATTGAGAAGTTTAGTTTAAGGAATTAATGGAATTGAAATAAAAATAAAAAGAATAAAATAAAAGAAATAAATAAAAGAATAAATGAAGAGAAGAAACGACAACGTTGGATGTGAGACACGGTGAGTTATTTTGTCGACAGCTCGGCGCTGTGGTTCCGGTCGACATCTCGAGTTTGGTCGCATGGCATGCGACCACTCCCACGTAAAAGTTAGAAGAATCAACTTTCCAGAAAAACGCCGCTGCTTCTGCTCAATGTTTTTGGATTCCATGTTTTCTAAAGATTGTCGCTTGTCTTCAGCTACTGAGAAAGGCGAGGCATGTGACTACTTCCACGTTTAAATCAGAAAATATAGCTTTTCTAAAAAACATGCCACCTGTGTCGCTCAATGTTTTGGGTTCCAGGTTTTGCGTAAACCTGTTGTTTGTCTTCAACAGAATAAAGGGGAGGGACTTTGCCAATAAATAGGTAGAGTACTCTAAAGGAAGAAACCACACGAAGAAGAGGCAGAGAAAGAGAGAGAGAGAAGAGGCACAAAGAGAAAGAGAGAGAGAAGAGGCACAGAGAGAAGAGAAGAGGCACAAAGAGAGAGAGAGATGAAAGGAAATTGTGGAGAAGGAATTAAGGGAAAGAAAAGTGTGAGAATAAGGAGAGAATAGAGTGATCTACGACGGAAGAAAATTACGGGGATGCCTCTTGGATTTTATTGGTAATGTTTCCGTCCGTCCTTAAATTCATTAATAGAATTAGTTGATAAATATTATTCTCTATCTAAGAAATTTGGTGAGGGCATTCTTTCTTGGGAATATTTCTGATCGGTACTATCCATGTTTAACAAAAGAAATTATTAAAAAAAGAACATAATAAACGAGAAATAACAGTATCAAAGTTAGGATTTATAATTAATAAATATATTATTTTGAAGTATTGATGGGAAAAGAGAGAAAGAGTTAAAAGAGCTTAGGACCGTAAGGAAATTCTTCGTGAGGTAAGAAATAGGATGCGGTGGCCAGTGGAGGCCCTGCATCACGGGATTACTTTTACACTTAAGTTATTATCAATTTAATTATTGTTAAAGTTATCATTAAATTACTATTAGCTTAAATGTTAAAATAATGAATTCACTTAAAAAGAAATCATTCGTTATAATGCACGAAAATATTGAAATAAATGTTAAAATAATTATTGAACTTGTTGTTTGAATTAATGCACGAAATAGTAAAGAAAATATTTGAACGTAAAAATGTATAAAATATGTAAACTGCCTTAATTTTGTTTATTTATTATATGTAATGTTGTACTACTTTCATTATACTGTTATGAACTGTACATGCATCACGATAGGATTTTTAAACTGCTGCATATGCATGGCATGTTAATAAATGAACCAATAAATAGGTGTATGGGATGGGGTAAGTAGGTGACAGTGCTTGATGGTGACACTTCTAATGAATGTATCTCCTCGTCGGAGTGCCGGTTAAGCCACAAGACCTGATGATGTGTCCTTTTATTCCTTGATTGATAATCCCATACATCTGGATTGTGAAGTGAAACTAAAATAACATGAAGAGGAGATAGTTCTTCTCTAAAATGACTACATAAGCATTGCATAATCATTTATTCTATTTCTTGCTGAACTTTAGGCTCATGGTATTGCTCGTGATGTAGGTAATAAACTTAACGCTATTGATGAGGAGGAGGGCGCATTCCCAGATAAACTCTTGGGTTATTAGCCGGATTCCACTTGGAAGGTTATGGCTCAAGTAAAATAAACCAGTTATTTTAGTTCAATAAATGTTTTGAACTGTCATTTAATTATTAAACATTTTGTTTTAAATTAATTATGCTTAAACTCTGATTTTCGGTAATTGTTTTCAAAGGAATAAATTTTTTTTATGACTAAAAATGAAGTAAAGAAAATGGATTTGTAATGCGGGGCATTTTATTTTCTACCATTGATTTTTGGAGGAGAACCACTTCACTTATAGAGTGGCTTGTGGTTCAAATTTCACGTTATTTGGACGCTAATTGAAAGAGTTACGATTTATACCATTTGTGCCCCGATTCTGCCCTTAAGCATATATTTGGGTCATTAGCATCATTCCACGCATAACTTTTGATTACGAATGTGTTTTCTTCTGAACTATTGAGGGTCCTTTATTGATTCATACAGAAGGGGGTGGTCTGAATTTCACACCCTTTGGATATCTTTGGACTGAGTAGTGATATTTTCAAATTCGGGTATGTTCTTGCCTTTTATAATCGCCAATCTTAAGGGGTTTCTATAATCCCCTTATCTGTGGTGCATCATTTGGTATTAGAGTCTATTTCGACCTTATTTGTATGTTCTTATCCATTCTACATGATGAAAAGAGGCTGCAAGTATGCTATGGATTACATGACAGAAGAAGAAGATTACAAGTTTCTATTCCTACTTTTATATGGTCAGAATGGTTGAAGATTACATTGAATGGGAAGAAGAAATTGAAGAAATTTTTCTGAATTTTAATTTTTCAAAGAAGACCTTGGCGAAACTTATTTCTTCAAGCTTTAGAGGAAGAACTTCATTGTGATGGAGCAATTTGATTATTAACCGAAGAATAGATGGAGAAGAAGCCATCAACACGTGGGACTTGATGAAAAGGATTCTGAGAAGAAGATATGCTCCAAAGTTTACCAAGATGGCCCCATCTTCACCACCACCCACCCGATCCAAGAAGAGTCTTCCCAAGAGTCAACAAGCCCAATTGTTAGACATACAATCCTCGCTGCAATATATAGCTCAACTACTTGACAATTTAGTTGTAAAACAAGGGTATTTGTACTCTCAACCTATGCAATCATTTGGACATGAAAAAATAGTTTAAGAACATGTGAAGGTTGAAGAAAGGAGAGATGATAACTCTTTGGTAGTGACTAACCAAGAAGAAGAATTGGAAGAAGAACTTATATATTCTAATGAAGGTCCACTACTCTTGATGGAGGCTCAAGTGGTTCAAGAAGATTGTCTGAAATATCAAGTCTTCCCAGATGATTATATGGAGAGTGGAGAAAGTTTGTTTGTAGCAAATATTGAGGATGAAAAGAAACATGAGAAAATATTTTATCCTCATGAAGAACCTCTCAACAGGATACTTCCAATTGTGCTAGCTCTCCAAAACTGTGAAGAGGAATTTAAAAGGGAGCAAAACTTTCATAGTCAATGCTTGAGGAAAGACAAAGTTTACTCTATGACCTTTGATGAAGGGAGTTGTGTCAACATAGCTTCCATGAATAAGGTTGAGAAGATTTACTTGAGAACTTTGATGCATCCAAATCTTTACATCCCAAAATACAATAATGGAGAATCAAACAAAATAGCTGATGTTATCTCAAAGAGGTATGTATTATTAACTAATTTAATTGTTTGTATTCTTAGAATTGGATAGATTGGAGATTTTGATGTCGATGGTTCTATGTTATCTTGTTGGAAAGACAATTTTGATAATTTGCACGAGGATGAGTTCTTTAATTACAATGGAAGTTAATTTGTGGTTAATAATTTTTTCATACCAAGTTTTGGAGTTAGAGAGTTATTAAGCCAAAAGTTTCTTGGTATTAAGTTGACTAGATATTTTGTTGATAGAAGAGCAACTTACATCTTGAGGAAGCCTCTGATTTTCATGATGTTGATTCTTTTATATCTTATAAAGATTTTGTGGATAGCAACTTTGAAATTCTTATTGATAGAACTAGACGAGTATTGTTGATCCTAATATTTATTGTTGTTGAACTTGATGTCAATATTTGGAAAGAAAAGACTTATGTGAAGGTGGATAATCCTCTAATTTATAGCAAGGAAAACTTAGTTTTATTGCCCTTGAGGAAAAAATTTTCTGCCAATTAATTGAAATATGATTTTATGCTACAATCCATTTGGTTTTCAAAGATATTGGAACAATTTATTGATGTTGCAAACAACTTTGAGTATTCGAAAGATTTTGAAGTCTTCGCCACTGCCATATTCAAAGAATCATCTTATTATTTGGTGAAGAAGATTATGGAGGAGAAAAACTAGATTTGAGGTCAAATCCTCTTCAACCCTGGAAGGATGATGTGCCACTGATTCCCTCTATCTACAATCGAGCACGGAGATTCTCTAACGATATTATGAGTGTATATTTTGTAGGTGTTCAAAGAAGAAAGATGATAAATTACATTCATTAAGCCTCCAAATATATGTTGGAGTTATTCAACATCAAACATGAATGGAAAATCAAGTACAACTTTAGAGAAGTGTTGGGCAATCCAAAAATGTCGACAATCTGGCCTCCGAGTAGTATTTGGATCATTTAACTTTCTTATATCAAAAAGTGTGATTCATAAAGATTGTACCTAAATTCTCAAGCTTTCTAGAATGGGTTTTGCATTAACATTGGAGGTTATTTGCTATGCCAAAATGTCTGTGAACAGAGAGCTTCGTTTTCTATTAAAGAAGCCCAATTTCACTTACTCAGAATTGAAGCCCAATTCAATGTAAAGATGGGCCTTGAAGAAGGATTCATTAGATCATTGTTGCATGCAAGATTTAATATCTTATTTATGGTTTATTTTATGTTAAGTTTAATAGCCAATTGTTGGTGTCACTCAGTTAGGGCATGTTTAGCCGTGCATGTGTCTTTGTGAGGGCATTTTCGAAAGTTGTCTTCAGAAAACTTACCTTATTTTTGTGGGGTATTTAAGCCCTCTCTAAGGTCTACCCTAGGGGAATGAATTTTCAACTAAGAACATTGTTCATTCAAAAGGTTGGTTCTCCCTCCTTTTCGACCCTTGTCTTCTTGGTGGATTCTGAGTTGATTTGTGGTGTAAAAAAATTGGTTTCACTTTTTCTTGAGAGTTTTGGGTGATTCCTTTTATTGCTGCTTCATTCTTCATCTTTTTCTCAAGGTGGACATCACTAGCAAGGAGGTAGAAAGCTCACAGAACCCCAAGTTGGAGTGCCTTCACCATTGGAGGCCATTGAAGTTGATAGGCACGATTCGGTGTCTATTCGGACCAACTTGTACCTTTCTGTGCACAATTTCTGTTCTAGGTGATTTCTGCCATTAATTTTTGGAGGAGAACCGGTTCACTTATAAAGTGGCTCGTGGTCCAAATTTTACATTATTGGGACGCTAATTGAAAGAGTTACGATTTATACCATTGGGTCCCAATTCTGTCCTTAACCATCTATTCGGGTCATTAGCATCCTTCCGCGTATAACTTTTAATTACAAATGATATTTTTTTCTAATTTTTTAAGGGTCCCCTGTTGATTCATAGAGAAGGGTGTGGTTTGAATTTCACACCATTTGGACATCTCTGTACCGAGTTGTGATATTTTCAAATTTGGGTATGTTCTTATAATACCCCGACTTTTTAAGTGGCTTGACTATCAGGGTATTACCAAGAATGTACTCGTTAGATAATATATCAGGGAAATTAACAGGAAATTAACGTAATCAAAACAAAATAAATATTAATTTAATAAATTGAAAAATATATATTAATTTGGGATTTAAAATGTAAAGGATTTAATAAGTTAATTAATTGGGGATTTAATTAATTGAAATAATGTTAAAATGGGGAGATATGAGTGATGAACCGGTTCACTTCAGTGAACCGATTTTGCCCTGTCACCAGAAGAATGGCCTTCGGCCATTCTTTCGAATGAAAGACGAAAAGAGAGGGAGGGAGAAAAGAGAGCGGGAGAGCAGGGAGAAGGGGAGAGACAGAGAGGGACGGGGACCTCGTGCCGTGAGCGGCGAGCGGAGAGGATGGCGGCGTCGTGGGCGAGCTCCGGTGTGCGGCGACGATTGAAGCGTCAGGATTCGCGAGTGAGGCGGCAACGGTGGCAATGCTTTATTGTTCCAGGTGATGCTGGTGTGGTTGGCTTGATGGTTGGCGATGCTCGGCGATGGAACGCGATGGCGACGGTGAGACGGGCAGCGACAGTAGCTCGGGCGGAGTGCTGTGAGGTTTGGCCTCTGGTACTCAAGTTGGTGCTGGATATGGACTGGCCAAAGGCCATGGTCCAGTTGGTTCAAGGGAGAACCGAGTCTCCTCTCTTGATGCATGTTCTCCAAGCTGAGAAGGGGACAACTTGGCCCCGTAGCTGTGAATGGCAGGGTGTAGACTATGGAGTGTTATACTCTAGTGAGGTAGTGGGCAGGGGAGATGAGAATTTTCTCTCTGGTGAGTTGCTCTAGAGGGCCGAACCGTGAGCAGCAGGAGAAGATGGAGACAGAAGGAGGCTCTCGAGTGTTCTTCCAAGTGAGGGTGCTCTATGTTTTTCCTCCTTTTCTGCCCTGTGTTGTGATTATATGTTCTGCAAGTTAGTTAAATATGTGTTCTGTTGTTAGCTAGGAATTTCTAAATAAGCAATGGACCTGTTAATGTTGGAAATGTTCTTGATTTCTGTTGGTTGGTTAGGTTGATAATCTGTTGGTTGGTTGATTTAATAATCTGTGAGTTATGTTTTTACTATATAAATGGATTGTTGACTTTTAAAGGAGAAATGTTGGGTTGTTTTCTGCTGATTTGGATGGTGAGCTTTCTAGTTATTTGCTTTGTTGCCCTCTATTAAGTGTTAAATTAATTGTTGCCTATGAAATTGTGATGTAGCTTATGGGATATTACCTCTATTGATTAGTTTAATCTGTTGAGTTATGCTTTTGACTATGTAACTTGGTTGTTATTGGTTGGTTTAATAACCCGTTAAGTTGTGCTTATGATTATGTGATTTAGTTGCTGTTGGAATGGGTTGTTTACGATGTGTGTTTCAATCTATAAAGTGAAGGTGATTATGTATAAATTATTTTGTTGTCTATTGGAATAATCTATTTGGGATTGAATTGTGTTATGTGGACTTCCCGTGATGAAGGAATAAACTATTTTTCTGGATGTTTTGTGATGCACTATTTGTGATACCCTGTTTTGGTAAATTGTGTTGGGTTGTCCACCAAGTTGAATTGATTGTTATGTGAGCTTCCTGTGATAAATGGATTGGATTATAGAGCATGATAGAACTATAGGGTTAAGACACTGTTTTGGTGATTGGTGATGTTTGGAAGTTGTTGCCGAGAAATCGTGTTATGCGTTTAATTGTTATTGGCTGAATATTTCTTTGGATGTTACTACTCTGTTGATTTTATTGGAAGCATTGATCGTTGGTTATTTACTAGGTTATGATCGTTGGTTGTTGCTAAGTTATGATTGGTTGTGATCGTTGGTTGTTTTCATGTTAGACATTGTTTCTATCAAATTAGAATAAATCGTTGAGATGGAAATATGCTCTGTTAATTATAGTTACGTAATATTAGTTGTGTTGTGATTGTTACAACTGAAAATGGGTTGAGACTTTTAACGTGTTATTGAATTTGGACTCGCTGTATGAATGACTATATTGAGATATAAGGAAATTTCTATGTGAAACTTATCCGTGAATTATCAAATATTACTGATTTGCATTTTAGTTATAGCTTAATGTTCTCTGTATTGTTGCGATGGAACGTTGATATTTTGGGATTGGTTAATTAATCGACTCCGTTGGATAATCTATTGGTCTGATTTTATGTTGGTTAATATCAAGTGTAATGCATTGTGGGAATACTGTGAGATTTAAGTAAGTATTATGCACGTTGATAAATGCATTAAACGTTTGGGCGATTCAACTGTTGTTTTGTTAAGAATGTGTTGGTTGTTGTTGGATATTTACTGTTGTCTTGATTTAGTTTATGAATGATGCTCTCTATTTGACAATATACTATTGTTGGGTTGGATTAATATATTCTGAATATCATAAATTAAGTTGTACATTGGTTGACAATTGATGTCGCTGGTTTCATACCCTTCTTGGTTATTAGTATAGGTCATTAGCTTTGTTCGGGTACTTATTGTGTGAGTGTATTAGGTACAAAGAAGAAGAGAAGAAGGATAACGACGGAATGCTAATGCGCGTTAAGTTTCGAGGCAAGGAAATAGGGGTGTCTTGGCCAGAGGAGGCCCTATACCACAAGTAGTGTGCGTGAGTTGAGTTTATTCTTGGTGATTATACTGTCGTTAGTTTCCCTTAGTTTCATGTAGTTTATGTACTACTGCTAGCTTAGTTCTCGTAATTTATTTACTGCAATTATAGGAATGAAAACGTTTAGCAATGTTTAGATAGTAAATGGTGAATGAGAAATAAAGAACGATGTGATAAGTATGAATGAACTATGAATTTCATTGATGATGCCTCCGCCCTGTTACTTACGCGTTGTAGTAATTACTCATTGTTAATTAACCCAGCATGTTTAATTAACTTGACCATGTAATTGATTAGAATAAAATAAGCATGTTTAAACCGTCTAGGATAAAAGCATGTAATTCATCTTGAACATGAAATTGACAAGGATAGTCAACTATGTCCTTAATTAAAGCATGTTAATTAACCAGCGTAATTAACTAACGCAATTAACTTAGCATGTTAAGTCACTAGAACAATTAACTGAAGCAATCAACGTGAACATGTAAATCATCTAGGGTAACTAAGTAGAATATTCACCTAGAATGACAAATATAGGAAACATGTAAATAAACTGGGAAATTAACTAAGATATCTAATTAGAATAATAAATGTAATTAATCTTTGAGCACGTAAACTAATTAGGATAACCAACTAGATTAACGATCGTAACTCGAAGTGATCATGATAACTAATTCGGATGTTCATTTAGCATGATAAATGTAGTTAATTGTTAAGCATGATAGGTTTATCATACTTGTATGTATTCGCTGTTTCAATTTGATATTGTACTTGTTTCCTATTGTGCGCAGTTATTCCTTTCCTTATGTGATTTACTTTTGTCTATACGCGCATTCAATTACAGTTTTATTTCTTTATATACGCACTTCAATTCTTTTGAATGTTATGTCATCATGCATCACGATAGGATGAGAATGTACGAGCATGCATCATGATAATAGAGACTAATAGGGAGTGTCACGGCATGGTACGCAAACATGCATAAGTGAGAGAAAAAGTTAAGAAAAAGTAAAGAAGAATAAAATGGAATTAGGAGTGGATGGGTAGCGGATGTAGTCTGTAAACTAGGCATAGCCCCTCCCTCGTAGGGTACGGGAGTTCTAGTTTACTTAGAAGATAAGAGAAAAGGCTAGATCCGTTATGCCATTGCACGAGAAAAACCTCCCAATTCTAGCTCGAAGTACGAGTATGGAATAATGGAATAATGGAATGAAATTATGGATTAAAAGGGATCAAAAGAAAAAAGTAAAGTAATAAACGGACTAATGATTTAATGAAAAGATTGGTTTGGTGGCCTCCATTCCAAAATGGGCTAAAGAGTGACATTTATATATGCATAGTACCCTTTTCCTTAGTGAGCCATTAGGCTCACATATTACTTGTGGTGTAGGTATAGGTACGTGTACATGAAAAGAAATCCACAGACTAGGAGTAGCGAAAAGAAAAGACGAACGGATAATATCAAAGCAGGGATGATGGATTTGTACGCGCGAGGGGGTTCGTGGCTGGCCAGGCATGGTAAGGGTAAAAGAGAATTAAAATTAAGTTTTCCGAATTGTAAGTAATTGATAGCTTCATGTATAAAGGAAAGGAAAGTAGTATTTCAATTACTTAGCATTTCTTCCTTAAATTGTTATTTATGCTTCCGCAAACGTTTTACATTAGTGGTTTTAATGTAACACTTCCGCACAGTTTTAATTAATAGAGTTTTATAACGAGTTTTATGAATGGTTGGTAGTGATTTGGACTTAGGCGTTCTCTGATTTGGTTTCAAAAAGAAATTTTAAATTTTTACGCATTTTCAAATGTTTACGAAAATCTGGGTCGTTACAGTTCTTGCCTTTTATAACAGCATAATCCCCTCCTTCTTGGTACATCAATTTACATAACTATTATGAAAAATTTCCAACATTTCAAAATTGAACCAAAAATTCGCTCTACCAAAATCAGGTTGACTGCAAATGATCCAGACGTCTGCTCTTCAAGCATTGTCTTCTCTGTGCACTTACGTGGATGCATGCATTTTTGCAGAAGTCATCACTTCCTTGGACACGTGCTTTCTGTGTGCTTTTGCAAAAGCCTTCACTTTTGTAGATACATATGTTTTTTTCCAGGAGCCTTTACTCCCATGGATTCATGTCTCTTGCATGCATCTGTGGAAACCCTCGCTTCCACGAATGCATGCATTTTCTCGAAGCCTTCATTCCAGTGGATATATACATTTTCACAAAAGTTCTTGCTGCCGCGAACATGTGCCTTTTGCATGCCTCTACGGAAATGGATGCATGCATTTTTGCAGAAGCCTTTGCTCTTACAGAAGCGACCTATGATATATGACCATCTTGACACTATAAAAACTTTAACTTTAAACCAAAAATTCTAACCTTCAACACTCCATAACTCTTCTAGGTTTATTTTAAATCAATTTCAAGCATAATTCTCCATATTTAAACTCAAAGTCTCTTTCTAAATTTTATTACAATCAAAGATTAACAACGATGTAGACAACTCAGATTTCACCTTTTAAGAATGTCTAAATCGCTTCAACCTTTGAGTTACAATCCACAATACTTTAATTCAATCAATAGAATTTTAAACCTAAATTCAAACAATTCAACAAAACTCATGGTTTCTCCCAAAAATTCAGCATATTTTGTATCTCATATTGAGTGTTAGACTCATAGTTTAAGTCATGTGATGTAGGTAAGGAGCCCATGGTTTGATAAAAGATTATAGAGGACACAACTGATGGAGTATTGCGGTGTTGAGCCTTTTGTGTTGTTGGCAAACTGACATGTGGGTTTTGGCTCAATGTTGTATGTTTTGGTATATGTATTTTAGCTCTTGTGTAATGGTTTTGTAATAGATCTTAACTAACTTATGTGACTATTTTTATGCCTATGAAAACTTTGTTTTAAAAATGTGGCAAAGAATGTTTTATATTATGGATATGGAACGTGTTTTGAAGTTAAAGATAAAGTCTTCCACTACGCATTTTAATGTAAGAGCTTGATTTAAAAGTAAAGTTTTAAATTATGTTCGTTTTTCAAAGAAATAGGGTTTTAAATTGTAACGTTTTAAGAAAAAGGAAAAATAGGTTGCTACACTTTCACTAAACTCAAACCAATGGAATTTCACAGCAATGCAAAACTTTGATTTCACGACCCAATATTCTCTAAGGCTCCTCTTCATAAGATACATCCTCTTGGATAAGCACATTGGTCTAGGAGATAACATGTGATGGGTCTAAAATATACTTTCTCAGCATTGAAACATAAAAGACGTTGTGAACGCAATTCAGCTACGGCGGTACTTCCAATCGATAAGCCACTGAACCAATATGCCCAATAATTTGAAAAGAGTCAATATATCTAGGAGCTACCTTGCCCTTTACACCAAAACGACTAATGCCGTGATGTGGTTGAATCTTCATGAACACACAGTTATCATCTTCAAACTCAACTTCTCTCCTCAGAAGGTCTACATAACTTTTCTTACGACTCTGAACTATTCTAAGTCTCTCCTTAATCAATTGAACTTTCTTCGTTGTCTCTTGAATCAAATCAGGCCCAAGAGTGACATGCTCTTCGGCCTCAACCCAACATACATGTTATCTGTATGGTTTACCATACATTGTCTCATAAGATGAAACACCCATATTGGTGTAATACTTGGAAATTTTATTATGTTAAGTGAGAATTATGGTAAAATGAAGTTAGTAAATTTAATGTTTAAGAGTTAATGGAATTATGAGGATTAGTTATGGTTGATATAGAATGAGGATTGTTGGTACTATTACAGGCGTCCAAATGTGTAAAACCCTCTCTAGAGTGGGCATCTTGTTAGCCCTTAAAGATACCCAAGATAGAACGAGGAATGACCCAGCTAAAAAATGAACCGAGCCGCCTGACCTTTTTAAACTTGCTTACTTAATAGGTAGCATAAGACTTAAAAGAAAGGGCCTAATCCAAATTGGTTTAAACCAACGATTTATTAGTGACATTAGAGATATTGTAGTAATATAAATACATATTAAAATAATGTGTCAAAAGTATAGAGAAATTAAAACTAAAGTGGAGATACAATTTAACAACGTCTAACCTCACAAATAAACCCTCAAAATGAAATTGTTTAAATTAGGAATAGCGACATGTCGAGGTGACTCCTGCATCAGCAACTCTGGATCTTTCAAACTAAATCCTGAAAGAAAGAAAAGTCATTTGGGGTGAGTCGACTAAACTTAATTGAGATAAAGTTTAATATTTAGTGTAGAGATAACCAAAATGTGAGCATGCTAACATAAAATGTTTTATGAATCTGGGTATAAAATGTTTAGTAGGGTAAAATTTTCAAAGCAGTCCACTATAATATGGTACGTAATGTAAAATAACCCACTACTATGCAAACGTTTAGTGAAAATGGCGATACTCGGTGATCGCAACAATAAGCCATTAGTAGTAACAATAATAATGGCGATACTTGGTGATCGTAACAACCGCAAACGACCTTGATGAGGTTTAGGATTTTGCGTCCAGGGACACGACACATACAATTGTTCCATTAGTCTAATTAACAACAAACGAGACAAGAATTTGTGAGCAAGTGACCAAAAATACAAAACGTCACCTGTAATAAGATTAGATGTCATTTTTTAAGTGGGAAAAATATGTTGACTAAGCTTATGTGTCACTAATAATTAGGACACCTCATGCTATAAAAATAATATATGGCAAATAAGGTTTCTTTTATGTTATTCCATGAGAATCATTAGGAAGAAGGGAGGAAGTTTACCAAGGGAAATGGATCCTCTCTACTAACTAAAATTTAATTGAGTTCTCTTTATGGTTTAATGAAATTTTAAGAAGTTTGGTTGGATTTATGGGTAGAAAACAATGGATGATATGAAATTGGACAAAAATTGTGTAGTTTTAGTACTTGAAAGTTATTGGTCATCTTAATGAAGTTATACTGCAAAATCATTTTAATATTTTTACTATACATCTCAAGGAAAGTATAGGCTTTGGAATTGATGGAATTGGTTGAATATTGTGTGATTTATGAATCGTTGAAGTTGGATGAAAACTGTAAAGGTAAAATGGAATTGGTGCATAATGGATTGAGATTTTGATGTGTTTTATCTTATGCATACATGAGAATTTATCCAAGAGGAATTGTGATGTTATTATGCACTGTGATGGGAAAGTTTGAGCATTGGAACTAAAGGGTTAGGTGAAGTATGATATGGGTTATGTATGTTTTAAGCTACAAGTGAATAAATGGATGCTAATAAGGAGTTTGTTATGTTTTAGGTATTAAATATCAAGAAGATAAGTCCATAAATTGCAGTACATTGTGTGAAGACCTTAAGGTAAGTAATGTTGTGTGTGTTTGGCCCTTTTGGCCTACATCATCTGGTGCTAGGATAATTATGAAATTATACCTATGTTATTGTAGAATAAGGATATTCTAGGAGGTTTACACCATTGTTGATCGAGAATTTGTTGTGATAGTTTATACATATTTAAATGATAATATTGTTAATGATTTATGGTGTCATTGATAGTGTAGATAATACCCTAATATATGTAATGTGTGATTTGATACGAGAATAAATGTTATGAACATGAACATAAATATCTCACATGCATCATGTTTTATGAGAAAAGAATGAAATGATTTATATGCATATCTTTTTATGTGAAAATAACTAATAATCCAATGTAACATGTAATTGAGACTTTGGTTGCTCAACTCTAATGATAGAGGCTTTGGTGGACGTGGTCCCCAATGATAAGGACTCTGGTGGACATGTTTCCCCTAATGATAGAGGCGTTAGTGTGTGTTTTCCCCTATTGATAGAGGCTTTGGTGTCATGTTCCAATGATAGAGGCTTTGGTGGGTGTGTTTCCCCCAATGATGAGGCTTTAGTGGACGAGGTTCCCAACGTTAAAATGGAATGAAAGAATAAATGATGATGAATGTTTTATAAAATGACATATTATTTACATGACATTTATACATTACTTATTAAGAAATACACTTATAGTTGAATCTTGTCATGTAGGTATGAAGATTTACCATAAGACTCATGTTGATTGATTAGAAAGATGATGCAGTTGATGGAGCATATCCATGGGGGTGTTTGGATTGTTATGGTTATTTTGATTGTGTGGAGGCTGCTCACAAAAAAGAGTTTGATGTAATGAACTTTTAAGTTTTATAAACTTGTTTTGAAGTGTATGTAAATATTTTGAAAAGACATTTTTGTTAAACTAAATATGAAGCATGTATGGTGATTTGGAAACAGTGTATGAATGATTTAGAAAATATATCCAAAAGAAGAAAAGAAAATCTTTTTTCGCTATGCTAAGAGTTTTCTAACTACAAATTTAACACGTTTTATGTTCTAGAAAATATGTTATATATATTATTCAAATAAAAGGAATTTCGGGGCATTACTACTGGTCTGATAGTTGTTATTATAGGTAAACTCCATTAATGGTAAGTGATTCATCCAACCATCACCTAAGTTCAGAACATAATATCTCAACATATCTTCTAGAGTTTGAATAGTATGCTCAGATTAACCATCCCTCTGAGGGTGATGAGTTGTACTAAAATGAAGTTCAATGCCCAAAACTCTCTAAAGGGCTCTCCAAAACTTGAAAATTAAACATTGGATCTTTGTCTAACACAATACTCGAAGGAACACTGTCAATGCAAACGATGATCTTGATATATAATTTGCTTAGCTTCACCAAAGAGAAATCCATTTTGACAAGAATAAAATGAGCAGATTTTGTCAATTGATCAACTACTACCTATACTGTATCAAAATTTTGTGCGATTCTTGGCAAACTGGTTACAAAATTCGTACTGATTCAATCTCATTTCCACTCAAGGATAGGTAAAGGATGCAACAATCTAGCTGGTCACTAATACTTAACCTTAATTTGCTGACAAGTTAAACATTTAGACATGCAATGTAACGACCCAGATTTTTAATACTTTAAAAATACGTTAAATTTAAAACTTTTATAAAACAACTAAAATCTTTATTGAAACCTGCTTAAAATCAGAGTTCTTTTCTAAAAGTCGGACCGTCAAAACCTTTTCGTTGTACTCGTTATGAAAACCTTTATAAGTATTAGAAAGCTATAGTTATAAATCTTTTATCAAAACATAGTGGAAGCCAAATCATTCATTTAAAGAAAACTAAACAATTCACTACGTATTAGTTACAAAAGCACTCTCTTCACTTTCTTTAGCCTAGTCAGCCACAAGTCCGCTCATGCAAATCCTTCATCAACTGCTCCTTCACCTGTTCATCATTTTCTCGTATGTGTACTTGCAGCACAAGAAAGACGTGACCCTAAAGGCCCAGTAAGGAATGAGGTTGTGTAGTATGCTATGCCTCTCTTTAGTTCTTTTGGAGTGGGTATCGCCCCAAACCAATCTTTTCATTACTTTCGTTCTTTCATTTATTCATTCATTACTCGTACGTCGAGCGGGAGATTGGAGGAACCCATGTGTGATGGTATAGTCTTGGTCAGCTTCTAACCTCTTATGTGTAGCTAGTCCCGTTCCCGACAAGGGAGGGGTGTAGCCTAGCTACCAGACCAGACTAGATTCAAACTATCCATCTGCCCCCAACTTCCTGTCATCATTTTCTTTCATTCATTTTATTTATCATTTTTTTCTCATGTAATGCATACCACCCCAAAGGTGGCATTTCCTAATTGTTTCCATTATCATGATACATGTTGATGCAGTATAACATAATGAAATTTAAACAACAAACATCAATGAATTGTAGTAATTAAACATGAATAAAAAAAAATATAGCAACGAATTAAAACAACTAATGACATGCTTGAATTTACAGAACACAACGGTAAAAGAAACAACGATCGAAGCATGCTATTAAACTAAGATCATACGTCAAATTACAACTAACTATTCAAACGAATATGATTGCTTCACAAGAGTATGATGACATTAAATATACATGGATCAATTATAAGCAATTGGTACTAAAGGTAACGTGCATCTGAGAGTAAAGCCCGATTTAACGATGTTGTTCTTAGCTAGAGTTAACAAGTTAAGGGTTATTGAAACTTAAAAATGTCATATTAGGGATTTATTAGGTATAGTAATGAAATTTCAGCTCCTAACCAGTACTAAGAATTTACAACATTATACATTAAGTAAATCATAACTCATTCATGATTAACATAATCTAAAGGGGTCTTCAGTTCATCATTCTACACTACCAAGCTTAACGTCAGAGATCATTATTCTAGTAGGGAGCATTTATTAACAGACTAAACATGCATTTGCGGTAAGGGAAAATATAGAACATTAACATAGAAGCAAACATACTCTACTTGTGGGTAAGGCCTCCACTAGCCAAGACTCTACCCAATCCTTACCTTTGTTGAAGAAATTTCTCACGGACAGCAAAGGTAGCAGCACCCAACTCAACCCTTAGCTTACATCTTCACCCTTTACCCACGTATCACATTGAAGAATGCACACAAACCCACCTAGACTCATAGAACACACAATTGTCTCTAGAGGATCTCTTTCTCTCGTAGGGGACTCTGAAGATGAAGATTGCAAATGACCCTAAGAGACAGACCTAAGCATGGAGTCCATATCTGGGTGCGACAAACATACAGCAAATGGAGAGGGAGAACATGCCACAACATGGGGGGAGAGAGGTGCCCAGGCATGGGGGTCGTCTCCCATGTCGAGTGAGTGGGTTTTAATGGACTACACAAAAAACTTTCCTTTATTTAAAACCTATTTATTCACGAAATTGGGACTTTTCGGACAAGGGAGTACGTCTCATCCTCGTCCGTGTTCGTTCGAAATCCTATATTTCTCAGCTAGATTTGCCTTTTAGGATGGAGGAAGGCGTCTTTACCTCCATTCGTGTTCATCCAAATCTGTCATGCGGACGAAGGAAGACGTCCGAATCCAGCATTTGCGTGCATCCGAAACTGTCCAAAAATTGGACAAATTAAAACTTCATTCTTCCGTCCACGTCCGCGTGGGTCCTAGTCCATCCAAAAAGTCCAATAAATTGGACAGAGACAAAGTTCCAGCGTCTGCTATCGTCCGCCATCATCTGGGTTCGTCTGAAAACTCCTGATATAGGCAAATTAGGTCGCAAAACAACGTTCTGTGTCGTCCCAAAACTCGGGGACACCATGCCATGCGATTTCGGATGCCACCCCAAGTCCATGTGCATCTGAAATCTCGAATTACACAGTTAATCCACTGCGTCCAAAATCTCCTTTATAGCCAATATTTACCAATTTTCATTCTTTAATTATTCCAAAACATTAACCCCATATGTACACTAACATGTACCGCTACGCAACGTAATATATTAATTATCCCAAAATTAATTGCATTAGTGTATACAAGGAAAACGTTATCGGGGTATTACATGAAATCGACTACATCCCTCTTCATTCAAATCCTCCAATACTGGTGCCTTAGATCATGATACATCTTTTTAGTACTAAGATGAATGACAAATATGGACTTATGACTCTCAACTAAAACTGTTCGCCTTAAATATGAATCACTAGGCACTACAACACGGTCCTTGAAAGATAGAAAGCTATCAGGTCTTATTTTTCAACCCTCAAATTGCTCACTAGCCTGATTTTGATCAAACTTTTCCTTTAACTTAACATTAGATTTTTGCATATCTTTAACATGATGCAGAAGTGCAAGGGTTGCTACCAAATTAAACACTCGAGCTATATGATCATCTTCCTTATATTGAAGATCAAAATCATAAATAGTTAAACACCTTCTATAGACTTCTAACACAAGACACAAAAGAGATCCTTGAGGATGATAACTCAAGGCATCAACTATAGCATTGACATTTTTAGGATGATATTCTAACGAAAAATCATAACCCTCCATATACTCCATTCATCATCTGTAACGACCCAATTTTTTTTACTTTAAAAAGTGTAATTTGAAAACATTTTTCCTTTAAAAATCTCATAAATTTAAAATTTTTCATTTCATAGCGGAAGATTTATCAATTTAATAAAACAAATAAAGACAATGAATAAAATCTTTTTTCTTAAAAGCCTTTACAATTTAAAATACTTTACAAAACTCTTTACAAAACTTTTTCCTTTAAATCCTTTTGTCTATCCAGCCACAAGATCCGCACGTGCAGATTCTTTATCAACTGCTCCTTAACCTGTTCATCATCCTGATCTCAAACGTATACCTACATCACAAGACTTAACTAATGAGCCTAAGGCTCAGTAAGTGATATAAAATAAATTATGCACATGATATGCTCTTTAAAAATCTATATGTAGTTTTCTTTTTTCTATTTTACTGTTTCCTTTTTATTTGTTTTTTCTATTTCTATTTCCGTATTAGTCTCTTTTCTGTTTTCCTTGACTGTTTTCTTGACTTTATTTTATTGTTCTGCCTTTGGTATTCAACTCAAGTCTCAAACAATGGAGGACCAATCCACCCAAAGCCTCTAACTATGGGTACCACGTCCACCAAGCCTCTATTTATGAGTTTGAGTTCAACACCAAAGCCTTAACCGTCTAACATTGGAATGCAACTCAACTATTGGGGGACGAATCCACCCAAAGCCTCTATACATATGGACCACGTCCACCATGCCTCTATTTATGACTTACATACCAAAGCCTCAACTGGTTACCATTAGAACGCAACTCAACCATTGGGGGACTAATCCACCCAAAGCCTCTATACATGGGGACAACCTCCACCAAACCTCTATTTATGAGTAACGTACCAATGCATCTAACTATGAAGAACAATTCCCCTAAGCCTCAACATATATATTAAATTCTCAATTTCCTTTAGCTTTTTCTTTACTTTACTTAGCCATTTATCGTTTAATATTCATTTCCATTGTTTTTCAAAACCATGCATGAAACCATTTTCATATCGTTTTGAAAACCACGATGTATACAATGCTCTGAATGTATACAATATCTATATCTTCAAGAATGATCAGTATCAATCCTATAATCCTCAAACATGATCATATCAAATTCTTAACTTAAAACTATAAACACATCATTAAAATAACTTATTTCTAATAAACATAGCATCATGCAGCAATACATCCTCGAAACATAATCAATATCTTAATGTTCTATTAAATCGGCAAACAGTCAACATAAAATTCCTAACTCTTGCGATGTAGGCCCCAAAGACCAAAACACATGTAGAATCACTTACCTAACATCCACAATGCGTTCTAGCACTTAAGTCCTTCCTTCTTCTTAATGCCTTCATAACCATAACATTTAATCATTAATATCACATAATATTAACCTCATTTTCATAGTTCATTATTTTCAATGACTTTGATACCATCATCTCCAATAATAGAACCCATAACCTATCAATATTCTTCATAACTAGCAAAACTGTATCTTCAAGCATGATCAATATCAATCCTATAATCCTCAAACATGATCATATCAAATTCTTAACTTAAAACTATAAATACATCATTAAAATAACCTATTTCTAATAAACATAGCATCATGCAGCAATACATCCTCGAAACATAATCAAGATCTTAATATTCTATTAAATTAGTAAACAGTCAACATAAAATTTCTAACTCTTGCGATGTAGGCCCTAAAGACAAAAACACATGCAGAATCACTTACCTAGCATCCATAATGCGTTCTAGCACTTAAGTCCTTCCTTCTTCTTAATACCTTCATAACCATAACATTTAATCATTAATATCACATATTATTAACCTCATTTTCATAGTTCATTATCTTCAATGACTTTGATACCATCATCTCCAATAGTAGAACCCATAACCTATCAATATTCTTCATAACTAGCAAAATCGTAAACAACAGTGGCCACATACAATTACAAATTCATCCTTTAACCATGCATCACCAACATAATACTATCCAAGTGTAATTACTTCACTAAACTTATTGATTACAGTTCATAAAACAATCCATAACATGTCCTTAATTATTTCTACTGAAGCAATAATTAGACAGAAAATCATTTCCAAGTTACAAAGCATATTCCTTATTCAAACAGAACTCATTTAATAGCATAATCTCAATAATATTTCCTCAATATTCAACATGCGTAACAAGGTAGCAATAACCCATGGTGGCATTATAAAATCATAGATTAGCAACCTCACCATTATTCCTTATTTTCTAGACAATATTCTGGCATTAGGACAACCAACCTCTTCATCATTTCCATTAACATAGTGCTCAACCAATTTTATCATCACTGTGAAGAACAGAGAAAAAATTACGTAAACCAAACTTAACTCACTCACCGAGTAGACATCCCGACAACAATAACAGAGTAGCAAACGAAAGAAGACAGGGAGCACAACAATAATCCTTCACTATTTTATCTTCCACAGTTATTCCTTTAAAATTTATAAAGAGAATATTGAATGTAACATCCCGTAACCTTTTTCCGTATAAAAATTTTCTTTTCTTTAAAACCATTGTAAAACCATTGCGTAATAAAACTAGAGTCATAAATATACAGTGGAAGTCTAAATCATATAAAACGTACAGAGGAAGTCTTTTACAATTAAATACCATATACCCATTGTTTAACTAAACATTTAAATAAACACATTAATTTAAAACATTTATTTGAATTCGTAAAATACTTAAAAGTCTTTTAAAACATTTATTTCATTTTGTAAGCCATAACCACAGGTCAATGTCGCCAATAGCACAAATGTTTACACAGTAGCACTCCATCAGCTACGTCCATCAACAGCTTTATCCATTCATTTGCTCCTTACCTACATCAATGAGACTTAACTATGAGCCTAACGCTCAGTACGTGATATAAACGTAAAACATAGAATTCACATACAATTTCTATAACATTGCATAAAATTTTATATTTCATTTCTCTTTTACTGTTCATGTCTTATATCGTTATTTCATTTGCTTATATGCCTGGCGTATTAAACCGGACCATATAAACATCTGTTTACTGTTTATATGTCGGGCGTATCAAACCCTAATTTCCCGAGATGTAGGTCCTTTCAGACAAAGCACATGCAATAACACATACCCGAAGTCCTTAGCCTTAATGAGGTTATCACTTTAAGATTCTTCACAAATAACCTAGTTATTAGCAACATGAGATAATTAACACAGATTAATAAACAACCCTAACTACAAGTAACTCATTGCTTAACATATCTCCTTAATCTATCTTAACAATCTAATCCAAAAAGGTATAGCATACAATATGTCCAACAATGACAAATCCTTATTCCAATCTATACCTTCACCAAAAATTCACATAATAAAACCCAATCACTAATCCAAAAACCACTTATCCGACAACAACAACCCCCAATCCAATAATTACTTTCTCACAATAATCCTATTATTAATTATATCTTAACGATGGCAAAAACATAAGATTCACGTAAGCAAAAGTTACCAGATGACTCACATTCATATAAACCTAGTAAACATCTCTCCTGTTTTTCCTTCAGAGAATCCATCTACAAGGTGTCAGCCACAGTTTCTCATCCATCAAACTCCATAACCATCAGAAACTCTTCCTCATATAACTCACAGTTTCAGATTTTCTCTCTTTCACTTTCTATTCTCACAATTCCAGAACCTCACGATTTCATTGTCTCTCTCTCTCTCTCTCTTACTGGCTCTTTCTCTCTCTCAAACCACTTGCAGAACAAAACTCCAGAAGAAGAAGAAGAAGACTTTCGCTAGTTTCCTTTCAAGATTTTGGCAGATAACCCTAGATATTTCCTTCCTTGAAAACTCTCGGTCACAACCTTCAATTTATAGGCTACACTTATTGGCTCTTCATTGTCCAAAATAAAGAAGGACACTTGAAAGCTTCATTAATCACCCATATTCATCCAGACAGAGAAGCGTGAGGTCTTCATACGTTGAGGATCATTAATAGAAGCCATACATGAATGACCACTCATTAGCATCCTTCTAGTAGTCCACTAAAGATGAATAGATGTTCCAAGCATCAATGAGCGTCGACGTTGAAGACTCTCCAGTTCCAGCGACGTTTTTCCAGCTTCAGGCGACGTTTTAGATTTGCGGCTGATCGAAATTAATGAAGGATGATCGACAGCCCCTTAGCCGAACATCCGCATATCTCATTCAGAAATTTCAACTTTCACTGCCGGTCGTTCTCACCTAGCCGATCGACAGCCCCGATCGTCCGCCCCTCCCAACCATTGATTTTCAACCATTCCTCCAGATTAATTCTTTATCGTGACACCTAACCATTTATTTATCCTATATATGTATATATATATATATTACTTTTAATCAACCATAATTCACTCATCCAAATTATTCAAATCTCCAACATATATCAAATATTTCACCATTCCTCCTTCACATCATTCTTTACTAAATCCAATATTTCCTAAAATAGTATCAATCATATACTTTCAACCTTAGTATTTACAAATGCATCCAAATATAGTTTCTCTTAATATTCCCATTGACTATCAATCCACTTGATATCATATAATCTAACTCCAATACCATTAGACAGTTCCTTACTTAACCTCAATCATTCCCTCAAACTAATTTTAAACCTAACAGGGTATCATCATTCACTTATTCCAACTATGTTTCTCTTGACCAATACCTTTTCTTGTCCAAGTTAGCTTATAATATCCCAAAATTATCACTCAAGCTGTACTTTCAGCTCAACGAAGATTTTGGATATTACATTGACTATCTGCAGAGTCCAAGGAAAGCAGAGAAGTCCACCTCTAGAGCCTTCCCTCTCTCTCTTTTCTTTTGTCAGCTTCTCAGCTTCTCGGTTTCTCTCTTCCTCTTATTCCCTTCTCTTTTCTTTCTCCTTCTTCGTCTCCTCGCAAGCTCTCTCTCTCTCTCTCTCTCTCTCTCTCTCTCTCTCTCTCTCTCTCACTTTCCCTCAGCTTTCTCCTTTCCTTCATATAGAGCTTACTCTCTATTTCTCTTCCCTCACTCTGTCTTTCTCTCTCATTTTCTCTCTATTCTATTTAGCTCGATTATTCTTCCTCCTTAAGCATCACTTATCCCCAATAATCTCACCTAACACCCTTTATAATTTGCCATCTATAAAGGAGGGAGACGTGGAGGGATGACAAGAGAATTCATGTTTCGGGATATGCATTTCTCCTCTTTGGGCTGCAAAACCAAGTGGAACCTGTCTATAGATGACCGATCAATAAGATCACCCCCTCCCACACATAAAATCCGATTCTTGCATTACACCGTGGGATCGGTCCATACATCAATGGACCGGTGATCCCCGGTCGATGTAAGTATCGACTGTTCCCACGTAGCCAAGTTCATGCTCGACCTCTCCCATGTAAAAACTAATTTTTCACTTTCATAGGCCGATCATCTGCGCGACCTTTCTCACACCTCCACTCTTCACAACGCCACTGTAATATTTCTTTGAAATTCTTTAACACTTTCATCTCTTTTTCTTTTCTAATATAACAATTCATTCCCTGATTTAGTAACTCTTGAAGAATAATACATCAATTATTCTAGCCAACAATCTTATAATAAATCTTCAATTCATTTATTCACTTCTGCCATTTTACTCCGCTTCTGCCCAATTTTTCATTCGAGTATCCTTGACCACAAAACTTGGGAGCACTCTGTAATATTTAGCGGTCAATCATTTCGTCTTTCGATTCCTTTATAGTCTACCGAATCCTTCTTTAAATGCTGCACTACTTTACCAACTTAACCGATTGATCAACCGATACATCTAAAATCCTCCACGCATTATATTTTACTCCACCTAACATACTACCCTTTGCCTATCCAATACTATAATTTCCCATCCTTTATCCAACCAACCCTATTCACATCCAATAAATTTCTTAATTATTCTTACTTAATTCTATTCCGAAGAATCAGGGTATTACATTGGCGCTGTCAGAGATTTAAATCACACTGCATAAACCAATATTTCAGGTTTTTATGGTCAGAAAATACCTCAAATTTTGCACCATGTAAGTAACTGCGCCATATCTTCAAGGCAAAGATAATGGTTGCCAACTCTATATCATGAGTGAGATAATTTTGCTCATGCGTCTTCAACTGCCTAGATGCATAAGCTATAACTATATCCAGTTCCATCAAAACACAACTCAAACCAACACATGATGCATCTGTATACACTGCATCCAGTAAATTTTCATCGGGTGCTGTTAACTGGTGCAGTAGTCAATCTTTGCTTTAGCTTCTCAAACCCTGTTTGACATTTCCCGTCCCAAATAAACTCTATATCTTTTTTGGTCAATTGCATCAAGGATATAGCAATGGCAATTTTTTTTCTACAAATTGATAGTAATAACTAGCCAGACCCAACAAACTATAAACTTAAATAACATTCTAAAGGTGGCTTCCAATCCAACACTACCTTTACTTTGGCCTGATTAACAGAAATGTCATTTCAAGAAACAACATGGTATAGAAATTTATTTCAGTCATCCAAAAACTGCACTTTTCTTGCTTAGCATACAACTTGTGCTCGCGCAACGTCTGCAGAACAATCCTCAGATGCTCCATATGCTCATCACGAGACTTTGAATATATGAGGATGTAATCAATAAACACCACCAAAAACTAGTTGAGATAAGATTGGAAGACTCGATTTATAATGTCCATGAAGCCAGTTGGTGCATTAGTCAATCTAAATGGAAGTACCAAAAACTCAAAATGCTCCATATGCTCATCACAAGACTTTGAATATATGAGGATGTTATCAATAAATACCAACACAAACTGGTCGAGATAAGGCTGGAAAACTCGATTTATAATGTCCATCAAGGCAGCTGGTTCATTAGTTAGTCCAAATGAAAGCACCAAAATTTCAAAATACCTATATCGAGTCTGAAATGCCATTTTAGGAATATCCTCCTCACAGATCTTTAGTTGGTGGTATCTTGATCTCAAATAAATTTTCAAGAAAAAACATAAAGCCACCAAATTGATCGAACAAATTCTCAATTTTTGGTAATAGATACTAGTTCTTAACTATCACATGAGTCAACTTCTTGATGGACTATAAGGCCCAACAACAAGAGCAAGGGCCCAAGACTCACCAATACCTACCTTTCTAACTATTTGGAAGGTAGCTCAATAGTGGCTCAAACGGAGGAGTTACCAACCCATGAAGACCAAGGAAGAGCCACACACTTGTTACTACGGAAAGAAGCCCAAGAAGACAACCTTGAAGGGCAAGGAAGATCAAAGGAAGTGGAGATATGGAAACCTTCCCAAATCAACCTAGCAAGTTGACAAAAGGAATGCCGATTGATACATGAATATGGCAACCATCTAATTGGAAAAACTTGAAGAGAAGTAGCTACCAAAAGCCACCAAAACATGGAGACAAAGCCACCAAATAATAATTAAGTAATCACTTTAAAAAGTTACCTAATTACTAATATAGTAATCGGCCAAGTATGACCAAGTATCTAGGTTATTTCTTATTTTGTTATTTCCCATTCTATGCTTTGTAATTGGCTATATAAAGCCACCTAGTATGTTTGTTTTAGACATTGAAGTTTGATTATTAAAAAGCTTTTGTTTTCTTTCAAAATTGGAGTGATTCCTCTTTCAATCCTTTAGTGAGTTACATCCAAAGTCTTGTGTGTATTGCATCATAAGATTGAGCTTACTTTGTTAGTTGAGTGAGTTCTTTTATTGGCATCCGTACTCTTACTTCTTGAAGAAAGAGTGAGTGAAGAGGTGTCCAACTTTCTAGGGGAGTTTCCATTGGCTAAGTCATTTATACGGGAGTGCTAGTTACAACTACTTGATATTTCCTGCAAGTCAAGTTTTCTCAAACATATTTCTAAATCCGTGGTGTTTCCTATTCAATTCTTAGAGAAGTTATTCTTGACTCATCAATGTGGCTGCTATCCAAATTTCAAAAGAAAAGTTTCTAAGACGAGGGAGATATCGTTTCCTAAAGTTTGAGTTTCCATAAGGTGATTTATGACAATTTAAGGAAGTTCTTCAACCGGTAGCTCACCTCATCCTTCAACTGACCTACCGCTCATCCTACCGATGACTTGTGGATGTTCAAATCTGTTGATTTTTGTAAGTTGTTAATCGACCACTTTCCCATCTCTAAATTTGTGGCTGATCATTTACGGTCGTTCACCACCTAGCCATTCCAAGACTTGAACGACCACTCTGCTTGCACTTGTCCCACCCAATTGTTCACTCTTACATGTTATATTCTTAACCCTCTTCCACTGGTGCATCACTTCTAGTAATCAATACATAAATGAAGCAAACCATTCTGCTTCTTTGCAAATAAAGTCGATGCACCCCACTGTGAAATAGTATTACGAATAAATACCTTCTACAATATATCATTAAGTTGAACCCTCCCCTCATTTAACTTAGCAAAAGCCATATAGTACAGAGCAATCAAAATTAGAACAGCATTGGGAACTAAATCAATGTAAAACTCAATCTCACGATCCATTGGTAACTCAAGCAAATCCTCAAGAAAAACATCCAGAAAATTAGAAACTATCAACAGCTCTAGATCTTGCCTGATCAAAATGTGGTCATTGCTAATTGAAAAAACACTCCTTATTGCTCTAACTTCCTCCGACTACCCAAACTAGCTCTTAAAATAGGATTTATAGAGAATATATAAACATAACATGGATGTACCAAAACTTGTCCATTCTCCAACGTAAGAGTTATAGTCATTTGGTAACAATCAATTTTTACCCTACACGGGCTTAACCAATCCATACATAGGATCACATCCAATTGATCCATAAGTATCACTATTAGATCGACTGATAATTCTCACCCACAAACAAGAGAGTAACAGAATAGGCGATAAAATTCATCTCGTGACTTTTATTCATAGAGGTACTTAACTTCAAAGGATTTTCTAGCCTTTCAACAATCACACCCAAAATGCAAGAAATTGATGTAGAAATAAATGAATGTGTTGCACTAGTATCAAACATCATATGAGTAGTAGTAGAAAAGATAATGATCGTACCATCGATAACACCTTGGCCAGTCTGATGAAAAACCTTTGGTCCTGTAACTGTATACGCCTGACTAATCCCCTTTTCTTTATCTTTTCAGCCTCTATCATAACCTATAACGACCTATTTTTCCTTATCATCTTAAATGTTTAGATTTGAAATTCTTCTTCTTTATAAAATATGTAGTGGAAGACTTTTCTTAATAAAATGAATTGAATCAAAATAAAATTTCTTTTCTTTAAAACATTAAAAGCATAACTTTATAAATACATTTTATACTTTGAAATATTTCATTCCTTTTATTCTTTTTATGCTCAGTAAGGAATGAATATCTAAGCATAACCTTAAATCTTCTAAAAACATAGTGCGTAAATAAATATGATATGCATATGCTATGTAGGTTCATCAAAACATACATTTTCATCCCTCTTTACTTTTTCAATCAAATAATAGTCCAAACGATTGGAGACCCATAGTACAAGGAAAAAAATCCCATCTCACAATCGCCTATTTACGTTTATTCTTTTCATTTACAATTTATCAGTATAGTCAAATAACAGTCCAGAAGTTAGAGATTATCCGTCCAAGGGAAAAGATACCTCCTATGATTCTTTTAGGTAGAACCGTCACTCCTCCCACTAGGGAAGAGATACATCATCATGTAGTTCTCCTAAGTAGAACTGTCACTCAATCCCTAATCTCACAATGTCTATTTATGTTTATTCTATCCATTTACAGTTCATCAGTCATAAATCAATGCATAAAACCATTTTTCATTTTCTTGTAAAATCATTATGCATGAACTATGCATGGAATCATGTGCACCTGTAATCAACACACCAAATCCTCAAAGTATCCATCACCATATGCTATATAAATCAATCAACAAAAGCTATATAGAACAATCATCAAAAGCATATCCTCGAATAGAACTTATTGTGTATAGAGCCTAACATCTAACACATATATTCTATCCTCAAGCCAGTATAATCAATCATCAACCTAGAGCTTTATATCTAACATACATAGAATATCTTAAGTCTTGTGATACAAAAAAAAAAAAAAAAGAAAAGAAAACACTTAATTCATTACTTACCTTAACGTCTTGGTACAATATCTTGGTTTTTCTTTATTGATCTTCAACTCCTAAAAATATCAACTCTCATATTATCATCTGTTTATACACAAAAAACTTATAGAAATTTATAACATACATAATTCCTATTTTACTCAATCTAACACCTTATTTTAACCCTGTCCTTAAATCATATAGTGCGTATTAGTTAACCTTTAAGCATGAACACTTTCATCCAATCTTGAGCATGCACAATTTACCGTATACTTAACTAACTTATTAAGTCCATGTTGATGGAATCCAAAGATCCATCAAGAGCCAAGTCAGGGTCAAGATCCAATGGACATTGAGAAAGTCCATGACAAGTAAGATGGGCCAATCTTTACATGATTTAATCCAAATTAAAGACCCATTAAAGGGCAAGGCTTGGCCCATGGAGATGTTAGGGATTGAGGAGGGTCCAATGGAAGCCCAAGGAAGAAATGGGTTGAATAGAAATGGGATAAGATTGATTATGGACCGAAACAGACCGCAGCTCAGGCCCACCAAACGCGCTGTCCAGAAGTCAACGGGCGTGCCGACCAGACAGCTGCCCGACAGCCCGCCCGCCGACATACTTGTGCCGCCCCTACAGCGGGCCCGCCAGTGACCCCCAGCTTTGACCAACCTGGAGCCCGCCAGCTTTGACCAACCGTGCGCAGCGCCATCATATGTACAGTGCGCCCGTCGCCAAAGGAACAGTGCGCGCACCGACTACTCAGCACCTCCCCATGCGCGCGCCGCCAAAGGAACAGTGCGTGCACCGACGACCAGATTTGCCTTTCGAGTGCCACATCAGCATTTCTTCACCTAACTTTGAATTTTATCACTTCTTTTGTATATTTTATGTAATTTTAACATGTTTCCATGTCCCCTTGAGTTGCCTATAAATAGATGGGCAAGTCTTCAATGTAAAGCACAATTTGAACAACTTATAGCTTTGAAGTTTGAGAGCATTTTGCATTCTCTTCTTGAGTTCTCTTTGGAGGACTTGATCTTCTTCAAATGTTTGTTTGAAAAGATGGAACTTTATAGCTTTGGTTCAACCAACAAGTTTGGTTTGGGCCAAGCTCCTTTCTTTGATAGTTTCGGTTCCTATCTCTTTACAGATAACGGGTCAAACTCATATTTTCTTTGAATCTCCAAGGCGTCCGGTTATTATTCCGCGTTGTTGTCGAGTCTTGGATCGTTCATATCCAGAGGTTCACATCACATGTTTTCCTTTAGATGTCCATTATCACATAATAATTCATCTTCAACTCACAAGGTCACTAACATAATCTCTAATCTTCAATCATCAAAACTGTGCAATTCTACCATTTTTCACGCTTTTCATCACTTTTCTCTAATAAACTTTCACAAGCATACAAGTAAAGACCTCTAATATCATAGAAAGAGTTATTCTTAGCTTCAAAGGGATTAGGGTAGGGAGCATCTTGACAGGAATTTCTCCTCATTCTCAAGCTTCTCTCTTCTCTCTTCCCTCTTTTTTTTCTCACAATCTTTTCCAATTCTTAGAAGAGAATGGCCTTTAAATCTAGCTGGTGATGAAGTGTCATCTTCTTCCAGCATTTACATGCTCATTAATCACTCTGACTTTAAAAAAACATGACACAAAACCTCACTTCATACAACTTTTCACATTTCAAGTGTACCAGTTCTTCCTTCCTGGTCAACCACAAATCTACTCGAGACTTAACTATCATCTTTTTTCACCATTTTGGTCGACCACAAATCCGATTGAGGGCGACCATAAATCCCAAGTGCCACAATTTACAATTTAATGCAAATCTAGTCAACCATAGTTCCAAGGCTGAACAACCGCAAATCCTACTGAGAGTCACAATTTGCACTCTGTCATAAATCTGGTCGACCACAACTATAATTCTAGGCAACCACAAATCTACCCAAGAGCCACCAACTCAACGTTGGTTGACCAGTCCAGAATTTTGCACAAATGTGGACGTCTTCTTCTATTCTCAAAGTTACACTTCATAAACAAAATCTCTCCAATCTTTTAATCCAACCTGCTTTTATTAATTCATTCTTAATATTCACTAATCTTTACTCTTAATCATCACACATCCCTTTCATCCTTAATTTTTACTTAAACTTAATCCTATGATGATTCGTATGATAATTTAAGGATATTACATGACCACCCCTAGAAGAACTGGGGTTAGAAGCAAAACTCTACTAGTATCGTGTAGGCTTTTGAAATTCAGTACTAGTTAGCTGATACTAATGTTGATATGGCAACCAATATCCAGTAGACTATGGAGGAGCAAATGATTAGATTCCAAAATGTGTACACTGATCGTGTCCAGGAAATCCTCCACTAGCCCCCAAATTAGGTCTAGAGGAAATTGCTTGAGTAAGAGTGGAGTTAGCTTGGGAAGACCTTTGATTCATTGGGTAGTTTCTCCTTAGATGTCCAGGGTGACCATAAGTATGACAAACATAAAGGCTTAAGTCCCGTCTAGCATAAGGGGCTCCACCAGAATGTCCACTAGATATTCTTTGCGAATGACTTTCATGGTTATAACCCTTCCTCTAATCCTTCTTGGTCATCTTACCACCAATTGGTTGCTTTTTTTTCCTTTGCCATTGTACTCACCAAAGAACTCATAAAGTTCAGCTTCAACATGCTGAGCAGTAGTCACTACTTCTGAAATATTACTAAACTCCGCAATAGAAAGTCGAGAACAAGTCTTTGGCCTCAAGTCGTCTAGAACTTCACCATCCTCTCCACTAGATCCACATCCCTAATATACTGAGAGAGCTCCATAAATTTTGCATGATATTCCAGAATTGTAAGGTCTCCCTTCGATAAGTTGAGATACACAAAATCATATTTTGCCTATGTCTAGATTTGTAGTAGTTGTTCTTAAAGACAATTTCAAATCACTTTTAGCTCATCTCATTGATTGGATAATCTAACTTGGAAGACTTCAACTGTGATGATCCAGTTTAATGATTAAACTTAATAATTATATTTTGTATAATTAAACATGATTAAGTGAAAATAAGTCATGAAATGACTTTGAAGAAGAAATTGACCAATCAATTAAGGGCATTTTTTCAAACTAAAAATAGGTATAATAGTAGATACCTTAGATTATGAAATGGTGATGAGATTGGATCAATTAGATGTATGCTCATTAAGATATGAATTTTAGCTTGAAAGTGATGAATGTGTTAAAAAGGAGCATAGTTGATGTTTGTGGCTAATTGAGGAGGTTATGGTGATTAATAATTCAAACCATTTTAAGACAATAAAGTAGACACATAAATGAAGTGTATGTCTTTGTAATAAAGGGATTTGAATTTATGTAATAAAAGTTATACACGTTTGAAATTGGAAAAGTCCAAAACTGCACAGTTTTGGGATGTCTTTAAATGAGACTTTAGAGTGGAAATTGGGAGAAGTGTATACCAAAAGAAATGGTTATAACACATTGATGAATATGGCCATGTAATAAAATTGGACAATCAATAATATTATGACATGTGTCACTTGTGGATTAGTGACTAATGTAATTAAGGTGTAATTAGTGAGTGATTAAGATTAATTATGATAATCATGGGAATTAGCTTGGAACTAAGCTAGAGTGATTAACTTAAACTATGAGTGGTTAAGGATAATTAACCCAGGTATTTTGGTAAATTTTAAAGGAAGTAAGAGTAAAATGGTAAAAATCAAAAGACAAAAGAGATAAAAGGTAATTTTACCCTAAGATCTTTGTAGAAAGAGGAGAAATGTCTAAGTATCAGCCACATTTTGTGTGGAATAGAGGAGAGAAAGCAGAGAAGGAGAAAAGAAAGGAAAAGAGAGAGAAGAAAAAAGGGGTAAAACTTGAGAAAACTCCTACATCAAAGTTGTTTCTCTCATCAAGGGGATTCATTTAAGCTAATAATCAATCATTGAAAGTGAAGAATAGAGTGATCTTCAAGAGGTAAGAACCTTAGTCTTGTTATTTTATAAATTATGCTAAATATTGCAAAGTTTTGGTGGAAGAAGATGTTTTAAGGGATTATATGTAAAATTCATGGATGGCATGTTGTTAGTCATTGATAAATTTAGTTTGATTTGGTTTAAAATGATTGAAAGAAGGATGTGATGTTGAAGTCGATTTGATTGGTTGAATTAATGGGTATATATATATATATAAATCTATATGTTTGAGAAATATCATGATGTAGTTGGTGGAATGTTGATTATGAGTTGAACAATTTGGAACTTTACATTAATAACTAATCGTGAGGTTTTCTAATTCGGTTGAAGATTGGTTAAATATAGTCAAAGCTTATGGACTTGCTTAATGTTGGTCAAATTTAATAGTAGTGCTTAAGTGGAAGCATGAATAAAGTGTTAGGCTTGAATGTGTTTAAATAGGCTCAAATATCTATTTAGAGGATTATATAATGTGATTATAATCCTATGATGGTTTAGTGTTGTTTTGGTATGAATTGAATGTGAGATAAGTGAGTAAAATAATGAAAACATATTAAGGTAATGATATTTGATCATTACATTGGTTAGGAATGGGTTTTAATAGGTTAATTTATCTATTTGATTATCTTAGGATGGGTGGATATTAATTTGGAATGGTTTTGAATAGATTTGGTATGAAGGAGATAAAGAAAATTGAAGGAGTTTGGAAATTTGTCTCAGCAGACAATTGGGGCTAAAGTACAGTAGACTGAACGTCAAAATTAATGAGTTAGATGATGAAAAGTGGATGACCAAAACATGGGGATGAAACTGTGAAAAATGCAGTAGACTGCACCGGTCGACTGGAAACTATGACTTACCTTCAAAATGCACTAGACCACAACTTAGGAAGCAGATGATCGGAACAAGTGAATTTAAAACAATTCTTTTAGGTTTTGACCTGAATGTTTACTCATTGCATAACTCTTTTGGGAGATGATTGAGACATAGATAGAACATGTCTAGGTAGATATATGACATAATTTCATGTATTATTTATGTGTGTTTAATAAAAACATTTGCATGGTTCATAGTACATGCATTATTAGTAAATATTATATGTATTCAATGTATTCATAGTGAAGATGTCGAATCATGCACCATGGAAATACTTATACCTATGAAAGTATTATCTAGGTGGTATTATTGGTCATAGAGGAACCCAATATACCTTGCCAAACCATGCATTGTGTGATGTATGTAAAGTGGGAAATAGAAGGGGAGTGACGTAGGTCCCCTTAGGGTTGAAAGTCCCTAGCCCTCTAGAAGTTTATTGATGCACCTACTGAAGTTTTGATACCAGATGAAGCACCAGCGAAAACTCTTATACTTCAATGATGCGCTAGCGGAAGCTCACTCGGACGCTAGAGCCTACGAAAAAAGGGGGACGGGTGTTTAGAAGAATGACAGACTCCTTTAGAAAAGACGGACGTCAAAATTGGGGAGAACGGACGTCCCTTGTGGAGGAACGTACGTCCTTTATATCAAAAGTAAGGCAAAAGTTTAAGATGGGGGAGATCAGGTGGGACGGACGTTTAAGGTCAGGTGGGAGAAACTAAAAATTTTTTTTTAGAAGAACGAACGTCCCTTATGGCAAAGGTATAAAAGGATGTTTGGGATAAAGACGAACGTTTGAATAAAACAAGGGAAATAGGATGTCCCTTTTAGAGGACAGACTTCGTTTTTAATGAGGACTAGACGGAATTAAAATTGGAATAAAGACGGATGCCCCTTTCTGAGAAGTGGACATCCCTTACAGCAAAGGAATTGACAATGAGATAATGGGAAGTAGACGGGCCTTGGAGGACGGGCGTCCCTTAAAGGAATGGACGTCCCTTATAGAAAACCAAACGTTAAAATTAAGATAGGGACATCCCTTAATAGAATAAACAAATTTCTTATATAACAAAGGTCATCCTTTACAAGGTTAAATGTTCCCAACAAAGCAGAACCTTAGCACGAGCAACCAAAATGGCGAGGGACAAACCTGAACGAGAAGGCTATGCAATTCAATCCTTTGCACTCAGATAATGACGGAGATTGCTCCCCGTGTCTATTTGATGGTGAAAGACGGTTCTTGATGAGGTCACGCTCCGAACCAATGGAAGGGCTACAAATGAATGGTGGAAACTTTGGGAACAATCCTCCACTGTAATTCGAAGCCTGTTTCTTCCAATAGTAAGAGATGAAATGAACTGTGCAAAAAGTAACAAGCTGGTCAAAAAAACGCTATGTCGGTGTCTACTGACTTCAATGGCTACCTTGCAAGAAGTAGCTCTCCAACTTAGCTCTTTGAAAGTTTTCTACACCTCTGGTAAATATTCTTCTTCGACGGCACAAAGAAAAGAAAGGAGTATCAATAAGAGAAATCATCTAAACTTCCAAGAGATGATTTCCACTTTGTACACACAAACTTGTTTGGATATAACTCACCAAAAAGAATGTGGTAGATTGGAGAAACTCTAAGTTTTTGAACAACGTTCAGTTTTTTTGTATTCAACTCTCCTTGTAAAATTCACTTAGAGATGCTTAAATACCCCACTAAATAGGGTTAAGCCTAATGACTAAATTATAACAATAACCTTAAATATAAAACACCAAACATACGAACACAAAACCAAACAACAAAAATCAAGCAACGATTTAAGCTATTACCCAATAAAATATTTAATTTAAATTAAATTAAAAATTAGGCGGAGCCGTGGTGCATCATACTCCTGGGGTTGAAAAGGATTTTCCCTCAAATCCACGGAGTCTTCCTCATTTATTTCTTCCATGTCTTCCACCTAGAACAAATAGGAAAAGTTACTTGACACCATGCATCGAATTTTTTAAATTAGATTGATCATATCTTATTGGCATAGATTGTATAGAAAGGTTAGACTTATACAAGACAACAATGAAATGAAGCATTGGTAGTAAAGTGGAATCAACATACTCTTCAATCAAAACATTAAAATTGACTATCCCACAATCCAAGTCAGCATCTTTGTCCTATCCAGTTTTTAAAATCCAATCACTTAAGGAGCTTGACAGTAAGTACCTTACTTGCTGGTCTTAGAAGCTTGGCCCTTTTAGAAATCCAACTTTGTGAATTTGGAGAGTTGGAGGGACCAGACAACTTAAGAGGACAGGTTTCTCTTGTCTGCAACACTATTCGATAAGTACTTGCTTTTGTTCCAGAATAAGCACCGGGAAAACATTCTTGCCAACAAGGTTTTCTGATTAAGAGAATTCTTCTTTAGAAAAATTTGCTTTCATGCTTTGAGGGTCTGGTTCATTTTGAGGACTGACACCTTCCTCAGGTTGCTCCACTATACTCGCCGTTTTCTCAAGTATCACAGCATTGCCCTGTGCGTGGGAAATGCTTGTAGAAGCCAAAGTTTTTAATAAGTTATCAAGCTAATAAGAATCTGTTTCAATGAGCTCCAGGAGCTAATGGACACTTCTCCATCTCTTCTGTGGTTGTTAATCAAAGTGCTCCACCATGTTGAAGATCTTCCCTTGAGTCTTAAAGAAGGCAGCTTTACATAGGTTCGTTCAAAATAATGACATTTATGAAACATCTCTTTCATTTGTTCTTCCCATTCCAAATTGTCTTTGGACCATTCTGAACCACTGAAAATAGGAAAAATAAAAGCTAACTCTTCTTCTTCATCACTGTAATACCTTGCATACTGGCAGCCTCGTTTCATCATAATGGAAGGTAAAATTCACCAGATGCACTCTAATACCAAATGATGTGCCTGCAGAAGCTTTGATACCAGATGAAGCACTAGTGGAAACTCTTATACTAAAATGATGCACAACGGAAGCTCACTCGGACGCTAGAGTGTAGGAATAAAGGGGGACAGGTGTTCGGAAGAAAGACGGATGCCTTTAGAAAAGACGAACGTCAAAATTGGGGACAACGGATGTCCCTTGTGGAAGAATGGGACGTCTTTTATATCAAAGGGTAGGTGGATATTTAAGATGGGGGAGATCAGGCGAGAAGGACGTTATGGTCAGGTGGGAGAAACTGAAGTCCTTTTTTTTAGAAAAATGGACGTCCCTTATGGCGAAGGTATAGAAGGACGTTTGGGATAAAGACGGACGTTTGAATAAAACAAGGGAAACAGGACATCCCTTTAAGAGAATGGGTGTCCTTTTTAATGAGGACTAGACGGCATTAAAATTGGAAAAAAAGAAGAATGCCCCTTTTTGAGAAGTGGACGTCCCTTACAGGAAAGGAATTGACGATGAGATAACGGGAAGCAGACGACCCTTGGAGGACAGATGTCCCTTGAAGGAATGGATGCCCCTTATAGAAAATCTAACATTAAAATTAAGAGAGGGACGTCCCTTAACAGAATAAACAAATTTCTTATATAACGAAGGATGTCCTTTACAAGGTTGAATGTTCCCAACAAAGCAGAATCTTACCACAAGCAACAAAAATGGTGAGGGAGAAACATATATGAGACAATTATGCAATTCGATCCTTTGCACTCAGATAATGACAGAGATTGCTCCTCATGTCTATCTGATGGTGAAAGATAGTTCTTGATGAAGTCATACCCCGAATAAATGGAACGGCTATGGATGAAAGGTGAAAACTTTGGAAACAATCCTTCATTGTAATTCAAGGCCATTTCCTCCATTGGTAAGAGATGAAATGAACTATGCAGAAGAGTAACAAGCTGGGCCATAAAACACTTTGGCAGTGTCTACTAACTTCAATGGCTACCTTGCAAAGAAGTAGCTCTCGAACTTGGTTTATTGAAAGTTTTCTACACCTTTGCTGAATATTCTTCTTCAACGGCTCAAAGAAGAGAAAGGAGTAGCAATAAGAGCAATCACCTAAACTTACAAGAGATTATTTCCATTTTGTTCACACAAACTTGTTCAGATATGACTTACCGCTTAAATACCCCATTATGAGGTAGACTCAATGGTGCCACTATCCCTTAAACTGTTTACCCATATAACTGGATTGCTATACGAAAGAAAATAAAAGTAAACTATTGCAAGTAAAGATTAAATATAAAAAAGAATTAAAAATACTATGTTACACATTCATACTCATCTTTTCACACTCCATGTTTATTTTCATAGATATATTCCTTGCTGAGTATTAAATTCATTAGATGTACATTGTGATTTAGGTGAAGATAATGTACTCAAAGAATTAGATGAACCAAACGATTGTGATGCAGTTGATGGGATGTACTCATAGGAAAGCCGATGCGTAGTTTTGAGCGAGATTAACGATGGATAACTGAAAGGATGTAATTAAAGATTTTCACTAGTTATGTTAGTATTGTTTTCTTTTCCTCTTAATGTTCGACTTTCAAATATGAAAACTAATATTTATTTGTTTCACCATGCTTTAAATGGATTTTAAATTTTATAGTATTTCGCTGCCAATGATTTTTATAAAAACACGAATTTAATTGACATGTTTTAAAAATTAAAATGAAATAATAATAAAAAGAAATAAAAAGATTTTAACACATAAGGGCTTTACACATATGTCTAGGCATTGTCTTTTATGTATAATGAGGAATTCCTTCATATAGAGGAATGATTTGGGATAGACATGAATAGGAATGTCTAGATAGTGAAAAATAAGCATTAATTAGAAATTTCTAGAAAAAGAAAGTCCTTCATATAGATGATTAAGTGGTTGAGGCATAAGTTATGATAGACATATCTTGGAAATGTCTAGATAACTTGAGATTAGACACATATTAAAGGTGTCTAGTATTGGTATTAAAGAAACTATATAAGAAAATGAGAGATGGTTTGGGGAATTAGACATTAATTGGAAATTTCTACATAGTAATGGTGATAGATAGACCAAAATAGAAAGTGATCCATAATACACGAAATCACATTGGAAAGTATAAAGAAATTATAGAATTAAACATTTTATAGAGTTTTAAGTTGCTCAAAGGGAATTACACGTAAGAAGAAATTATATGGAATAAGTTATCCTTGAAATGTTGTGTTTTAAAAGGATATAGCACTAGTAAATTGTGATGGAAGTATTTCGTAATCAAATACATATGAGGGTTTAGATTGTGCATAGAGAAATTACACACGAGAATTGCGAAAGGTAGGCTATGGTTATCTAAATGATAGGACTAAGCATTTCTACATATACACTAAACACTTCTTATATAAAGAGGTGTATCACATAATTGAGATATTAATTAAAAATTATCTAAAGCTCTAGATAAAACATAGATTCAAGGATGTGTGAGGACTTGATTAAAAGTTAAACATTGAAAGTTATGGATGTGAGGACTAATCATGTTGGGCTTATAATATGGTTGGTTGTGATATTGGTATGATTTATTGAATTGTTAGATTAAGATTCTTATTGAGCTAAAAAAACTCACGGTTATATTTTATGATGTGTTTCGGGAAGAGGTGGTAGCAGCTATGGAGCAAAAAGGTAAAAATTAGTTGGACTGATGATTTGCAAAACATAGGCCTACTAGTATGGTTTGGGTTTTTATTTTGATATATTCAATTTTAGTTCGGCCCATATTTGTAAAATAAAATTAGATACAATTTTGTAAAAAAATAATAATGTACAACTTTCCTGTTTGGGTGGATTTTATTTTTATGTGGTTCAATTGCGCAAGCGCAATGTGTGTGATTGGTCAGCTTCCGTTGTGTGTTGTGAGTTGTGTGATCATTTTGTGAGAGGAGAATCTTGTTTGTGGTGTGGTTCCTAATGGGATTAGCGATCAGGTCGTGACTTCAACCATACATCCATAATCTTCTCAAAATAAAATACAACGAGACCAACTCTATAGTCCTTGGAACTTCTAAAGCATCCATGTTCTTCACCATAACACTCAACCAATTTTCTGCATCTAGAGGATCTGGTCCTCCCTTGAACACTAGCGAATTCAGTTATCCAAACTCTCTAAAATAATCCATACAATAGACTACTGAATTTTGTATCCCTTTGTCTTTACACAAATTTTGAAGTGCATTCCTAAAAGCAATAAGTGGATCCATTGACTACGACTCAACTGATTGCATAATTGGCACTACAAGTACACGATTTCTAGGGGGTCCTCTAAGAGGCATATTAAAAAAATTGATAAATTTCCAGTACAAGTTATAATATATTCTTAGGCACAGTATTTTAAAAATTCTTTTATTCTATCACTCTATCTATCTTATTAATGTCACTTTTCAAGATTGTAACTTGGCTCTAATACCAAATTTTTTGTGATGCCCAAAAGGGAATTTGAGATAGAACGAGGAATAATCTGGCCCAAAAACTAACCAATTCGATTGATACTTTAAGTTTTAAAATAAATAGGGAGTGGAAGACTTGAATAAAACTTAAATAGCTATGAGCTAACCAACTGAGCTAATCCAAAGGTCCATTAGTAACATTAAAATAAAATGATAATACAAGTTTGATTTAAATGTGCCAAAATAAGAGAAATAACATAATAAAGCCTACCAAGCTCACTCCTGCATAGGCAACTGGGGATCCTCTGAATTAAAACCTAAAGGGAATGCATTAAGGTGAGTCGATAAACCCAATAGAGGTAAAGTTTTACTTACCATTTCAAAATGAAATAAAAACAAGTAGCATGCCCTATATATAAAAATAAAACATCATAAGTAAAACAAGTTTATAAAACAAGTAGTAGGACAAACAATAAAACATTCAACTCTAGTGTGGTACATACAAAAAATAAGCCCTAGTATATATAATGAAAAACCCAGTGAAAATAGAGACACTAATGCATTACAGGTACACTATGCCATAGGCATAAATAATAACGATGATATTTGACAATTGCTAAAACCATGAAAATAAAACTCATACCAGGTTTAAGGTTTTGCGCCTAGGGACACTACACAGTTAGCTGTCTCATTACTCTACTTAATACAAACAAACACATCCTCCAACGATCGAATATGCGTTCAGAAACACAAGACCCCTTCATGGATTAATTAAACTTTGTACATTCAATAAAGATGATCAATGAATTAATGTGTATGCTCAAATAAAACATATCCAGTGAAAAATACATAATATAAAAATAGACATGTCATTTTTTATGAGAGCACGTTTCAAAATAAAGTTTTATAAAACTATGTGTTGTTAAACATAAAAATAAACCCCTACCTACAAAGGCCAACGAATAGCCAAATTAAAAATTCAAACAAATAGCAATGTAACTAGTCAAAAAAACTTCTCGTTAATCCATTGAACCTATGAAAGTATATACAACCAATATCAATTCATTTTTTCTAAACTCTTAAAAGTTTGTGGGAACTTATAACCGAGATAGGAACCAACTTGGAGAATTTACAGAACTGTTCCAAAAAATTTCTAACATTTAGAAATTGGACCAAACGTTTGCCCTACCAAAATCAGGTTGGCCATGGATGATATAGACGCCTGCTCTTTAAGCATCGTCCTCTCTTTCCACTTCCTTAGCAGCCTTTGCTCTCACAGATGTGCACATTTTCATAGAAGTCCTCACTTTGGTGGCCACATGCCTTTCGTGTTCTTCCATAGAAGCCCTCACTTCAATAGACATGTAATACTCAAGAAAATTAAGCATTTTTTAGTTGGAGAAAATTGGAATGTTAGAGGAAAAATCAAATGAAGAATTATAAAGATCTAAAGTTGAATTTGTGAGAAGGAAAAATGTCCACAGAAAAATAAAATGACATCGTATTACGAGAATGTTCATTTGCAGAGAAAGGACGTTCATGGTAATAAAGAGTGATGTAGTTTGGATGAAAGAAGTTTTTAAGAAAAGAAAGTATGACAACCATTGGATAAATCAAAGAATGGTTGAGATTAAAGATGGTGTAAGGTGTTGAAGGCTAAATAAAAATGTAACATCTCGTGTTTCATTTTAACCGTATAAAAAATTTTTGCTTTTAAAAATGTGCTAGGGAAAATTAGAGTAAACCAAAGCAGAAGTCTTTTATAAAATAACACATATAATTCACCACTTAAAATGATTTAAAACAAGCATTACCAATATACTTATAAAATTAAAATATTAACATAAAATAGTTTAAAGTCAATAAACACTTGAAAGTAGTTTGTGAACTCTTAAAACACTTTAATATGCTTATTCCATTTTCATGAGCCATAACCCTCAAGGTCAAACTACCAACAACACAAAAGACCCAAACACGGCAATGCTCCATCAGTTGCATCCTCTACATGCTTCTTTCCAATCATAGGTTCCTTACCTACATCGCAAGACTTAAACTATGAGCCTAAAGCTCAGTAAGCGATATAAATATAAAATGCTCATGCTATGCCCTTTATGAAAACATATGCAATTTTCGTTTTATTATCCATTATCTTTACCTTAACTGATGTTGGAGATGTCAACTTGACAAGGTAGAATGACACCTAATGACCCATACGGGTAGCCAACTCAAGAACCCACACTTCACAACATCATTTACATTTTATTTACGTGTAATCCATTTTCATTTGGTTCCAATTACCCATCCAAGTGTTAGAGATGGCAACTTGACAAGGTAATAGCCACATCTCTCAACACCTATTTACGTTTATTCAATTTGTTCTGTTTACATTTTCAAAACAATGCAGAAAACTATTTTCGTATATTTTAGGAAAACAATGATGAATGAATGCATGCATACAATCCTATCATACATATCTATCTAGCATACACTCAAAACATCATCAATCCTTAACCTAAAGCACTAAACTTAAATATAATAAATCACACATCAAACATCAAGCAACAATACATCCTCAAAATAATAACATTATCATAACTTAATCATCTAGTAAATACAGTTAGTATACAAACGCTAATTTTCTGTGTGTAGCCCCGAAGGAAAAATGTGTGCAATATCACTTATCTGGCATCTTCAATGAAATTCAATACTTGTGCTTCAAGAGTAATCACACCTTCAAAGTTAACAAAATCCTTATCAATAACTATTTCATATAATATATAGTAATAACTATTATCCACAATTATCCTAATGATTAACCAATTCCAACAGTGTACTATCATTCAAAAACTACCGTGCATTAAAATTTGACAATGCTCAACATCATGGAAACACAGTGATAACTCCCAACAATATCTATCCCAACAATATCCAGTGAGCATTATATAGTCCTAAAAATCCTCAATATCTATAATAAGCAACAATGGCTTCCAACAAGCAGTAAACCTAATACACTTATCTAATTTTCATGCTTTTTTTTTCCAGTATTTCATCAATACTAAACCAATATCATTTATCCAAGTATCAAAAGAATTGCAAAAAGAGCAATATCTCAATTTCTTTAAAAAAGAACAGTATTCCTACATAACTCATTCTCAACAATTCAAGAGATTGATATAACCTCAACAAATGCTTCCAAATTATTTTCAAGCAAACAACAATATCCAAAATGAAGACAATACTTACCTTCAGCTTTCCTTCTCCCAAAAATCCTCTCGGCACTCTTCCTTTTCTTTCTTCTGAATTCTTCATCTTCAACACACCTAAACATGAGGAACCCAAGAGACAAGGGAAGTGGAGAGCCTGACCTATGCCTCTCCTTTCTAGAATTCTTCCTTCACGACTCACAGAATCTCCCTTATTGTTTCTCCCAACAACTCTCTCTCTCTCTCTCTCTCTCTCTCTCTCTCTCTCAAGTTTCACATAGAAACCTTCTTGGCTCTCCTTCTGCAAAACTTCTCGCAACTCACATTTGCCTCCTATTTATAGACAACTACATGCACCCCTTCAGTGTCCTAATGAAGGTGAAATGGTTAAGGGAGGGATGCTTCAAGCATCCATGAAGCGTCAAACGTCAACCCCTTCCATTTCCAAGCAACGGTTATCATTTTTTGGCGACTTTCCAGTTTGCCGGTCGATCAACACCCTTCAGGTGATTGACCACAAAACCTTAAGAGTTAACAATTTTCTTCAATGCCGGTTGATCACCTTCTTTCACATGATCAATTACAAATCCATATTTTCACAGTTCTTAGAATTACAGGTCGATCATCGCCTTAGTGGATGATTGACAGCCACTCAATATTTTCAAGTCAGCTTTTTTCCCAGTCGATCAACCCTCTTCATGTGATCGAATGCCCTGAAAATCATTGCTCTCTAGAATATTTCCTTATTGAAGCCAATCGATCAACCTCCTTCAGGTTATCGACCGCTTTGAAAATCCATTGCCACTATAACATTTTGCACAAATCATGATCGACCACTCCTTTCCTAGGATTGACCGCCATCCTCAAAGGCTCTTCCTCCTTCACTTCCAAAATTAATCCATTCCATTTAACTCTAATATCCTTTTATTTAACGCTAACTATCAACAAATAATTCTCCAAACAATTCCAAAAGTCTTAATATTTTTCCTAAGCTTAATATGAACATAATCCGGAGTATCATAATTCACTATATCCAAATACATTTTCTTTGACTAATACCTTAATCGTCCTGTACAATTCATATTACCCTCAAAAGCATAACTTAGGCCTTAGATTTACGAAAATCTGGGATATTACAAAAAAGATGTCATGCGAAAGAATGTAAGATCATTGGAGTAATTAGTAAGAGAGTTTATAGCCGTTGGGATTAAAAGGTGGTGTAAAAAAGTTGCTTTCGCGAAAAGATGCCATGCGGGAGAGAAAAGGAAGTGCGGGAGAAAGGTATATTGTTGGATTAAATAAATAGAAGAGTTGAAGCCATTAGATTAGAAGGCATATTAAAAATATGCTTCCTTGAAAAGATGCTTTGTGGGAGAGAAAAGATGTCGTGCTGGAGTAAGAAGGACCATCATATAAAATTATAGCATGAAACGACAATCGTTAGATTAGGAGAAAGTTGCTCCCATAGACGGGAAAGATTCCTTGTGGAAAGGAAAGTTGTCGCACATAAAGGTAAGCATCGTCATTTTAGATTAAAGAATGTGTCTGCTGTAATGAACGTGTTCACGACAACATTTTATTAAGAAGCAATGTTACCATTTTGGATAAGTAGTGTGCGTTGAATAGTGGATCCATAGGAATGTAGGCGTCTACAAAAAGAGTAAGAGCCTACTGATGTTGTGGCATGTGTTTCTGTGGTAGCAAACACTTCCACGGAAGGACAATAAAGGATAAAATGTTGTCTTTTTGAATAAGGATTTGTTGTAGGTAAGTGTTCGTAGATGGGAACGCTTCTGCAGTAGACAGAAAATGTGCAGTAGCACAAGTGTTCGTGGAAAAGATTGTATCTGCGAAACTACGTGGGGATTATTGATTGGCAAATGGAGTGAATATTAGCAGAAAATATGCTTAGCAGGAGCGAATATATCTACAGTGGAAACTCAAGCATTCACAAATGTGCGAAAATCCACAATAGAGGAATTTATTAGGAATATCCTTTTAGGATTAATTAGGAATTAATCAGATGATTATGTTCCACCAATTACAATGGATTAGGATGACGATTATGTTTATGATTTTTGGCTTAGGTGAATTGTTGTGTTCGATTGTGATTGGTGGAGAGGATAACTCACGAGGTAAAATTACCGACTTAAACTTCTATAAATAGAGAGGTTCAACTCTTCTAAAAGTAAACAAGTGAGTCATGGGTTTAAGCTCCTCTTTGAAGTGGGAAGTATTCTTAAAGGTTAGTGAGGTTCTTTTTAAGTTTAAGTAAATTATAAGTTTAAGTGGTGAAGAAATAAAGAAATTCTAAGGTGATTTATGGGAAAATAATGAAATTGGATTTTCGTGTTCTAAGTTAAGATTATGCCATAAGAAATGGAAAGAATTCTTAAATTTAAGTGATGTTTATATGGGTTAAAGACTAGTATAAATAGAGTAGTTTCTTTGTTGGTAGCACCAAACTATTTGAACAATTCAATGGAACTTTGGGCATTAGAATCAAGATGATCGAACGTCTATAATACAAGTTAAGAATTTTGAAGTTAGTGGTAAAGTAGTGAGGCAAAACTAATTATTGAAAATAATAATGCCATGTTTTGGATGATATAAGCATGACAAAGGTGGTTGAGTTTATAAGCTGGCCTAACATGATTAATTAAGAAAAATTGAGAATTCAAGAATTAGCTTAAGTAATGGATGTCTAATACAGATACTAACAAGTATTGTGACTTGTTTTAGGTCATTCCACTCAATGAGATAAATTGGATAATTGCTAAGATTTCAAGGTAAATAATGACTGCATGTGCTTGGCCTAACTTCCTACATCACGAGACGCTAGGATTTACTAGATATGATAATTGTTATTGTTTTGTTGATTGAGGATGTGTTATATTATGTTGATTATGATAATATTTTGTTCAAGGATGTTATGTGTTATTATCGCTCGAGGTTATGTTATAATTATGCATTCATGTTCATGCATGTAAGAAAAATTAAGAAAAGAAGAGAAAATCCGTAATGGGTCGTTGTGTGGCTGGGATTATATTTGGTTGTCCCAAGAGGTGGACCATTTAGTGTATATTCATCCCTAGATTGTGCCTCAATGATCAGACTGACAATTGAAAACTAAAAAGAACCTTTGTGCATATAAAAGATCAAAAGAAATGAAAACATTTAACGAGTCGTTTTGTAGGTGGGATTGAATTTGGATGTCCCGCAAGAGGTTGACCAAATGAGGCCTATGCATCCCTGAACTATGCATAACGATCAGACTAGCAAGTGAAAAGAAAAGAAAATAAATTGAAAAGTATAAACGTGCATTACATGTGGTATACATATTTATTTCTCATTACTTATTGAGCGTTAGACTCAGATAAATTTTGTGATGTAGGTAAAATTGTACAAAGAGATTGATAATGGAGAACCACACAGTTGATTGTGCATACTTACGAAGAGTGCTTGGAGTTGTTATGGCAAACTTGACTCGTGTGATGAGACATGTTTTGTAAAAACAAAATTGAAAATGATATTGTAATAATTGATGAACGTTTTGGTAAAGATATGATTTACAACTTGATTGTTGTTACAAAAGTTAAAGAGAAAAGTTTTCCGCTAAGCTAAAGGTTTTGAAAGAAAAAGAAAAATAAAAATAAATGAGTAATTTATAAAGACAAATGGGAAAAGAAAGTCGAAGCGTTACAAGACATGTAGCCTTCGCTCCTAAGGATACATACGTTTTCACGGAAGCATTAGCTCTAGCAAAAATGTGCATCTCACGTGCCTTTGTGGAAACTCTTGCTTCAACAAATGCATATGTTTCCACAGAAGTCTTTGCTCCCACGGATATGTGCCTCTTGTGTGCCTTTCGTGTGCCTCTGTGGAAACTCTTGCTTCCACAAATGTATGTGTTTTCGTGACAACCTTTGCTCCCGTGGATGCAGCTTGTGACAAAGAACCATCCCAGCACCTTAACATTCCAACTTTAAACTTAGAATTTAACCTTAAACACTCCAAAATTCTTCTAGGTTTAATTTACATCAATTTCAAGCATAATTCTCCACCTTTAAACTCAAAGTCTCTTTCAAAATTTCAACACAACTACAAATTAACAACTAAGCAGAAAACTCAGATTTTACCTTCTGAGAATTTATGACTCTCTTCCACCTTAGAGTTACAATCTACAATACTTTAATTCAATCAATATAAATTTAAACTTACATTCAAATAGTTCAACAAAACTAGGGTTTCTCCCAAAAATTTTATATCTCAACACAGAGAAAATTTTACTTACCAGAATTTCAACGGGAATTTTGACCTCACAACCTGTTTCCAACCCAAGGCCTCTCACTCTGTGAAGAAGTTTCCAAGATTGCAGAATGGAGAAGGTCAAGGACGACCAATTTTAAATGGTGTTAATTATGGGGTTACGGTTATGGAAACTACCCATAATTGCACCCTTTAGAAAATAAAATATTTTAAAAAAAATATTTCTTACTCGAAAAGGGCAACAACCATTACATTATATATCTTCTTGGGTGTAAAATTTGAAGTAATACACAATGGAGCAAGAAAATGATTGCATGGACAAAACAGTATTTCTAATTGCCTTCATGGGGCTAGTCCTTATTTTTATTGTCATAACAATCATACTTGATCAATTTCACAAACATCTTATTTAAAAAAATTTTATATTTTTTTCAAATATTCTTTTCTGATGTTGCTTTATATTTTTGTACTTAAAGATTTTATAGTTTTTCTTAAATCTTCTAATGTTATGTTTTCTTTGTCTTTTATTGTTATTTCTTCTTCCTTAATGTTTTCCGTTAAAGGAATTGATCGTTCTATATGAATATTTTTTTCTTCCTTAGATGGTTTGATGAGTAAAGAACGCCTATAAGGTTCGAAAAATATTTTTCATGATGAACTTGACTCTGATAAAGACATACTTCTTGACAATATTTCGATCGTCTTTGATAAATCTTTGTATACTAATTTTGATATTGAATATTCGAGGTTGCGATTCTAATTTTAGTAGTGGTTGGAATAATCTATCTATCGAAATCGTTTCGTCATGATTCTTTAGACTTATCCCTATTTGTATATTAATATCGAATTTGATTTTTCCTTGTGATAAATTTTCTATTCCACGAGTGATAATACATTCGTTGTTATCTATAATTCTGTCATCCCTGATTTCTAATTCTATTGGTGTGTTAATTCTTTCTATGAAAGTACTTTTTAATATAATATGTATTGTACTACATTATATATATGAAACTTTCTTTTTATCTTCATTTTTCATTTTTTCTATTTTGTCTAATATTTGTCTTTTATTAATTACAGGTAAGATTATATCACCTTTAGTTTGTTTTATAGGAATAGCTTCTTCACCGAACATTATTCCATATTTGATTATATTTTTGCGTGATAACCTTTGTTTAAGGTTTTCTAATATTGATGATTCGAAATCGTGTTTTTCAGATAACAAAAAATCAGCTTTTCTGATTTTTCTTATGTCAATAGTTCTATTAAACATATATCCAAACAATTTATGTTCTTCAATTGATTCAAAATAATTTGTAGAAGATGTTACTATGTTATCAAACATAAAAAAAATAAAATATACCTAATGCGTTTATGATTTTGTGTTGGTTGTTGATTCTTTGATCCCTCTAGAGTATAACCTCAACGATCTGGTATGTACCTTTCGGGATTTCTCCCAAGGTAATATCAACCAGCGCTCGAGGATGGTTGAAAGAGAAAAAAATAAGACTTACACAATGCTTATTTACTCTGAGTTCTGCAAAACGAGAACTCTTTATTTATAGACGGGGGCCAGTCATCTTTACAAACCCTTAAACAAGAATTGATTCTCCAACATACATCCTTTAATAAAAGATAAAACAATAAAAAATGAAATGATAAGATTCTTGACAAAAGGAATCATTTGTACAACTTTAACTTTAATAATTGCTTCTGGTAGTAGTACTATTTTCTCGTGATGATGCTTTTGTCTTCTTTCTTCCACTACATGATTCTTTGTCTTGTCAGTCTTCTATCCCATTATGACGCTTTTGTTACTTTTGATGCTGCTATTTTCACTATTGCTTTGCTGTTTCTGATTGTAGTATTCACAAAGTTGATCTTCGTTGAGATTTATTGAGCTGCAAAGTTGTCTTTTTATTTCTTCAGGAAGGACTACCAAATATCCTTCAAAATTGTAGAAAGTCATTTAGAAGGTTGCTAAAGTTTTTAATTCTGTCTCTATTATGGGTTGTGGTCCATGAGAGTAGATCAGAAAAGTATTACTGACATAATTAATCTTCGTAGTATGACCAGGAAATATTCTTTGAGATTGAAAAAATACTCGTGATAGAAGATGTGCTTCCATAGTCTGGGTATTTCAAAATTGTCGAAATCATCTTTTGTTAGATAATCTTGATTGGATACTCCTAAGGTTGCGATAACTAGGGATGGTAATAATCCTTGTCCATGATTGTCAAAGAAGGGATATGATGCATGGATTCGGAGGAATATTTCTGCCCCTTTGGCAAATTTGTCAAAATAAGCTTTTATGACTAATTTTACCTTTAAAGGGAATTTTTCAAAATCCTTCATACTGGTAGAATAAATAGTATCAATGAGTCCATGTTGAAAATAGTAAAAAATATTCAGAGGGGATGCTCCAGAAAGGAATATAACTTTTGGTCCTAAACCTCGTCTTTTAGGATAGAAATTCATTGTGGTATGAATTTCGTGATAATTTATTATGGAATCCTAATATTGTTGAAACTTATCTAATCTAATTTCTTTCAATTTTTCTTTTTCCTTGGTATTCGGGATTCGTTCGATAATCTCCATTCTTTTTGAGATTATATCTTTTTCTGGTTGCTTTTGAGCTATCTCCTTGTAAGAATCTGATAAGGCTGTCTGAGCAGCTTCTTTTGTCCCATAGAATTTGTTAATTACATTTTTTCCATTAATATGCTGAGCTGCAATGGCCCAGTCATAGTGTATTCCTCTAAAAGCACCATTAAAGATCACATACCATTTTTTCTTTCGATCTTAATTAATTCTTTCTCGCTTGATCCTTTTTCTAATTCACTTTCATCTTTTTCAACTGTGTGTCCAAGATTCTTTTTCGGTCAAGCTTGCTGATAGTGGAGTTGATATTGATGGGTGCTGATTAATTAAGCCTGATAATGTTTTTACTGTAGAAATAAGAGTTTCTTCTTCCATTGTTACCTTTTGTAATTGTTGTTGTAGGTCTTGTTTCTCTTTTTGTTTTTGTAGTAACTAATTTTGAACGGCCTTCATGACTTATTTCATTCTCTGGTCAAAGTGTCTGCAAAACAATTGTTTTCTGATTTGACATACTTAATATATGGTTTTTATTGATGTATCTCCAAAATCCTATTACATATTTGGAATCTATTCATAGTTCAAATCTGGTTCCAAGTAATTCTATTTTTCATTTCTTTAATACTTTGAGACAGCCTAATATCTCTAATTCTTGAATGGAATAATTATATTCTGTTTTTTAAAAGGTTCCAGAAAAGTATTTGCATAACTTTACTGGATGTCTTTCAGTTTTGAGCAAAAGGCTCTATTTCGTGTTTAAATAGTTCTTATGAGTCGAGACTCTGATTCTTTGAGCCAAAGCTCTTTGTGAGCCGAATCTCTATTTCATTTGAAATATTTCTTTCTTCTTGCTCCGTTACAGGATTATCTGCTTCATCAAAATTAAATATGTTTTTTCCATTTGTAATTGCTAACATACATCCTGCTCATGTATCATTTGAAGTATCTGTTTCTACTATTAAAAAATCATTTATTTTTGGATTATATAATGTTGGTAATATTTTGTATTTTTCTGTTATTCATTTTACTATTTCAGTATCTTGATCTATCCACATCCATTTTATTTTTTCGAATATTTTCTTTTGTAATTGTTTTCTTTCTTTTGCTATTTTTTTTAGAAATCCTTATTCAGCAATATAATTTAGGCATCCCAAGAATCTCTATATTGTTTTCTATCTTGTAATTTATCTGAAAAATTATTTAATTTTTCTTGAATGTTATCAGTTAGTATTATTTCTCCATTATTATTTATTTTTAATCCTAAATATTCTACTTCTGTTTGTAATAATTTTGATTTCTTTTTTTAAATAACTAATTCTTTTTCCTTACATCTTTCTAAAACTCTTATTACATGGCTACTTTCGGTTCCAGATGTAAATATAATAATATTGAAACGACCCGATTTTTTGTAACCTTTTAAAAATACGCTAAAATTTAAAAATTTTATTTAACCACTAAAACCCTCTTTATTTAAAACTCTTTTAAAGAAATATCAAAGTACGTCTAACTAGACCGCTACCAACCCTTCGTTAAACTCGTTATGAAAATCCAATTAATAAAATGCGGAAGCGTTATAAAATCTTTTATTTAAAATATAGTGGAAGTGTAAATTACTTTTTCTTTAAAAAAATGGCGCAAGCGTAAATAGTAATTTAATTGATAAAAATCCTTTTTAATTAAAAGCGTAGTGGAAGCACAATTAATAAAATATTACTTTATATTTAGAGCTTGTTCATCTTTACTTTAATTAGCCAACCAGCTGCAAGTCTAGTTCGCGCAAATCCTTCATCAGCTGCTCCTAAATATGTTCGTCATTTTCCTACATCGCAAGACGTAAGCTATGAGTCTAATGCTCAGTAAGTGATAATACCTATAATAATACTACATGCAGTTTCAGTTTTCGTCTTTTTCTTACCTTCTTATCTTTTACATTTTCATCTTCGTTTTCGTCGTTTTCCTCTTATCTTTTTATCTATTGTGTTTTAGATTATCATTTTAATTGTTGTCTTTCATTGGTCGTTCTTTTCATCGTTGACCTTCGATATAGTAGCGATGGCATAATCCGAAAGCCTGCTAACCATTGGTCGTTTGTCCCGTCATAATCCAGGGACTATCCTAGCATAATCCAAGGACCTTGCAACCAATACGAGCAGCAATGGCATAATCTGAAAGCATGCAAGTGACGATGGCATAATCCGAAAACTCGCTAGTGACCGTGTCCACAAAGGACTTAACAGTCTCACATCATATCGTTGCCGTTTTCTCTTCTTTACTTTAATTGCATTAGTTATTTCGCATTTCTCTTTACTCTTTATAGGTTATTATTCGTTCATTATCTGTTTCTTCATTCGTCATCTGTTTCTTCGTTCGTGATTTGTTCCTTCGTTATGCCTTATTATTCGTTCGTTATTTGTATCTGTTTCCTATAATACTCGTGAATGTATACAATTTCTGAAAGCATAAATAAACATTGAAACGTGTTGTAAAAGCAGTAAACAACGAAGCGTGCGATTAAAACTGTAAACAACGAAACATGCTAGAAAAGCAGTAAGCAACGAAACATGTGGTTAAAACTATAAACAACGAAACATGCGGTTAAAACTGTAGACAACGAAATGTGCAATTACTAATTATAAGCATATTGCAAAAGCAGTAAACAATGAAACGTGCGGTTAAAACTGTAAACAACGAAACATGCTAGAAAAGTAGTAAGCAACGAAACATGCATCTCCAAATCTTGCGATGTAGGGACCGAAGACCAAAACATATGCATATCACTTACCTCGTTTCTCACAGCGTTCAATGCTTAAAGCTAACTTTCTTCTTCTTAGTACCTTCACAATTTAGAAGCGTCTAGTCATTACTAAAATCATTTAATCTACTTATTAGCTCTTAACATCTTTTCTAATCTAACTCCTCGTTACTTAATAAAATCTTTTAAATAGAATCGTTTTTTCTTAACTTCTACATAGCTTAATAATTAATCCCAATTATGTATATGCCTTTGTCCAATTAATAACTCAACACACAACCACAAGAATATAAAACTAAGTCTGCAGCTTAACGAGTTCATATCCACGAAATTAACACTTCTATACTTATCAACTTCAACATCCAATTTCCAACAATAGTTTAACAAATCCCTTATTAAGGTTCTTGAAACTACAAGAGATAGCAAATCCAACTTAACATAATTTTTCCTTTTTATCTCAACATTTTCCAATTACTTAACATGAACAGAGCACAACTATTCAAATTAACTCAAGGCCAGTAATTCACCCATCAACAAAGTGCACAAACTATATGTCAACATCACAGAACTTAACCCAAAACAACAGATTAACCCAAAGCAACAAAACCTTGATTTCTCATCACATTCATCCAACCAACATATTAACCAACCAATCCCAACATATTAAAGTTCCATTAGAAATACTCAGATTTGCAGAACCAATACCAACAACAGAGCCGTTCAATCCAACATATCTATCTAACAAACCATCTAACAACAGCTATATCATCCAACAACGGAATACATTCATCAACTAACTGAATATATCAAAACTAAGTAAAGCAATTCAAGACATTATTCAATATAAATGTTGGACTTAACATCTGAAACAGAAACCAACAGATTATCAACCAAAATGTAGCAAGAGCAGTTCAACAATCCACATCATATTCTCCATTTGTATGCTTCAACAAATTTAACAGAGGAATATCCAACTCACAAAATCCAAAAACATGAATCCAACATAGGCAGTAGCTAAACATTTATCAATAGAGAAGTGACTTGCCAGAACATACATCCAATGAATTTTCACTACAACAAAGACTAAATCTAGATCAGACAAGTCCATTACCTGTATCCTTATCTTCCCTCGGCTAGCATTCCTTTCCACAGACCTCTTCCTTCTCCATCTCCATTTCTCTGCTCTTCTTAACCTTCGGCTGAATATGTAGAAGACACACCCTCTGCCAACTTATCTTCTCCCCAGGAGATAACATTTTGTAGCCCTTCAGCCTGTAGCCCCCCAACACGCCCGACCAGCACACTCGAAGCCCCCTGCCTTCAACCTGCCCATCACAGCGCCACCGACAACACTCTAACAACGTCCCTTTCTTCATCGAGTATGATTCCAGCTGGAAGGAGAGCCAATGTGGAAGACTCGTTCCTGTCACTCGGTTCAACCCAAAAGCAAGCTGAACCGAACCGCCAATTCCCAATCCCCTGCCATTGCAAGCTCGGCAGGTTCCATCCCTGCCATGCCCGATTAATCGAAAGCAAAGGAGGAAGAACGACTGAGCTTACCTCAACAATGCCTCGCCCGGAGCAGGAGATCGTCGACCATGGAACTCCGATCCAACAGGCTAGCCCTAGCGTTCCACGCCGTTCGCCACCACCGGACCACGTTCACCCGAGCCAGAGCCCTCAACGCCGTCGACGTCGGACCCGCTCGCTCGCCCTTGCGCCCCGAGCGCTCGATCTCCTCGCTCCCAGTTGTCCTGATTTCTCCCTCTCCCTTTCGCCTCTCCCTCTCTCTTTCGTCTGTCCCCTTTTCTCAGTAAATGGCCGATGGCCAATGTAATAAAAACCCAACTCCCTTCTTTTAATTCTAAACCACCAGCTTGAACCGGTTCAGTTGAACCGGTTCAATCACCCACATCCCCTTCAACCAATTCTTCCAAATAATCCGATTTTCCTTCCCTTCATTTTAATTTTCTTTAATCCAATCCTTCTATTAATGTCCAATTAATCTCTCTAAATTGCTTTTTAATGTAAATTATCTTTTACCCAATTAAATTTCTCTTTAATAATTTAATTAAATCATTCATTTAATTAAATTATTCTCAACCCAAATCCAAATTCCGAATTTATTCCAAATATCGCTTGATGATAATTGACGATTACGTCTTTGATAATACCCCAATAATTATCCAATTAAATCCAAAATTCTCAAATTTCTTTCCAACTATCCTTATTAAATTCCGATATCGGGGTATTACAAATATCATCTATATATGCTAAACATATGTCCTCTAATCCTTCTAAATTTTTATCCATAAATCTTTGATAGATTGATTGTGCTTGTTTTAATCCAAATGGTAATGCGTTCCATTCGTATTGTTTTTGAGGTGGATAGCTAAAGGCTGTTAATTTCTTTGTTTCTTCTAACAGTCTTAATTGCCAATATCCTGACTTTGCATCTAGAGTGCTAAATAAATTATTCTCTTTAATTCTTTCTAGAATATAATCTTTTCTAGATAATTTGTAACTATCTCCTATAGTTGCTTCATTTATTTTTTATAATTGATTACCATTCTTCTTTTTCCCCTTCTCATTTCGTTCTTATTTTCTACGTAAAAAGCTAGTGCGCTATGAGAACTATTACTTTCTCTGATTATTCCCAAGTTTAAAAGATATTTACATTCTATGTGATTATTCGAGTAGTGAAGATTATTTAAAAAAATTTTGTGATTATTCGAGTAATGATTTGTTTCTTAAAAAGTGAAAGCAATAGTGCATAATCGTTGAATAAAAGGTTGATATAATTTTAAAAAATTATTTTCAATGATGATGTCTACTCTGGAGTCATGTAAATATATGATTTTTGCAATAAAGGGATAGTCTTCAATATTAATTGTGATATAATTGCCTACTACCATATTTCATGAATCGATTTATCTGCAACAATAATTCTAAGTGGTTTTTCTAATTTATTCCATTTTCTTAAAACATGTTTGCGCGCAAAGCAAAACATTGCACCAGTGTCTATATAAGTATAGAATATATTATTGTGTATAATAGTTTTGATAAAAGTTGCATTTGGATCTTGTAACGTAATCTTTTTACTTATTTTCACTAGAATTTGATTATTCAGTTTCATATGTATAAATATCTATTTCAAAATCGATGTCAGAATCTTCTATTGGGTCGTAACCTATTTCGTAAGCTAATTTTAAAGTTTGGGTTTTATTATTATTCTCATATCTTTTTGGGCATTTATTGGCATAATGACCTTCTTCGTGGCATAGCCAACATGTACACTTTTTCTTTGCTGTAGGACAGTATTTTTTATTCTGTGGATATTTCTTTGTTAATTGACTTCTATTTTTAAAATATTTTTTTGGATTTTTCCATTTATTTTTCTTGTATTTATTATACGAGATCTTTCTCCATTTCTTCTTGCGATATGGTTTTCGTTACATCCATATTTTCCTATTTTGTTTATTACAATATAACTTGATTTGTGTTTCTCTTTTTGCTATTTCTTGTGTACAAGATTCTTGCATCCAACCTTTTAGTATTGTTATTCAAGCTCTTAATGTGTATGGAATAGCCTGTGTTTCTACTGCTTTTTTATATATATCTTTTACTATAGTACTTATTTTGAAAGGTAATTTTTTGTAACACATGTCGTTTGCTAATGACTTATGATGTTGATCTAATTGATAATAGTTTTCTCTATATTCACATATGAAATTTTCTAGATAACATAAATTACATATTCTTAAATTTGTTAAATGCTAGAATGCATTGTTGATGAATGCCTTTGTTTCTTCTTTCTCTTTAGGATATCTACCTATGAATTTTATTGTTAATAGTTGAATTATTTTTGTAAAAGTTGTTAATGAATCTTCTTGCATTAATAAGGCTTTTGATGGTATATCTAATGATGTTAAATAATTGTTGTACACGATCCCAGTAGTTTGGTGATTTATATAGATAAATAAATTTGTTGGTGATAAATCTTTTATTTCTTGATTTAATTGAATAAATATACTTATTTTATTTTTCCAATCTTGAAGTAGTTGATATCCATTTTCTAAACAATTAAGGTTTAATATATTGGAATTTTGAGTATTGTCTATTCTTGGTATATATTGATTTAGTACTTTTGTCCATTTATTATTATAATAATATTCTTGCTTATTCATATAATTCTTGAATTCGGTGTCGTGGATTTCTTCATATGTTCTTTTTCTATTAATTCTATGACTAGACTTTAGTATATCTTGTTTTATGTAGTTAAGTTTATAAGGATTTTCATATAGATTATCGTCTGATTCATAATCGAATACTATTTCATTAGTTTCTGAATTTTCGTTATTCATTAATAAATATTGTTCTTCTTTTTCATCTTCTTTTGGTATATCTAAATCTGTTAATAATCTACTTAATTTTTTTTATCTATTCTTCTATATTTTTCATTATATTGATGGTGGTGGTTGAATATTTATTCTCGATCTTTTATCTGTTGTAATCTTTTCTAAATCTTCTATAGTTATACACCTATGTTTTTTTTTTGTTTCATTATGATTAATTGTAAATTTTCTATTATTTCTAGAATATCTTTTCCATAGTTTATTTGTTGATTTTGTTTTTCAGGATTTTTCCAAATTTGTCTAATAGGTTTAAAAGTATATTTTTTGCTTCTACCAATTCCTTAAAAGTTTCCTTATGATTTTCTTGTTTTATTTCTGGAATTAAATTTGTAATTTCTTTGTTTATTTTTCTAATTCATTTAATTTTATTGTTAAATTTTGCTATGTTGTATTATTTGTATTTTTTATAAATCTTCTACATTATGATGAATTATAAGATAAGATAATATTTCCATAATATTATTTATCAAAACTGTAGACATGCTGAGAAAGCAGTAAACATGCTTATAAAATAGTAGACATGCTTAGAAAGCGGTAGACATGATATTAAAATTGTAGACATGCTCGTAAAGCTGTATATATAGTATCAAAGATTTTAGACAAACCGCGAGTTAGAGGTGGGAACGGTTCGGTTTGGTTCGGTTTTTGGCCGAATTAGAACCAAACCGACTCAATTCAGTTTTGAAATTTTCGAACTGAAACCAAACCGAGAATAGTGGAACATCAAACCGCAAACAGAACCTCGGTTTTGGTTCTAATCGGTTCGGTTTCGTTTTTTTATGACCTCAATTTTTATGTGTTCTATTTGATTTTTTCATGGCTTCAATTTTTATGTGTTGGATGAAATGAGCAATTCACAACACAGGATCGTAACAACAAAGCAGAGAATCGTAACAGCAAAGTACTACAGACAATTGATGAAATTAGAAATTCACAACATACCAATTTGAATCGATGAAATATGCAATTCACAGCAAACCATCGACATATATGAAAATTCACAGCAGACAATCGACATATATGAAACAGAACAGACGGTTAAAAGAAACTACAAACTAGAACTGAAGTCTTCTGCTTCACATGCAATTACATAGTCTCTAGAGAAGAAATACCATCAAAATCTAAAATGCATAACTCTATAATGCAACAATACAAATGGATAAAAAAAATAAAGAAACTACAAAGCAGTAATCAAAACACCAAACATTTCGCCTTAGGACCCGAACGATAGGTGTTGAATCCACATCCTCCATTCGTTCATGTTTCTGCATTTTGCAGCAAAAAAAATGAGTAAGCATTCTATCGAAATTGAGAGTTCCTCCAAAATTTTTGGCACACAATATTCACATACACTGCAAATAGATCTAAAACAAATCAAGAAACAAATAGATACATCAAAAACAAACAAACAAACAGAATAAAAAGAAACAAACAAATAGATCAAACGCAAAAAAAAACTAATAGATCAAAAACAAACAAAAGAAAATCGAGAAATGGCAGTCTTAGATCTAGAAACAGTTTCTAGATCTAGAGAGAGATCTAGCCGATGTCCGCCTTTGGCTAGAGAGACTAAGAGAGAGGGCAATGTCCAGCTAGATTGTTTGAATCGCCAATGTTCGGCTAGAGTGTTTGACTCTAAGAGAGACTGAGAGAGTTCGTCGTCAATGACTCGATGTCCACCTTCGGCTAGAAATATCGAGAGTGAAGGCAGAGTCGGCAGGAGACAAAGAGACGTTCGGAGAGCGGCTAGACCTAGAGAACAGAGTGAGAGAAAAAGAATCGTGTTTTCAACCCGGGGGGGGGGGGGAGAAGGACAGAAGGTCGTGACTCAAGAAGAAAGGCTGGCTGAGGGAGTGCTGCAAAAACTAAAAGGGCGACGGGTTTTAGGAATTTTGTTTTTTTTTTTAAATTTCAATTCAGTTCGGTTTTACTCGATTTTTACAACACCGAAAACCAAACCTAACTTTTCCGTTCAGATCGGTTCGGTTATATATTAAACTTTTCCTCTAATAGAACCGAATCGAACTGACCAAAATTGTTCGGTTCAGTTCGGTTACCCTGTTAGAACCGAACCAATTCTCACCCTTATCGCGAGTCATGAGATAGCGGCGGTTTGTCATGGTGGGCAAACCGTCGCGGTTCGTCGTCAAACCGCCGCAGTCTCATGACAAACCACTGTGGTTTCTCTAAAACCGCCGCGGTCTCATGACACCCGCAGCGGTTTCAAACAAACCACTACAGTTCATCGTCAAACTGCCGCGGTTCGTCATCAAAGCGTTAACGGAGAATGTGACAACAATGGTAGCAGCGTCAATTTCCCATAGTTCAGTGGTTTATTTGTTAGAAAAAAAGAATGATGGTTGGTTTGTCACCAACAGTAAAGGATGATGGTTGATTTGTCATTTTCCCATAAAATAATCCCAATTGATAGTATTTAGCAGCTCAGTTTAACACATGACAAAGACCAACATAATTTCACCCATATGATATAGACCCATAAAAACTAATGCCCAATAACAATATCCAACAGGGCATGAAACGACATTTATCAACCAAGAAGCATATAACGACTTCAATCCAATTTCTAGAATATATTAATCCAACTAATGACTCAAACCCGAATCAATAGAGCGTATGACCACAATATACATTATCCTTAACATTATTATTCGCACAATGATTAAGCAGGAGACAATTAATCTTTTTAATGTACCCATTAACATAACATAAGAACCCAAATCCAAATGACGTATCCTAAGAGTCCGAAAACTCATAAAATTGTTACAAATTCGTTTCCTCCTCGTCCGAGTCATCCGCGCCCGATTTCAGACGAGATAGAGGCATCCAAAATGTCCCCAAAAATTTTACAGATTCATTTCATCCACGCCCGTGCCATCCGCGGCCTCCGGAACTTCGTCCAAAAACGTACCAAAATTGTACATATTCATTTCTTCCTCGTCCGCGTCATCCACACCCAATTTCGGACGAGAAATACGCATCCAAAAACTTGCATGTACATACTTTTCTTAAATTTCACACTATATTATTTTCCAGTATTAACCATACATGTCCCAAGCATAACTTAATGCATACCGCCACGCAACATGATATTAATATTCATATACATTACTTATCCAAAATTTAATACATCAACAAAACGAGGGAAAAATATCTGGGGTATTACAATTCTCATCCTTCAATAGCTATATCTTAAGGTGCAGAACAACCAACTAACCAATAGAAAGCAATTCCTATATATCAATCCAAGCCCAACATATAATCATTCCCAACAAAATCATCCAAGAGATAACAAAAAGGGACATATAGAACAATATCACCGAGAGTATAAATCACAACATCTTTCAAATATTCTCCTTCTATCACAAATAAGATTTCACTTAAAATCAATACAATCATTAAAATGATGAAGAATACCAGACTCTAGTGTATACTCGAGAGCTGCTTCAATTATCCCAGTGTCCTCTTTAACCTTCACTCGGCTTCCAAAGAAAATACTCGCACACTCTTCCTCCTCTGTCCTCAATTTCCTTCTGATTTCTCACGCAGTGGCGCTCTTTCACCCGCTAAATTTATACATAGACGGCAATTTAAAATGTTTATCAACCTATCCCACGATTCCATGCGATGGGATGTGGATCCTTCGACTATATCTTGAGTTGCAAGCTATCGTCCTTCACCAGGCAGGAACCAGTGGAACGGACTGGTTCAGACCAAACCGCAGGCCAGACCAAAACTGAATCCCCAGAGAACCGAAGCCCCAGCCCCTACCATCGCCAATCCAACACGTCGATTGTTCCCTCTTAGGCATCGCCATTCTGTCCCTGCAATTTTTGATTAACAGAATGCAAATGAGAAGGGAAAATCGGTTAGGCTTACCTCGACTACACCTCGCCTGAAGTTGGAATCGCCGCCACTGCAAGTCCCAATCCCGAGCCCTAGCTGCGGCTCACCGCTTCGTTCTACTCGCAGCCATTTGTCTGGACATCTTTACCCAAGCTTGAGTCTGAGCCAAGCTCCATCATCATCTCCCTTGCGAGTTCCCCTTCCTGAATATCCTTCTCCTTCTCTCGATTCTATTTTTCTCTCTTTCTATCGAAATCGAAGCCCGAGTCATTTCTTCCTTAACAAATGAACCCGAGCCAGACCAACCAACCAGACCAAAACGGTTCACTTGTTGATTCGGTTCAACCGCTCTATTTCCTTTTAATTTCTCCTTTCCATTTTACCCCTTTAAAATTCTAATTCCATTTAATTATCCCTCTAATTAGTTATCCTTAATTTTTAATTCCAAATAATCTTCCCCTTCTTTTCTCCTTTTTATTTTATCCCTTTTTAGTTCTAATTCCATTTATTTATTTTAATTTATTTAATAAATCTATAATTATTAAATATACCTATCGTATATTAATTGACCCAATTTTCAATTAATCCAATTACCCCCAATTCCTTTTCAATTATCCTTATTAAATCTCATTTGAAAAGTCGGGGTATTATAGATTCTACCAGTACCAGGATGAACAAATTGACCCTCAAGTGTAAAGGTGCTCCCTCTTAGTCCCAACCTTAACTTCAACCTCAACATCAACCTCAACTATAAATAAAATCAACACGTGATCGTAGACAAATCGCAATTGAGTTCATTCGCACTCGGTTCAGGGCAATGCACAACGCCAACCTCAACCTCAATGACAACTAGCATCTCAATTGATCTGTTTTGAACCTATGACAGATAGTTTGAATAGGATTGTAAAACTATTTTGTGTCAATTTGGAACAGTCCACCTAACGATTAAATGTCCAAACTTACAAGTTTGAATAGGAGTTAAGGAAGACACCCAATGATATTAACCTATTGTTGGATGTTTGATGGAGGAACCAAGCGAGGAATATTACCATGTATCTCGGGAGTCAGATTTCATCAAACTATGAGAAGGTCTGGCAGTGCTTAGATAGTTACACTGTGATCCCAAAATTGAAGCATTCAAGAAGCCAATGAACGTCGAAGCCCGAGTGATCCACACCATCATGACACACATTATTCTACCTCGAGATGGGCATCAAGACCATGTTAGCTACATGGATCTCTATAGGGTGGAGAAAGTGTTCAACCAAAAAAGAGTGAACATTAGGTATGTAATTTTGCGTCACGTGTACGACATCCTCAAGAACCCGGCCAAGAGTCTATCATTTAAGTGGCTTATTTAGAGGATTGTTGAGCATAATGGGGTACCAATCTCAGATGGGGAGCTGAGAATCCAAGAGAAGGCCTGCGACATCTACAATAAATTGAAAGTGGACTGCATAGGGATCACCAAAGTCAGAGGAGAAAGGAAATGCAAGTCTCCATCCTAGCCTACCTCAAAGACTCGATCAAAGGTTTCGCAGCCTCTAACCCCCTCAGTCGTACAGCTTCCAGCCCCTTTGACAGGACAACCTCCATCATAGCCTCTGTAGCCCATGGAGAATGATACTCCACAGCCTATGTCTCCACCCCTCCTCAATCATCTCCCTTTATGTCGACACCTAAGGAGATCATTGGATGGTTGCAAAGAATGGAGGAACAAGCGAAGAAGCAGCATCAAATGGTGTTGGACAGAGTTCAAAGGATAAAGGACCAAGCGGAGAAGTGATTACAAATGGTGATGCACGGAATGCAAAGAATGGAGGACTAAGTGTAGGAGCACCATCATGAGTTGTTAGCCGAAATGTAAAGAATGAGGCTACAAACAAGGAGATGTGCGCATGATCGAGTAGTGCCTCCAGCATCTTTTGCAGCAACCTCTCGAGAAGGCCCTCAAGCATCCTCTCTGGCAGCCCCTCTAGCCTCCCTCCAGCATCCTTTCCATCAACCTCTGATGCAACACCTTAATGGGGAAAAATGAAAATTCCTTGAAATTTGGTGCCAGATAATAAAAGATCTGACCTAATTTGAGAAAAATGTATCTTAGGCAACTTGCATCCTCTTGATGTGATTTTTGGTCGACACCTTACTCTACAAGTGAGGAAGATTTCCTCCAAAAATCATAGGTGAATGCATTTAGATAACAGAGTTATGGTCGACAAGGTACATGCTAGGCCAAATAGACACCATGTCCATGTCTATTGACTTCAATGGTATCTTTGATGGAAACACTCAAACTTTGTTCTCTTGAAAGTTTTTATACCTTTGCTGGGGATGTCTACCTCTGTGGAAGGAGGTAGAGAAAGATATAGCAGTATGAGATATCACCTTAAGCTTACAAATGGGATAATACCAATTTCTACACAAAACTCGATTGGATGAAACCATTTAAAGAGAGTTGGCTATGGAGAAATCTCCACAAATTTGAACAAGGGTTTTATTCTCTAAATCAACTGCCTAGTGCAGCTCTTAGAGAGAGCTTAAATACTATAACATCCCGTTTTTCACATAAAACTTTTTCTTTTTCTTTTTAAAACTCATTTGTAAAACAAGTATTACAAGAGTGAGCATAAGCGGAAGTCTTTAAATTAAATATAAAATCATCCTTTAAAACAATTTAAAATAAACATTTAACTAAAACAGTTCAATAACCCTTAAAAAACAATTAAATAAATTTTATTTCAAATTATGAGCCATAACCTCCAATGTCAACATTCGCCTAGTAACACAAGCATTCATCCCATCATACTTCCTCCACATGCACATCATTAGGATCACAATCATTACCTACATCACAAGAGATATAATGAGCCTAATGCCCAGTAAGAGACATAATAAAATAACGTGAAATACTTATGCAACCACAATATACATGTTTTTCATATCACAAAAGAACTTATCTCTTTCATACTTTATTTGTAGTCTCACTATAGTCTTGAACATTGGATATCATCGGACGAGCATAAATACATCCTAGGGATCTAGCCTAGGTAGAACCATCACCCATCTGGACGGAAATTGAGATACCTCATCTCTTAGTTCTCCCAGACACCAAATCCCCGGCACTTGAGCAGAACCGTCACTCCATTCCGATGGAGATGAGATACATCATCTTGTGGTTGTCCCAAACATCACTATCACTAAACCCTCCAATCTCCAACGTCTATTTACATTTATTCATTCTTGTACAATTCCATGTAAGTCACACAGCAGTTCATACTATATAGCAGAAACCAAACAAATAGCAGAACAACATCCTTTTTCATTTATCAAACGTAAAAGAGAGCAGAACAACATGCTTTATTCATTTATCGGACATAAAAAAATCATCATAGAGCATGACATCATTATAGAAGAATCCAACAGAGGGCATAACATAAATCAGTCAACTTTATTTTACTTAATACAAAAGATGGAAACTTTATCATTCAACATATCAATATCATCGCACAATCTTAAACAACGAACTCAAACTTGCGATCAAAAACATGTTATCAACAATTAACTTATTAACCAGACCTAGAAGCATACGTATTATCGACAAACAAATCCTACTCTTGTTGATGTAGGCAACCTCTAGCTAATCACATGCAATATCTCTTACTTTTTTCATGAAAATCCTCTCTTATTGAGGTTTCTTCTTGCACAGGCAGTGGTGTCCTCCTCTTCTTTTCAAATCTCAAGAAATCCCTTTTTTGAATTCGAAAATCACCTCCTCAAATCCTATAGCTTCCCTCCATATTTATACACAAAAGGCATAGGATTGTCACGCTTAAACATCCATTTAAAAATCTATCCATCATTTTTAAAGTATTTCATATTTGTTGTTAAAATCTATCCGACGTTTTTCAAATTATTTCGTATTTCCTGTTCATAGATTGCTATTATTCTGGGTGATATTTTGACGTTGCCAAAGACTCTCGCTATACATGACGTCTGTTTTCCCAAGAGGGACATTCATCATAACCCAAATGACACCATATTCTTTTAATTTTTCTATGTTGGATACATTCAGGACGTCCATTTTCCCAAGAGGGACGTCCGCCATAACCCTACGACGCCGTATTCTTTTAATTTCTCTATACCGGATACATTCATGATGTCCGTTTTCCCAAGAGGGATGTCCATCATAATCCAAATGAAGTTGCTCCACTTAAACTTAACGCTATCATCCTTTCTCTTATCTCATACGTCTTTCGTCCATTAGGGATTACCTACGCTCTAAACGACGCGTCCCACTTACTCTTAACAACACTGTCTTCCTTTTCCTTATTTTGGACGTCCCTCTTTTGTAAGGGACGTCTGTCTTTACTCCAAAACGACGTTGTACCCCTTCTATTCCTTTATTTCAGACGTCCTTCGTCCATAAGAGACGTATGTCTTTGCTCCAAATGACTCCGTTCACTTTATCACACTAAACATCCGCCTTCTACAAAGGTCATCTATTTCTCCTTTATTATATTCCTTTCTCGATTTATTGTTAATTTCTTCAACATATAATTAATTACACTCACACTATTATCATCCAATTTATTCTTAAACATCAATAACCTCATCATTCTCAATAATATCAATAAATGTCACTACGACTAAACATTACATTACGCAAAAATCAAAGTTTTACATGTAAGCAAAACTTTCGGGTATTACAAATACTCCCTCAAAATTAGGGTTAATGTCCTAAAAGAAAATTACCAAAAATACCATCACAACACACTTACTCAGCTAGAACATGCTCTAGTTGAGTGACACTTTTCTTTGAGTTTTAAGACCATTCCAACCAGCACAAAATAAATAAACAAAAATTTAAATTAATCCATAAACATAATTATGTTGAAAAGATCTAATTAAGTATCTTCAAGCTCCTCCTTCAAGTGACATGGGCTTTAACTCCGAGATAGGAAGATGTGGGCTTCTTTGGTAGGATTGTTGTTCTCTATTCATGGCTCTTTTGGCATAGCAAATAATTTATAAATTTAACAAAAGACCCTATTTTAGAAAGCTTAGGAATTTAGCTACAATTGTTAAGAAACTTATTTTCTGATATAAGATCGTAAAAGTTGCCGAAAATAACAAAGACACCACGGAGGTCAGATTATAGGCAGTTTTGTATTGATTCACATTTCTCCTAAACTTGTGTTTGAACTTCCACTTATGTTTTCTTTTTAATAATACAATGACATATTTTGATGCTTGATGCATGCAATCCATCATCTTTCCTCTTTGAACACCTACAAAATAAACACTAAAAATATTGGTAGAAAACCTCTGTGCTGAATTGTGAATGAAGGGAATCCATGACACATCATTCTCCCTGGGTTGAAGAGGATTTGACCTCAAATCCAACAGTTCTTTTACTTCTTCTTCATCAAAATATAGAAATAGATCCTTGATATTAAAGTTCCACCAAACACCCAAGTTTTCAAACAAAATTGACTCGTGTGCCTTGCCAATAATCTTTTCAAGCCACTTCTACATATCATTTAACAAACATGAATCAAGATTAACCAAACCATCCTTATCCTTTTTGCCACAAATGTCTTGCAAACAAGTCAAATTAAAATGAACGTCATTAAAATTTAGAGGTTTCATCACAATATAATTTGTCCTTCTATTCCAAAAGTATTTCAAGTTTAATATCGAGAAACTTTAGTATCAACAACACTCCTCTAGTCCTACCACTAGACATATCAAAGTTGCTATCCACAATGTGTTCATCAAAAATAAAGAAATCATCAACAGTAACATTATCAATATTGTCATTCCAAAGTCCCAAATCAATACTAATATCATAAAGTTCTACAATCCATCCAATTTTAAGAAGCCAACTAATCAACTTTTTTAAGGGTGCTTACCTTTTTTAGATAGCATTGATTAGTTTGCTTGTTTCTCCATTCTTGTAGTTTAGGATGTAAAGATTTAGATGCATAGAGGTTTTCAAGCAAATTTTCTCAACCCTATTCATGGAAGCTACGTGGACACAACTCCCTACATCAAAGGTCATAGAGTAAACTTTATCCTTGCTCAAGCATTGGCAATGAAAGTTTTGTTGCCTTTTAAATTTATCCTCGATTTTGGAGAATTAAAGCACTTGAAAGTGTCACATTCAGAGGTTCCTCTTGAATACAAAATATCTCCTCATGTTTCTTTTCACCCTCAATAATTACTGCCAACAAGCTTTCTCCACTCTCTATATGATCATCTTCACAGACTTGATCTTTCGAACAATCACCTTCAACCATTTGAGTCTCTATCAAGAGTAGTGAACCTTCATGAACATCTATAAGTTCTTTCAATTCTTCTTCTTCATTAGTTGTTGCCAAGGAGTGTTCTTCACTACCTGTATCAATCGAGCCCTCTAATAACTTCATAACCTTTTGCTTCAGACATTGTGAAACTATGTGCTTAAACCCTAGGCACTTGATGCACTTTATCTCCTTTGCTCTTGGACGAGATGTCTCAACAAAATTCTTCTTTTCTTCTACCCCTTTTGATGCCAAATTTTTGCTTGGATAGAATTTAAAATTTTTATTTGGTTAAGGCTTGAAAGTATTCAACTCTCTAGGTAGAAGACGATTGTTGAAAGACTTGGATAATCTCTTGTGTTGTCTTTCAACTTTAATTTCCAATTGTATTCATTCATCCAAGGAATAACATGTATACAATTTCAAAACATCACAAATCTCTTTATTTAGGCCCTTAATGAATCTAGCAATTTCTTTTTCTTTCGGCTCTTCAATTCCATATCTAATCTTGATGGTTTCAAATTTGGTAACATAGTCTTCTACATGGAGTGAACATTGCCTCAAACTTTGCATTTCAAGAAAAAGCTCTTGTCTATAATGATTTGGAACAAATCTCTTTCTCATTAAACTTTTTATCATACTCCAAATAAGATTTTCATCTTCACCATCATGCCTCCTTTGAACTTTTAAACTTTCCCACCAAAGATTAGCGTAAGCAGTTAACTTCAAAGAAACTAGTTGGATTTTCTTCTTCTCCGAATAATTAGAACATTCAAAATTTTTCTCCACTCTTTTCAACCAAACAAGAAAATCATAACCTGTTCTAGAACCCTTAAAAACATATATGTAAAATTTCAAATGTCTCAAATAATCAAAGGGTTCATTAGAATACCTGAAACTATGTATCTCCTCAAAATTGGATTTAACTTCATCAACCTCTTCCAACATTTGTTTCCATCTCACGTCTTCCCCTTCTAATACCACCACACCCCCTTTGTCGTGGTGCTTTAAGAGCCCTCTCATGCTGATTTTTTGAGTCTAACATTTGTTGTTGAATTCTAATAACCAAGTATCTAAGTTTTTCAATTTTTCCTTGCACACTTGTTTCATCATTGCATTGGTGGTTGCTCAGATGCTTGATTGTTGGGTTGGTTTGTTGCTCGGTTTTGGGAAGCATTGGCTCTACTTCTTCTCATCATCATAGAAAAATGAAAACACCAAATAAAGGAGGAGAGAACAGGGGACAAGGCTCTGATACCAAATGATGCACCACCTTAGTGGGGAAAAATGGAAACTTCTTGAAACTTGGTGCCGAATAAGGAAAGAACTGACTAAATTTGAGGAAAACATATCTCAAGTAATTTATGTCTTCTTGATGTGATTTTTAGTCCACACCATACTCTATAAGTGAGAAAGATGCCCTCCAGGTGAATGCATTTGCATGAAAGAGTTATGGTCGACAGGGTGCAAGCTGGTTCGAATAGACACCACATCTGGGCCTATTGACTTCAATGACTTCCTTTGATGGAAACACTCCAACTTGGTTCTCTTGTAAGTTTCTATCCCTTTGCTTGGGATTTCTACCTCTATAAAAGGAGATGGAGAAAGATATAGCAATAGGAGATATCACCTTAAACTTACAAATGGGATGACACCAATTTCTACACAAAACACGATTGTATGAATTCACCAAAAGAGAGTTGGCTGTGGAGAAATCTCCACAATTTCGAACAAGGATTCTATACTCTAAATCAATTGCCTAGGGCAACGCTTAGAGAGAGCTTATATACTCCCTCAAAATTAGGGTTAATGTTCCAAAAGAAAATTACCAAAAATGCCCTCACAACACACTTACTTAGCTAGAACATGCTATAGCTGAGTGACACTTTTACTTTGAGTTTTAAGACCATTTCAAGTAGCACAAAATAAATAAACAAAAATATAAATTAATCCTTAAATGTAATTATGCAGGAAAGATCCAATTAAGTGTCTTCAAGCTCCTCCTTCAAGTGACATAGGCTTCAACTCTAAGCTAGGAAGATGCGGGCTTCTTTGGTAGAATTGTTGCTCTCTGTTCATGGCTCTTTTGACTTAGTAAATGATCTCTAAATTTAACAAAAGACCACGTTCTCAAAAGCTTGGGAAGTCAGCTACAATAGTAAAGAAGCTTACTTTCTGATATAAGATTGTAAAAGTTGCCAAAAATAACAAAGACACCATGAAGGTAAGATTATAAGCAATTTTGGGTTGATTCACATTTCTCCTACACTTGTGCTTGAACTTCCACTTATGTTTTATTTTAAATAACACAATGACATATTTGGATGTTTGATGAATGCAATCTATCATCTTTCCTCTTTGAATACCTACAAAATAAATACTAAAAATATTGTCAGAAAACCTCTGTGCTCGATTGTAAATGCAAAGAATCTGTGACACATCAACCTCTCTAGCAACCTCTTCAGCAATCAAACCCATTAAATACCTATAAGTTTTTTAGTTTATACGTAAAGTTCATTATTTAGTTTATTTGTATGCGATATAATAATGTGTCTCAAATGTGCAGTGCTTTTACCATCACACGAAAACCTTCTCTTCTTGTTGTGTTTACCAAGGTGCAATAGATAGTGGTTCTCATTCCTCCATCAGTCTCCACTTAAAACTTTGAACGTGGTATGTCTTTGATTGGTTATTTACGTCTCTGCAATTATTCATGCCTTATTAGTCTAATAGTTTAAAAATATTAATTTCAGCCAAATGACCTGATGGATACTTTCATCTGACTGGTTCGTGCAAATATGAAGAAAACCCTGGTGATGGACTACAAGGTCCAATCACAAGAGCTAGTGCCCAAAAACTCATCATCACTTTCCTTTCTAATTATTTGGAAGGCAACATAATAATGGTCCAAGAGGAGGAGTCTCCAACTCATGAAGACCAAGGGAAGCACATGCATGTGTTATTATGGAAACCAACCCAAGAGATTGATTTTGAAGATCAAGAAAGGTCAAGGCAAGAAGAGTTGTAGAAATCATCCCAAGTGGCCAAGCATAAAGACAAAAGGAAAGCCAAAGATTGCATCAATATGGAAACTCTCCAGGTGGCTGAGGTTGAAGAGGAAGTAGCTGCCAAAAGCCAACAAGACTCAGAGAAGAAGAAACAAGAGTTTAATTAAGTAATTTACTTTTAGTTTAAGTTGCCTAAACTTAGTATGAAAATCGGCCAAATATGCTTGTTGTGAGATAGCCGATTTTGTATAGTATTTAGTATTTTCCTTTCTAGTTATTTCCTATTTTATAGCTTGTAATTCGCTATGTAAATCCCTCTTGCACGAGTGTTTAAATACATAGAGTTGAATATTAAAGCTTTACTTTGTTTCTTGAATTTGGAGTGATTCCTTTTACTTCCTTAGAGGAAGAACGTGTGAAGTTGTAATACGTCGATATTTTAATCATCGGGATATTACAAAGCGTATTAGGAGCGTTAGGCCTACGGATATTTTAGTGATAAAGAATAAATTAGATTTAATTTGCTAAATTAAATCGATTGGGGGTTATTTTAAAGCTAATGAATAGATTGGATAAATTGAATTAAATTTAATTAGTAAAGGATTAAATTGAAATGGGGATTAGTTATGAAATATTGAAAAATTAAAGGGGATTGGAGAGGGAACTGGTTCGATTTTGTGTGGCTGTGGGTTCGGTCCGGTTTAGTGATTAAAAAGGCGGCCATTTTTCCTTGGCCTTTGGCCAGTTCCGTGTAAGAGACAAGCAGGGAGAAGGAAGAAGAGAAGAGGGAGATTGAGTGAGAGGGAGAGACCGAGGGTGAAGGGGAGGCGACGACGAGTGTGAACGATCGGGCGACGATGACTCTGGCATGCGGCGGCTGCTGGTGAAGCAAGGAGGATAGCCACGGGATGCTAGGGCTCAGAATCGGAGTTGCTGTCGGCGGTGATTTAGGCTTCGGCCGATGTTTTCCTGCGACGATGGAGGTACGTTCAGTCAATTTGTTCATCCACCCCCGTTTTCTGGTGATTCAGGTGTTGACTGGAGCTGAATCGCCGATTTGGCGATAGACAGGAGAGCGTCTAGCTTGGTGGCTCAAGTTGGACCGGCCGAAGGCCTTGGTCCAGCTTGATGTGGGTTGAACCGGTGACAACGACAGTGTTGGCATGGGGAACACTCTGTAAAGCTGCTGGGGTGGCTGTCGGGTGTTTTGTTGAGAATGGACAGCGACTAGAAAAATTGAAATGAATGTTGTCGACAGAGGAGGATAAAATTGCAGAAGAGTTCTTGCTTTGGGGTGATTTTCTCCTGGAAGCTGAGAGAGCTGGAGCCTTCTGGAGTTGGTGCTGGAGAGCTACGGGCCGAGAAGTGAAGCTTTGTCCTGCTTCGGGGCTGCCCTATCTAGTGAGGTTCTTCTCTGTGGTTTTAGTCACTTGGATTCAAATGGTTGATTACGGTTCAGTTTTTGGTACCTCTGTAATTATGAATATTGGTGTCCTCTGTTAAATCAGTTGAAGCATATTAATGGAGAAACATATATGTTATGGGTGCTCTGTTAGATTTGGGTCAATTTATTGGTTAATTCTAGATGCATAAACATGTTAGCTTTGGGTTATGCCATGGAAAATAAGTTGTTAAGTTGCATTTACTATTGTTGAAGTTATCGGAAACGAATATTAGGATTAATTATTAAGCTAAGTCTATGAGATTAATTAATAAGTTAACGAATGGATTAAATGATTTTAGTAATGACTAGCTACTTCTAATGAAGGTATCGGAAAGAGATAGAAGATAAAGATTTGGTGCTAACGCGTAAATGCTTCGAGGTAAGAACTTTGGTGTGTCTTGGCCAGGTGGAGGCCCTACACCTCAAGTAGAGTCCGTTTGTTTGCTTGTTGTATGTTTTGATACTTTGTATGTTGGTTCTCTATATTTGCTCTTGTGGTTGGTTTCTATATGATTGTTTCGTATGTTTCTTTGATGTATGTGTAGGTTTAGTTGTTGACAGTTCCTTGGTTGAATTCCGTTATGAATCTTTGTTTGGTTTCCTTGCTGTAGTGTGATTGTCCTGCTGGTGTAAGTTCGTTGGTAGTTCTCTCTAATTCATTATTGTTGCTGCTGTTAGTTTACTAGTTGATATCCTGGATTGGTTTATGGACTTGTTAATGTTCCATAGATTTGGTTACTCTGTGATATGTCCATCGTTGTTAGCTTTATTGCTTTGTTGTGTTAGCTCTCTGTTAGTTTGTTGTTAAGTGTTAGTTGCTTTGTTGGTAGCTCTACATGCATTATTAGTTTGGTTGCCTTGTAGATATAAATTGGTTAGCGATCAGCCTATGAATTGACTAATATAGCATGTTGGGATTAACTTAATTAATAAGCATGTTAATTAATAGTAACTAATTTACTACTTATTGGTTAAGCTGTTAAGAGCTGTTAATCAATCCCTTATTGTAATTAAGTAGCATTCCAAACGTTTAATCAGTTTAGTGTATCTCTTTATTGTTAGTAAGTGTTAGCCTATATGATTTTCTATATGTTCTCTATTGATATGTTGCTTTGCATAATTCTTGTTGTGAATAAATCCCTTGACCATGTTATCTCAATTGAGTGATTATAACTAGTATAAATCACAAACTCCAGAGCATGTTAATCAATTAAGCATGTAAACAATTTGATTAATATAAGCACATCAATAAATTAGGTCATAAACTTATCCACTTATTGCTTAGAATTAGATGTCATAACCTTCTCATTGTGCATATTTGTGTTCATTTTAATTGTCATTTGAACTCTCTTGTATGCCCCTTAGTTAACTCTTATATGTGCTTTTAGGATAGTTTCATGACGATAGAAACAATTAGGAAAAAACCACCACGGGGTGGCCACACCCTTTGAGTGAGGGAAAACACTAATCTTTCCCTTGTCGGGATCACAAGACTTATTAACGTAATTAATTGGAAACTGTAGGATTTCTCAAACTCCATTCTCCATATACGAGCTATTCCTAAAAAACGTAACTATTCCTAAAATACGAAATTAAATTAGTGGCTTGGGGCGGACCCATTCCAAATGATTCGAGTGGCATCTCATATGCATAAACTCATTTTCTTACTGAGCCTTTAGGCTCACGTCTTACTTGCGGTGTAGGTACACACAACGCGCGAAAATCCTCGGGCAATGAAGAAGCAGTCGATGATGGATTTACACATACGAGCTTGTGGTTGGCCAGGCTACGAGAAGTTAAAGGACAATTTGGGTTGAAATGTAATTTAAATTAAGTTTCTTTTCTTAATTTGTAATTTAAAGTCTAGTTTGTTTTCTTTGAAATATTTACGCTTCTGCCATGAATGTTTTACTTCCGCAAGAAATGTTTAAGTGTTTTTAATGGCCCGGCTTGCACTCTGATATCTCTTTCACAAAATCTTCAAATTCTAACGCGTTTTTAAAAAGACATTTACGAAAAAAATCTGGGTCGTTACAGAAGTGGTATTCAATTTTCTAGAAGAATTATTGTAACATCGCATTTCTGTTTATGAATTTTTCGTAAAATTTTAAACATTTTAAAAACCTATTAAAATATACTTAATTGAAAAACATCAGAGTAGGTTACGCGGAATAAAAACATTTAACTATCTTACAGAAATAACATAATTAAAATACTTAAAATCCATAACAAATTTTTTATGCCATTAAAATAACTTTTATCCATTAGAGTCATAACCCCGAGGTCGTTTCGTGTATGGTAACACAAACTTGCATCGTATCACACTTCTCCAACGCTCACCTCAATCGGCTCACAGTCCATACCTACATCACAGAAGGAAAAATAAGCCTATTTCCCAATAAGAAACATAAAATGAAATGCAACTATAACCTCTATGACAACTGTACATGTATAAGCATGATATATCCATAAGCTGGGTGAGAGAACCTCTTCAATTTTCGAACTCACCACTTGGATTTATTTTTATGTAAGAGCAACCTCTTCAGTTTCTGAACTCACTAAATACGAGCCCACTTACACTTACATTCATTTTCTCTTGGGTGAGAGCAACCTCTTCAGTTTCTAAACTCACCCCTAGTTGAGTTAGAGCAACCTCTTTAGTTTCCAAACTTACTCATACGAACCGTTTTCTACATGTGAGCAACATCTTCCGTTTCCGAACCCACGTAGAAAACACCATTTATTATCTTCATTATTAGCCATGCAATGCATTACGTGCAATCCTACTAACATGTCTACATGAATGTCACACACAGCAGTTCATATATCACAAACAATACTACAAACAACTAACAAATAATATTACAAACAACTAACAAACAATAACCATGCTTCAACTATAACACTAAGCATATTTTCATTAAAATATTATCAACTACACTATAATCCCATACGTTTATTTCTCCATCCTTAATGCATTGCTTTCACTTATTCTTTAACAACAAGGGTACTTAATCTATGAATGCAATTACAATAACATGTATTTAGGACTTATACTAATTAACAAAAAATATTATGTTATTAATCTGATTTTTATATATCTATATGATGCACCCACACATCCATTTTGTGATTTAACATAACCTAATTAATTTCTATGCATTCTAATTCATATAGGGAATATTGTTTTAAACACATTATCTATTTATCGTGTATTAACTAAGTATAAACAACCTAATTTAAAGTCTAGTTTAATATCAACGAAATACTATAGTTTAAACCATTAATTAATTGGAAGGTTAGGTATGAAAATCTATTAACTACATATAAAATTCGCATCCTCTTCTCTGTAAATTTCCTACAGACTCCCCTCTTTCCATTTATTTAGTAAATTTAAGCAGACAGGAGCATGTGAACAACCAAAGTTATCACTGTGAATAACTAAGAGAAACTGATATAAAAATTACTACAGAGACTATCATTAGGCAGACTCTTTTCTTCCTTATCACTGACCATCAACATAGGAAATTATTCTCATCACAACAGTCAGTAAACTACCAACGGAAAACAGCCGAAACAGAAAACCATTACTAAAGGCTTGTATCTAACAAAGACCCTATCATCGAATCATGCAGAAAATACATTGAACAAGGACCCTACTATGGAAGCAGTATTCATCAAAGAGTAAACTACGGCTAACACAACAAACTACACAACAAATCTTATTCCTTGGATGTAGGTCCTTACGGACAAATCAAACACAATATTCCTTACCTCACGTAGCTTTTCTTTTCCTTCAACAATGATCCCCCTCCCGTCAACAGAACACTTAGAACAAACTCACAGAGAAATCTCCTTTTCTCTCTTGTTTTTCTAGAAGGAAAAACTTCCAACCTAGATGTCTAATTTATACAACATTCCAAATGACCCTTCAGTCTCTCCTTGAAGGTGAAACATCGAGAAAGAAATGTTGGATGTCCTCTAAAGCGCCAAGAGACAAAGATCTTCCATTTATGGCGTTCAAATATCACTTCTAGAAGGTGATTTAAATGGCAGTCAATCAATTAAACTCTTGGATGATCGACCACCATTAGCTGAACGTCTACTAATATTTGGCCTTTAATATCGCCAGCTGATCGCGCCGATCGATCAACATGGATGCAATCGACCGCTATGATTGACCACCATGATCGATCGCCAGCTCCAACCTTCCAAATTTGTTTGATTTTTATTCTTACTTTAAATCCTTATTTCCTAATAATAAATAATAACATTCCAACATTTTATTCTTCATAAAAAAACACAAACATATTACATTTTCTCTTAATCCAAAAATTCATACGAAACTAAATACCCTGGGTATTACAATTATATTGGTAGAGTTTTCTATACAAAGGTATAAGTTGTGATTTCTTGTTATTTTCGGCCAATCTAGTTCAACCGGCCATATTTCCAAATTTATGGCACTTCTTACCATTATTTGTGGAGGGAATATTCTTATTTCATTAAAGAGTTTGCTATCCAAATTCATGAGAAAAGTTCTATATTCAGCAAGTTATGTGTTTCTAAAGTTGGAGTTTCATAAAGTGTTTATGGTAAGAAATTGTCCAAGCCATCTGGTCGATCTCCAATCTATAGCCGGTGGACCACTTTTTTTCTAGAAAATAGCAAATGTTTGAATATGTAAAGGTTCCGGTCATTCACCTCATAGCCGATTGACCGCACAGTCCTATTTGTGAAGTCACTTGACTTTCAATCCTTCAACCGATTAACTGCCCAGGTTAATTCCTTCCTTAAATCATTTCTTTGGCACATCACCTAGAGACATGCACTATTCTTTGAGGGGTTATGGTAGGCTATTTCACTTTATGGAATTACGTTTTTTGGATTTTATGCTTAGGATATTTCGCTTCCTATTTTCATTTTCAGGGAGATGATGGGTACCACATCATTAATCTTATCATCCAAAAGCAAGAAGTGACAGCAACCACGGTGAGAATTATGTTATGTTAAATTAAGTAGTTTAGAACATTTTATTTTAGTACTCATCCTTCCATTCTTTGTATGAAGTCTCATACGTTGAACAAAGAAAAATACTTCAACGTTCTAATGGAAAGATCAATTCTTATGTTAGGATGAATTCATGTAAGTAAACTTCTTGCTCTTGTTGTACTTTATGTTTAAACAGTTCTAATGCATAGTTTACTTTTTAGACACACTCATCACAATTGTGTTTTTTGTCGTCCGTTGACCTGCACACTCACAACCCATACAAGACCTTGCTGCCAGAAGCAGTTGCAATTGTAACGACCAAGTTTTTCTTTCATTTAAAAACATGTAAAAATTTTAAACTTTTCTTTTATAAATATAGTAGAAGACTTTTCATTCTTAAAATCCCTTTGAAACGATAAATAGAAATCTTTTTTGAAAATATTTTATAAAGCACAACGGAAGACTAAATGAATAAAATAAAGCATTTTAGAATACAATAAATAACTTATTTCCTTTTTCAATTTAAGTACATTTATAAAACCTTTACAAACCATTTCTTTTACATCTATTAGCCTAGTCAGCCACAAGATCCACCCATGCAAATCCTTCATCAATTGTCCTTGATATGTTCTCCTATTTCTCGTACATACATACATCACAGGATAAAACAATGAGTCTCACGCTCATGAAGAAATAGAATGGAATGCAATGCAATGCTCATGCTCAATGTGTGCTTATGCAATCTATCTCAAAAAAGAACTTATCTTTTCTATCATTTCGTTAACAGAAAGAAAGGATACATCCTATGGTCATATGGCTTAACCATCACTATGATAAGGAGATACATCCATCAGGGGTGCCACCACAAACCGTCACCAATCTCTTTTTGTTTCAAGCATTGTAGATTTTTGGTACAAGGGAATGGAATACATCCTATGGTCCATGTGGCTTAACCGTCACTCCGCTCCCTACATGGGAGGAGATACATCCATTAGGGGTGCCACCACTAATGAATGATCACCAAATCTTCCGAACTCCCACATGCCTTTTTACGTTTATTATGCATGTCGTGCATATGTCAACATTTTCATAAGCCCTAATCATGATGCATGTATGTCATGTCAAGTTCAATCTACGACAATATATATAATGCACAAAAGGGGAAACATAGCATTTTGACAATGATATAATAGCATGGCTCAAGTTAAAACAATCTCTTCTAGTATCTAACAATTTATCAGTGATTTATAGAGAACAATTCAAAAAACCAATGCATTAGAAGGACTACTAAATAAATCACCTATAGAGCATTTTATCAATATTTTATGGAACCAAGGAAAGATCAATTATATTGGAAAGTGGCTATTAAATAATTTGTGCAAGCAATTATATATGAAAGTGGCTATTAAAATAATTTGTACAAGCAATTATATTAGAAAGTGGTTATTAAAATAATCTATGCAAGTGTTAATAGAAAGCAATTTATGACGCCAAGGGACATTTATCCCATTCTTACATAGACTTCTAACCTCTCGGGTCAACATAAGCCTCTTACTCTATCCCATTGAACACCAAGGAATCATCCAACATAATATCTAATAAGTAGATCTTTAATTTCAATAAACAGTGAATGATTTAGTCAACATATTAACTAAGGGAGGTGACCAATTTATCAACGTGTGAGCATAATCATTTAAAAAGGTAGAACTATTCTCCATCATCTAAGCCTCACATTTGGTCTCATTTATTAAAGAATGACTACTAAGGGAACCATGTGTCAATTGACAAAGAGCTATTAAAGAATATCTACTAAATAAACCATACACTTATTAACAGAAGCAGTTCACAAAACAAAGAGGTAACCAACATTAGCAGTATAACTTTCCATGCAAGATCCATAAGAATAGAATGATAATAACTTCTTTTTTATCCTTTTTAATCTTCGGCAGATTACCATTGCATAATAAAATTAACAAGACACTTCATTTCTCATCAACCAAATTCTCGCTTCCAGAAATAGGAGACAGATTATTATTTCAAGTAAATTCTCATTACCTAACACCTCGCAGTTACAACAATCATAGTGTTTTCTCCAATCTCTCCATCGGATTATACTTAACAGGGACCAAAATGGGTCAATAACAACACAATGTGTAATATCCTAGATTTTATTAGATTTAAATTTTATGGGATATTATACCCTAATTTTTCTCCCAGAATCTGTAATTGAATGTCATGGTTTACCAAATATGTATTTTACCAATTATTGGAAAGGAGTTAAAAGAAGTATTAAGAATTTAACGAAGAATTAAGGAAAGTGGAAAATTGATTAAGGTTTATTTAGTATTTATTTATTTTTAGAATAATTAATATTAATAATTAAAATTCATATATAAAAAGGAACAAAATGTTGAAGACACAAACAGCGGTCGATCAGCACAAATAGCGGTCGATCGAGATCGACCGCTAATCAGAGGGCGATCGACCACCATGATGGCGACCGATCGCTGACTGGCGAGTGATTGACCGCCTAGATGTTTTTACCGACTCTTTCTGTACAAATTGCCTGCGCTCCACACGTTTTCTTTCTTATTCCTTTTGTTGCGCTAAAGGATCACTTGCCTATAAATAGGTAATGATTTCTAAAGGGAAAACCATCCTATGCAGTAGCGAGAGCAAACAGAAACAAAAAAAAAGGAGAGAAATTTAGTGAATTTGTGGGGAAATTTTGCAAGGAAAGTGGGAGTAGTTTTACGAGTAATTCGGGAGGAGATTCTTGGAAGGAGCAATTAATGGAAGAAAATTCTCCAAGAGGTCCTGCATCACAGGATTTTATGCTTTCACTTACTTTAAATTGTTATTGAAAATAGTGTTGGAATTATTCGTATAAATTAACGATAAAAGAAATATTGAAAATATCAATAGAAATTATCATGAAAACTATCATTAAAATAATGTCAACATAATTATGGAGATTATTGTTGTAATTAATGCACGAAATAACAAAGATAATACGTGAATGTAAAAATGACTAAAAATATATAAACTGCCTTAATTTCATGTATGGACTGTTGTGCTGCTATTAATTCCATTGTATTATTATGAACTGTACATGCATCATGATAGGGCTTATGAAACTGTTGACATATGCATAGTATGTTTATAAAATGAACCAATAAACGTAACTAGGTGTATGAGATCAGTGGTGAGACCCCTAATGGATGAATCTCCATGGCGGAGTGACGGTTAAGCCACAAGACGGTATAATGGATCCAACTTCCCTAGATTTATGAGATCTCATACATCTGGACTGTTAAGTGAAACTAAAATAGCTTGAAGAGGAGATAGGTTCTTCTCTAATAACGACTGCATAAGCATTTCATAGCATATGCATACATTCTATTTCTTGCTGAGCCTCGGCTCATTGTATTACCCGTGATGCAGGTAAATATTAATGAAGGAAGATGCTTTGCTAGGTGAAATCTTGGGTTATCAACTGAAGAAGACCTGATAAGTTATGGCTCAAGAAATATCGGTTATTTAAATTACGATTTTATAAAATAAATGATTTGTATAAAATGGTCTATATTTTTTATTGTTTGAAATTATGATTTGTTTTTATTCCACTCAATTACTCTGATTTCCTACTGAACAATATATTTTGAAAAGATTAAAAGAAAATTTTAAATTTTCCATAAAATTGGAATAAAGAAAATTGATTTTTATAAACGAGACGTTACAAATGGTATCAAAGCATAACTCGGTTCTGCAGACTGTTGATAACGCAAGACTCATTAGGGAATGCTTCTCCAACTGTAAGTAAAATTCTTATACTGTACATTAAACTTTTTAATATTAACAATTATACTGTGCAAATAAGTTCTATCTAAGGAGACTGGTATTTAAGTGGACCATTGTGACCCACCAGCCTTTCCTGGGAACTTATTTGGAAAGGAGATTCTGTCTAAGGAGACTAGTATTAAGTGATTTGTCAAGACTCACCAGCATTTCCTGGGAATTTCCTAATCAGTACAAAACGAGATTAACAATACTCCAATACAATATGTAAGACTATAGAAATGGCAAGAAGAGCAAGAAGTAACGAACCTACAAACAACGCCCACGCCCACGTGGAACAAGAGAATGTTGGACATATGGACACTGCTAACAAGGATGGAGGGAATGATGTGCTTAATCGCATCGCTACAGTAGTGGAAAAACAATATCAGTTTATGGAACAACAGCTCCAGCTTATGACACGGCTGGGGAAATGGTAATGGAAATGGCAATGAAAATGGAAGTGGAAATGAACCTGGGAATGGCAACCAGCAAGCAATGGTAGTTCCTGATAAAGCTGGGTGGGAAAAGTTTCTAAAGCACAAACCTCCAAGTTTTGACGGGAACATATCTGACGTAGCAAAAGCAGAAGAATTTATCCAATCTATTGAAGATATGTTCAAGTATGCTAGCATTAAGGAAATTGAAAAAGTTAAATGTTCCGCATATTTGTTGGTCTTGGACGCCCGTTTCTAGTGGGACTCGATAAAAGCAGCACGGGATGTTTGTGCCCTTAATTGGAAAACCTTCAAGGAGATGTTCAACGGAAAGTATTTTAACCATACAATAAGAATGTAGAAGATGGTGGAATTCTTGTGACTGCGACAAATAGGGACAGTATCCGAATATATCCAGAAGTTTGAGGCTCTTGCTCGATTTGCTCCACTCTTGGTGTCCACAGAAGAATCCAAAGTTAATCATTTTATTCAAGAATTAAAAATGGAAGTCCTTGACGGTGTCACTATATCAGGAACGGAGGATGTCTCTTACGCAAAAATTACTGCGAAAGCCCTAGCGGTGGAGAATGTAAAGACTATGGCAGCAAGAAAAAAATAGTTTAATCAGAGACTCTAGAGAACTAATCAAACCACACAACAAGCTGCTCAACCAGTTAATCGTGGAATAAAGAGACACTCTAGGTTGGAATTACAAAGCGTAAAGGACAAGCGTCCGATGATTGAAGCACTCAATCAACCTAAGTCTTGCCCAAAATGCCATAAAAGCCACTTTGGCCTACGCAAAGTTGGTTCTGGCATTTGCTACAAATATAGAAAATCGGGACATATTTCACAATATTGCCCAACTTTGGACAGAAAGCTGGAGGGAGTAGCTCCAAGAGTTTTTTCATTATACGGAGAAGAAGAGGAGGCAATTGAAGTAATGATAGATGAGGGGGTTGAGAACGAGAAAATAGGAGTCAACGATGAAATACCAGTTGTTGTGTCAGGTACTCATGGCTTTTGATAAGTTTGTACCTTCTTTATAATACTAATTCCTTAAATAAAAACTTTTGTTCTAGTTATCATGTCAGGTACTATCTCAATTAAGGGTATCAACACTTATACGTTATTTGATTTTGGTGCTACGCACTCATTCATTACAACCGAATTCAGCACCAAAATAAGTTGTCTTGCGAACATTACAAGTTCTGCACATAAAGTCCAATTACCCTCTGGCGACTATTTAATAGCTAGTGGTATTCTAAACACTCAAGAAGTTGAGCTTTGTGGCCACTTATTTCATACCAATTTAATTACTATGGATCTTAAAGGTTATGACATCATCTTAGGTATGGAATGGCTATCTCAACATCAAGCTAATATCGATTGGAAAAAGAAGGAAGTAAATTTCTACTCTCTTGACAGTAATTCCCATATTTTTCGAGGAGCTAAAGACAAGAGGAAGTTTACCATGATATCCGCAATCAAAGCCGTTCGATTATTGAAAGACGGTTGCGAAGGATTTATTATTAATGTATTGAATGCTACGGCAAGCTCGAAAATCAAAGTAGAAGATGTTGTTGTAGTCCGAGAATTTCCTTGTGTCTTTCTGGACGACCTTCTTGGACTACCACCTGATCGAAAGATCGAGTTCGTAATCGACTTGCACCCCAGTACGGAACCCATTGCTAAGAATCCGTATAGAATGGAGCCATTTGAATTGCGAGAGTTAAAGCTACAATTGGAAGAATTGGTTAACAAGGGTTTTATTCTACCAAGCTTCTCTCCTTGGGGAGCTCCGGTTTTATTTGTCAAGAAAAAGGATGGATCTTTACGCATGTATATTGACTACCGAGAACTCAACAACGTGACAATTAAGAATAAATATCCCTTACCAAGAATTGATGATTTATTTGATCAATTGCAAGGAGCAAGTGTATTTTCCAATATTGATCTTCGTTCGGGATATTATCAGCTAAAATTTAAACTAAAGGATATTCCAAAAACAGCTTTCCGAAAAAGATACGGGCATTATGAATTCCTTGTGATGTATTTTGGACTGACCAATGCTCTAGCAGCCTTCATGGACTTAATGAATCGCGTTTTCAAAGAATATCTGGATAAGTTTTTAATCATCTTTATTTATGACATTCTAATATATTCACGCTCGGAAGAGGAACATTAGAACATTTGTAGATTACTCTTTTTATTTTGGCCAAACATAGCCTATATGCAAAATTCTTCAAATGCGAATTATGGCTGAACAAAGTAAGTTTCTTAGCCATGTGGTCTCTAAAGAAGGCATTGAGGTTGACCCAACAAATATCCAAGCAGTAATCGATTGGTCACACCCAAAGAATGCAAGCGACGCGAGGAGTTTCCTCAGTTTGGTGGGTTATTATAGACGCTTTATCAACAAATTTTCAAAGATTACCCTACCTTTAACGAGTTTAACAATGAAGAATGCACGATTTTTATGGACGACTACATGCGAGGAAAGTTTCCAAGAATTAAAACATCTATTAACTACTGCTCAAATTCTGGTGTTACCCGTTGAAGAATGAAATTTTTGTATATATTGTGATACATCTAAGCATGGCCTTGGTGGGGTACTCAAGCAAAATGGAAAAGTAATTACATATGCTTCAAGACAGCTAAAGCAGTACGAAGTGAATTACCCAACTCATGATCTAGGACTCGCTGCAGTTGTTTTCACTCTCAAGATTTGGAGGCACTATTTATATGGGCAACGGTGCGAGATTTACACTGACCATAAGAGCTTAAAGTATATTTTCACACAAAAGGAGTTAAATATGAGGCAACGGCGTTGGTTGGAATTTGTCAAAGATTCTGACTGCGAGATCAAATACCATCCTAGTAAAGCTAATGTTGTGTTGATGTCTTAAGTCGAAAGCTCATTTGTATTCTGTATGAAGAAATGCCTAAAGGACTTCAAAAAGATGTTCATGAATTGGATGTAAATTTGGTGCCTACTCAGTTAGATATCCTTTTGTCAGCATTAACATTAGCGCCTTCCATTTTGGAACAAATCAAAGAGGCCCAACAAGAGAACAAGTTCTGCAAGGATGTTAAGCTAAACTCGACGCAAGCGAAGTATAAGGATTATTCCCTATCTGCCGATGGAATAGTAAAGTTTAAAGGAAGATGGTTTGTGCCCAGTGATTCACACTTACGGACAACAATCTTACAAGAGGCTCACTCTTTAAGTTTCTCTATTCATCCCGGATGCAATAAGATGTATAAGGATCTCAAGACTCATTACTTTTGGCCGGCTATGAAGTATGATATTGCAGAATATGTAGGATTATGTCAGATTTGTCAGCAAGTTAAGGCAGAACATCAGAGACCTAGTGGAATGCTTCAGCTTTACCGATACCTAAATGAAAATGGGAGCATATCACGACAGACTTTGTTACTGGATTACCTAGGACTGCCAAAGGATATGATGCAATTTGGGTAATTGTGGACAAATTGACCAAAGTTGCCCATTTCTTAACTGTACAGATGACTATAAAATGAATCAATTTGCCAATTTATATATCAAAGAGATCGTCCGACTACATGGTGTACCAGTTTCCATTATTTCTGACTGGGATTCACGTTTCACTTAAGCATTTTAGAAGAGTTTAAATAAAGCCATGGACACAAAATTGAAATTCAGTACTGCTTTTCATCCTCAAATTGATGGTCAAAGTGAGAGGATAATTCAGACACTGGAAAATATGTTGCGAGTCTGTGTACTTGAATTCCAGATTGGATGGGGAAAGATACTGCCATTAGTAGAGTTCGCTTATAACAACAGTTTTCATGCCACGATTGGAATGTCACCTTACGAAGCACTATATGGTAGGAAATACACATCTCCGTTATATTGGGGCGAAGTGGGAGAAGTTAAATTTTTCGGCCTTGATATTGTTCAGCAAACTGCCGAATCTGTGGCTTTAATCCGTCAACATATGCTTTCAGCTCAAAGTCGTCATAAGAGTTATGCAGATCATCGTCGAAGAGATTTGGAATTTAATGAAGGAGATTTGGTTTATCTAAAAATATCACCTTTTAAGGGAATTATGAGTTTTGGCAAGAAAGGGAAACTAAGTCCAAGATACATCAGTCTCTTTATGATCATTAAAAGAATGGGGAATACAGCTTATCAATTCCAATTACCAGCTTCTATGGATGGCGTGCACAACGTGTTCCACGTCTCAATGTTGAAGAAATGTCTGGGAGACCCAACTTTGGTATTACCTCCTGATGATGTATAGATCCAGAATTACCTCAGCTATGAAGAGAGACCGGTTCAAATCTTAGACTTAAAAATAAAGAAGCTTTGAAACAAGCAGATTTTGTTAGTGAAGGTATTATGGCAGAATCATTCAACCAAAGAAGCTACTTGGGAAAGGGAAGATGACATGAAAGCCAAATACCCTGACTTATTTAATTAGCAAATTTCAAGGACAAAATTTATTTAAGGAGGGAGGATTGTAATATCCTAGATTTTATTAGATTTAGATATTATACCTTGATTTTTCTCCCAGAATCTGTAATAGAATATCATGGCTTACGGAATATGTATTTTACCAATTATTGGAATGGAGTTTAAGGAAGTATTAAGAATTTAACAAAGAATTAAGGAAAGTTGGAAATTGATTAAGGTTTATTTAGTATTTATTTATTTATAAAATAATTAAAATTAATATAAAAAGGAACAAAATGCTGAAGACACAAACACCAGTCGATCAGCGCAAACATCGAGCACTGATCAAAGGGCGATCGACCGCCATAATGGCGACTGACCAATGACTAGCGGGTGATCAACTGCCAGTCACGAGATCAACCGCCCAAATGTTTTTGCAGACCTTTCTGTACAAATTGCCTACGCCCCACACGTTTCTTTCTTGTTCCTTTTGCTGTGCTAAAGGATCAATTGCCTACAAATAGGCAGTGATTTGTGAAGGGAAAACCATCCCAAGTAGCAGCGAGAGCAAACAGAAACAAAAAAAAAAAAAGAGAAATTTAGTGAATTTGTGGGGAAATTTTGACAGGAAAGCGGGAGCAGTTTTACGAGCAATTCGGGAGGAGATTCTTGGAAGGAACAATTAACTGAGGAAAATTCTTCAAAAGGTAAGAAATAGGATGCGGTGGACAGTGGAGGCCCTGCATCACAGGATTCTATATTTTCACTTACTTTAAATTGTTGTTGAAAATAGTGTTGGAATTATTCGTATAAATTAACGATAAAAGAAATATTGAAAATATCAATAGAAATTATCATGAAACTATCGTTAAAATAATGTCAACATAATTATGGAGATTATTGTTGTAATTATTGCACGAAATAACAAAGATAATACGTGAATGTAAAAATGACTAAAAATATATAAAATGCCTTAATTTCATATATGGACTAATGTACTACTGTTAATTCCATTGTATTATTATAAACTGCACATGCATCATGATAGGGCTTATAAAACTGCTAACATATGCATAGCATGTTTATAAAATGAACCAATAAATGTAAATAGATGTATGAGATCGGTGGTGACGCCCCTAATGGATGAATCTCCATGCCAGAGTGACAGTTAAGCCACAAGACGGTATAATGGATCCAACTTCCCTAGATTTATGAGATCTCATACATTTAGACTGTTAAGTGAAACTAAAATAGCTTGAAGAGGAGATAGGTTCTTCTCTAACAACGACTGCATAAGCATTTCATAGCGTATGCATACATTCTATTTCTTGCTGAGTCTCGGCTCATTGTATTACCCATGATGCAGGTAAATATTAATGAAGGAAGATGCATTGCTAGGTGAAATCTTGGGTTATTAACTGAAGAAGATCTGATGAGTTATGATTCAAGAAACATCGATCATTTAAATTACAATTTTATGAAATAAATTATTTGTATAAAATAGACTATATTTTTAATTGTTTGAAATTATGATTTGTTTTTATACCGCTCAATTACTCTGATTTCCTATTGAACAATACCTATTGAAAAAATTAAAAGAAAATTTTAAATTTTCCATAGAATTGGAATAAAGAAAATTGATTTTTATAAACAGGATGTTACACAATGATTCACAACAAGGGAAACAACTAATATGTGATCCAATATCCCAAATCAACAAATGGCAGTACCAAATCATCTAGAATCAACAGAACAATTCTTCACAGTATTAACCAAAGCAACATTTAAACAACCATAAAGTCTGGAGCAAATCACAATGTAGTTTCACAACAAGCAGAAAATAACAGACAAGAAAAATCCCATGATGTAGGGCCTCCTCTGGCTAACATACATCTCATATCTTACCTTTTGTCAAAATGCTACACCACAGCAAGCTCCTTCTTCGAACCATAGCACCCACACAAAGCAACAGCAGCCCCAAAATGTAGCACACCCTAAGTTCCATAGGTAGCACTTCCTTCCCACACAATAGTATGGAAATCCATAATACCCTCCCTCTCCACCACTTCTTCTCACGCGTACCCAGTACCTTCAATGAAAACAAAAAACACTTTCTCTCTCACACCCATTTTCGGTTCTCTGTAAGGAAACCAACAACAGAAGCTCCCTCCTTCCACACCTCAGCCTCCCCTTCATAGACAAAACAAGCTTCATGGAAAGTGAGGGTTAATGGACAGTCACCCATTTCAAAGGAGGAGGTCCAATTTGACAAGTTCTAATTTGACCCAACCACGTGGAAATCTTTTTATCACTTTGGGAGAGGAGGAAAAATATTGGGAGAAACAAAAGAAATGGCCATAACATAAACAGTTTTTTCGTTAAAACTAAACTTTTCGGTCGATGATGGTTGACCTCTCACACGATCGCACCATCGACCACCACTCATATTTTTGCCTCTGACCTATATTTTGGTCGAACTTCTCAACCGCTCCATCGACCAATGCCTCAACCAAAAATCAGAAATACAATATGTAATACATTTCGGTCGAACTTCACGACTGATCCATCGATCGAAGCCTTACCGAAAATCATAATACAATCTGTAATGCATTTTGGTCAAGCTTCTTGACCACGTCCTTGACCACTTTGTGACTGCAAATTCTGGGAGTAATCTGTAATACATTTTGGTCGAGTTTCTCGACCGCATCCTTGACCACTCCGTCGACCAAAATGCCAATTACACCTTCCTCAACAATTTACACTTTAATTAATCCAATAATATTTCTATCTTAATTTTCATTGCATTATATCAAGCGTACAATAGACAATTTCGAAACGTATTTTCTTTTCTCAAAATGTTTATTCAGTAAAATCATTATTATTATACATAGAGGGAATTATCTGAGTATTATAGCAATTTTCATGGTGCCAATAGACAAAGAGAGATATATTTTTTCACTTGTGTAGATTCATATTGTTTTCCACTTATGCACTGATTTTTCCCTTTTAATTTCATCTCATAAGGCATATTTCATTGTACCAGTAGGGGTTTAGGACTGCTCTGAAGTTATACGGAAACCAAATTCCACCCTCACCCAAAGTACCAGATGGGTCTCCCCTATACGCCAAAGGTTTCAACGTATACCTAGACCCGAAGTTGCCATTCAAGGTCACCGATTTACAGAGAAGATCTCATAGCAAGGCACCAACGTAGGTAGTTGATGTGTAGGGATACTAGTTAATTGTACTCTAATTTTGATATTAATTAATTGTATACTAATATGTGATTGGATTATAATTGATGAAGATATTGATTAGTATGGATTTGTTATTGCTCATTCCATTAGTTAATTGTATACTGATATGTGATTGAATTATAATTGAGGAAGATATTGATAGGTGATGTGGATTGATGAAAATATAGGTGCATTATGACAGTTTTAGTTTAGATAACCAAACTTTTTTTTTTTATGATTCTTGGCTATTTTTATTGAGAGTAATGTTTACTTTAAGGTACAGTTTTTTTAAGCTACAAGTAAAACAAAATTATCTACTTTAATATTCAGAGTGATGATTGCAGAAATCAGAGAAGTATTGCACCAAATTGTCAAACAAGTTAAACTTTTCATTTGATTGCTTCTATGCTTCAATCCTTGCTCTAGTATTTCAAAACTAATCTATTTCATTCATCACAACAAACAGCTAACTTATATTTTCATTCATCCATGTTTAACATGTCCATTACAATCATTTAATCTACACGCTATAATCAATATGTCTATTACAATAATTGAATCAACATAAAAACACATATATGGGCATTCACATGTTGAGCAACTTTCAGTACATGTGTAATCCTTGGACGTTCATACGACAACCATGCAAGAACATATAAAGGTGGACTTCTATTCAACAATAAAACATAACCTCTTTCACTTTTTCTTTGACCATAAGGAGATGACGCCCCTCCCAGGACCTGCCTTCACATGTGGCTCAACACGTCAAAGTAGACCTAGGGGAGGGGCATCCTCTCCTTATAATCAAAGACAATGTAAAAGAAGTCATGTTTTATTGTTGAATACAAGTCTGCCTTTATATATTTTTGCATGGTTGTCTTATGGACATCCAAGGATTGAACATATATTGAAAGTGGCTCAACACTTGAAGGTCCACATGTGTTTTTTTGGCAAGGGTTGCAGCGCCCTCTCATATTTGTGGACCTTGCGTGGCAGACTATTGCATAACAATTTAAATACATTGCAAACAAAATTAGTATAGTTAAAATAACACTTGAAAATATAAACATAATAATGTGTTCACCTGTGTCTCGAAGACTATGAAACCCATAAATGTGTTTTGCAAGTTTCCTCTCTTGCCTTTACCACTTTTGCCTTTAGACCTGTGGCTGACCAGCCGGTGTCTAGACCTCTACCTTGACACGTGTAGGAATTGTTCCCCACACCTTGGCACTAGCTACATGTCAAGTTGACATTTCTCCTGGGTAGGACTCTCTGGCTATGGGTTTCGCTAACATCCCTTACTCTTTGTTTTCATGGTCTTCCTGGACATCTCTTAAATGGCAGTGGTATAATTGGATCAAGGTCAATCACAGGTCACATGAGTTTTCCACTGACCGAGTGGACAAAGTACAAGTACATCCTCATGTATGTTTCCCGATTGTAGCATTCATGCACAAATTCCTTAATTGATCTCCTCATAAAAAGCTTACACGAGATTGCATGCACACACAAAATTCTAGTCAACTTCCACTGGTAATAGTTACAAATCGACCGCATATTGTTTGTTACCATTGCTCACCTCAAACTAGCCAGCGCCTACAAAAACAGGACTCCAATTTCAACCTGTAAGTCGTAGTCTGACAAGCCGCTTCTTGATTTGCAAACACAAAAGGTCGATCGACTCAACCATCTTTCTGTATTTTTTAACGATTCTACACATGATGTCCTTTCTTATCATCTTGAACATAATAAAAATTGATTTGTCCTAGGCTGAGAGGATACAAGCATTAAATGACTCGCTCAAGTTGTTCAGGCTTACGTCGCACTTTAGGATCAAACTAAAGGCATATTTTAGCAAAATCTTGCATCGATTCCTTGCAGATATGTGTATGTTGTCTTGTCAAACAACAATAGTTTCTTCATCTCTCTCTCAAAGTGCACTAATGTAGTGGCCCTAGTAGCGCTTAATGTCGCATCCTTGAACAACTTGCCTCTAAATTGTTTTTTGAAGTTTGCATACAAATGTTTTAGGCAAAAATAATGGCTCCGGTGACCCTGTAAACTCTCTGACAACTTGCATCAAGCCCTACAAAAATAAATAGGCTGAGTCAAACATTCATATACAATGCATAACATAAACATACATTGCCAAAGCAATCAACAGTACCAACTGTCAGTAAGAAATGATTATCGACCCTATGTTAGACTGTCTGTTTAGATCCATAAGCAACAATTGCAAAAGTCAGTCCTATGAGTCCCTACAATTTACTTCAACCATTGCTACAGTAATCATATAAATTCCATTATTCTCGTCAATGCTGACAACAGTGAGCAGCTAGCCTGGACACGATCCCTTCAAGTGGCAACCATCCAAGCAAAAAATGGGTCTACCACAATTCAACAGGCTCATGTTACATGCAACCAAACACATGTACATCTTCTTAAATGTTGGACTGTGTGAAATATCAATCATATGTAGCTGAACACACTATGAGCTTCTAGGATTAGACCTCTAAATGTCCTCCTCATACGACCATATAAGCTTGTATTATTCATTGTCATCCCCTTAATTCAGTTGGCAAGGCTGGGTGTAATGTTCATATTAAAATCCTTCCTAACTGTCTCAATTATAGAATGAACGTCCCAGTCAGCTTAACTTTTGAATCTATCGAAGTAATGAGTTGCCACCTATTTGGCAAAGGTATGACGGCTTTTCATCTTTCTTAAGCAAGTGTGAATGTTGTTATAACTTTTTTTATAGTTCACCATGCATTTTTTAGGCATGCATCGACTAAGTGCATCCTTCCTGGCACTCGATCGTCAATCGATGAGAGTCACTATGTGTGAATTTTATCTCACACCCATTCTTCAACACAAAATCTACGATTTCTTCTCTAGTTTTGTTCAAAGAACTATACTTCTGCCCAAACACTTACTAATGAAATAACATTCTCCCTGTAGTTATCATTGAGGCCTACTCTCCCCCACATCTTCGTCTTCAGATTCACACAATGAATGAAGCTCCTCATCGTCTAGAGTTGCCAAGATGGAATGCACCACTGTAACAGCTTCGTCTCTGAATGCACATACCTCATATGCCAAGACTGTCGACATCGGTTTCACTTCCAATCTGCAATTAATGGATTCTTGATCACTCCCTGACGCCATCGGTGAGCAACAGTTAATACTGCTTCAACTTTACCTTGATGCGGTCCATTTCAGCTCTCGAAATGATCTACGGTTTGATAATCATTGAGATAATCACTGAGAAAATCACTATAAGAGTAGTGTGATCCTCTGGAGCACGGAATGTAAATTTATATTTTAAGGCAATGGAAGGCAGAGAGTAACTTTCCTTTCGCAGAATAACTACTTTCTGCCGTAGAAATATGTCATTCTGCGGAGAAAAGTACGACGTTCCACAGAGGAATGTATACTTTCCTCTGCGAATTGACATCTTTCCGCATTGTAGAACTACTAACAAGGATCACAATTAATTAGCACTAATGTTTCGCGAAGGAAAGTATGACGTTCCGTTATTAGCACTAACGTTCTACAGAGGAAAGTATGACATTCCGCGGCAGAACGTCATACTTTTTGCGTTGGAACAACTAACTAGAAGCTCTATTAATTAGTACTTACCTTCTACGACGGAAAGAAAATCTGTCCACTATGAAATGAAATCAAAATTTTTAACAGCAAAGGTGATAGTGATGTTTGCGCTGTTCATTTTCCATGGTTGAGTGTTTTATTTATTAGTAAAAATTATTTAGTAGTTAACTTGTGATTAATCTCATAGTTTAGCAGTTGTTTTGTTAATTTTCCTTTAACTTATCAACAACAAAACTATCGTTGTTCAAATAAATTGAGGTAATAAAATACAAGTATTTAGGAGTTTAATTGTAGGAATTCATTGTGGGTATGATACTCTATTTTACATTAAATTACTCGTAGTGATACTTGCACTTCCATTGTAAAATCACCAACAATGCATTGGGTTCCTCTTTTACAAGAAGTGCAAGAACTATGTTCTATTATGCTGGTGTCAATTTGTCATCAAAAGTTGCAAATGTAGATGATGGTGGGCATGATTTTTAAGTTGCTCCTCTAGAAAGCCATGAATTTGGTAGCATGGACCAAGTCTATGACCGTGCTTATTACAATGTACACAAAAAGAAAGTTGTCATTTTCCAAAGTACTAAAATGATGGTTTAGATGCTTGAAGAGTTGCTAAATCAATGGTATGAGTTGTTCGAATTTAATTTGTTGTTGTTTTCTTCTTAATGTGCCAAATTGTATATGTGCTGAATTGGAGGAAACGCCTCGATCAAGAGAATTTGGCTCTAAATAGCTGAAAATTGTCATGGAATCCTTGAAGAAACTCCATAGTACAGTCTTGATTTTGTTGATCAGCAATGTTTTTACAAGTACCACAAATGTATGGATTGACAAAGATAATAAAATTTAAGTTTTGTGAAGTATAACGAATCAATCATGTCTCCTTGCTTCAGATTAGAAATTGAATGATTCAACTCATAGATTTTAGGAGGATTGGATTGAGAAAAACGATCTTTTAGATTTATCTAGATTTGTATTGTAGATCAACATACAAGATACTTGGATGAATTTCAGATGAAACTAAATTAAGAATCTAACTTCCAACAACGTCATTGGATCTTTTACAATTTAAAATATCATCACTTTCCTTTGGAATTTATAGTGATTCATCAACAAAACCAAGTTTGTTTTTTGCATATAGTGCTATTTTTATTGCACAAATACATGACTTATAATTGCAGTCTATCAATAGAAGTGTAATAAGAATAGTAAGACTAAGTGATGAATGACATAAAGATATGGTTTGTTAGATGGTGGTGGTAATATGAAGCTAGTGAGATAAGCTTCTTCAGACATGAAAAAATAATCTGAAATGTTTACAACTCTTATACCATGAAAAATTAGAGTTAACAGGAATGAGATTGGATATTAACAGTTACAAAAGTAGTGTTAGAAAAGCCCAATATATTGATGGCCTATCTACTTCCTCACTTCCTCCCCAAGCAGAACCCTAATCCTAAGGACAGGTATTATTTTTCTCTCATTTCCCTCTTTCACCGTCAATCGTTTCTTGTTTTCAACTTAAAAGTAGGAATTTAGGCTTCTTTATCAATCATATTTTTGGGTTCTTATTTTTCAAGATACTTAATGATAATTCTTTATCTTGTTTTCTAGCCAATGCCTTGTTTTTTCTTTTAAGTTCAAGCCTCAATCGCTGCCAACTCTTGGGTTCTTAGCAGTGCCCCTCAAACTAAAAGTACGTATCTTCTCTACTGTTTTTGTCTTTTGAAAATCCAGCCATTATGATGCTGTCTGAAATTTCTCATTATTCAATGATTATTATTTTACTTAAATTTTAGATTATTTTCGCAACTCCATGCTTATCTGGTTTTGCGTAAGTTGTTAATAGACGATCTTTTATACAGAACTGCAGGACATCCTCCCCGGTATCATCAACCAACTAGGTAGGACTTGCTTCTGTAATATGCTGACCTATTTTCGCTGTATCTGAGAAAACAATTCTAAATTTCCTCACTTATGTTCAGGTCCTGATAACTTGGACAGCTTGAGAAAGTTAGCTGAGCAGTTTCAAAAGCAGTCAGGGGGAGCAGGTGCTACTGCAACTAATGGTCAAGAAGATGATGATGATGAAGTTCCAGAGCTTGTTGCTGGGGAGACCTTCGAAGCTGCTGTTATATATTCTTACAACTTTGATGATTGATATTTTTGTTACTTTCGATGTTTTTAGATTTCCTCTTTCTTCTCCATAGTTTTGATTGGTTTTCCATATCGAATATGTTCGTAAAGTATGGTTAGGATAGAAATGTACATAGGCTCCTGTTTTGTAAAAATCACTAGTAGAGTATTAGCACTTGCAGGGTTGATAGTTCAAGTTAACTACTTCACTAAATTTTAAAAATAGCTTTAGTTTAACTCATTTATGAAAAATAGTGTTTTCATTTTTGAAAGAGGACTTTTCTACATAGATGTATTAAACCACATAATAACAATGCTCTTAGTGACCTTCCTAAATATCTAATGCGAGTTGGTGATATGATAGGATTTAGGGGTGGGCAAGAACCGAACTAAACCGAGAACCAACCCGGAACCGAGAGTTGGTTTTGGTTCGGTTCCGATTCTTGGTTTCCAAAATTATGTTTGGTTCGGTTCCCATTCCGGTTCTTGGTTCTCGGCTTAGTGCGGGTCTCGGTTCTTGGTATATAGAACCAACCGGAACCAATAATTGTAAAGAGGGTACCCTCAGTTAGATCTTCATGTTCTCGCCTCAGTTCTTGCCCTTCCCAGTTCCCTCAGACAAATCGGCACCTTGCCCTTCCCAGTTCCCTCATATCGGTGCACTCCCAGTTTCTCGCCTTCTCGGTTCTTGCCCTTCCGGTTTCTACCTTCTCAAGTTCGTTTTGTAGGATCGATATACGCCTATAGAGGGGGGTGAATATAGCGTTTTCATTTTTTCGTGCGATATTTTAATCTCTAATTACCCTAAGTGATTTAATGCATATAATTAAAATATCGATAACAAATATATGCAATAATATAAAGAGTAAGGGTTAGAGAAATGCACACAATATTTGTTTACGCAGTTCGGCAAACTAGCCTACGTCCGCGCTCCAAGTTTCACTTGGAGATATACTAAATAATTGGCTTACGGGTGCCAATAAAACCGTTTACAAATTGACTATTAAACGGGGCGTCACCCTTGACTAATTCTTAGGTCGTCAACCTTTGACTCTTACGAGTCGTCACTCTTAATTTGACTATTGCGGGGCGTCACCCTAGTATGATGAATTCTTAGGGAATCACCCTTTACAATAAAACACAATAATAATTCGGAGATTAAATCTCAAATCTATCTAATCCGAATTCTCCCAAAATATAACTCACAAGTTCGGAATAGGGAGAATTGAATATACAACAATATTGAAAGCTCACAGAGATTTTATCGCGTATGAAAATGGGCAGAGCTTCGCTTTAGAATCCTTGGTTCGTTATGGAAACCTTGGAGTGTTCTCATATTTATGAACACTGCACTTCCGGACGACCTCAGTGTCCGCATCTATCGTCCGCATGACCGTTGCTAAAATGCCAGTTGAGAAAAATAGCCGTTGCACAATTCTGGGCATTTACGGACGCCATTCTCATCGTCCGCTGCGTCCGCATATATCGCCCGCCTCTTCCATAGAACAGAACAGATTCAAAGCGGACGCCATTCCCATCGTCCGCTGCGTCCGCATACATCGTCCACGTCTTCACAAAAATGTTGGACGCCAAAACAGCGTCCTCTTCTTCGCTTCAAGTCCGCACTTCTGAAGGGTTGCGGACTCCATTTCACGTCCGCATCGTCCGCGACCGTCGTCCGCTTTTCTCACTGAATTGGACAGAGGCAAATCGGACACTAATTCTTGCGTCCTCTTTATCCGCTGCGTCCGCAACGGCACAGCCCACTTCAAACTTTCACAAAATGTTTCCTCTAAGTCATACGAACCTTCCATTCTCCTGCATAGACTTAGAGAAACACATTAAACATTCCCAATATCCTTAATCAAGGGTATTCTCAATTTAATCGATAAATATGATATGTAGAAATTCAATGTATAAACAACTTTTACACTTTATTAAATTTCACATCATCTAGATCACATAGTCTAAACAATCTCCCTTATAGATGATGTCCAAAACATATAAAGTTGTTTATTTCCTAACCTAAGCATGTGCCACAAACATTGCATATTTGATTTATTCAATTAAGTTATGCAAGTTATCAATCAAAGCAACATGCTACTAAAATACAACTTATTGATCAACTAAATTAACACACAATTTAGTCATCATCAAAATAAAACTTAGCCTACCAAAAAGGCTAACACGTTTCTCTCCCCTTCTCATTCATAGGAAGAGAAAGGTGAGCTTCGAATCGAAGCTTCCTACTGTTTCTTAATTCAAATGCTTTTGTTTTATCGATTAATGTCATGTTTTCTTGATTCAAATGCTTTTGTTTTATCAATTAATGTCTTTTTAATGGTTCATTTGCTTTTCTTGATTCGAAGCTTCTCGTTGATAGGAAAAGGAAGGTGAGCTTCGAATCGGAGCTTCTTATTGTTTGTTGTTGGTATCTTTTTTTAGGGTTTATGTTTGATTGACGTTCATTTGAAGAGTTTTATGTTTCAAAGACCTTGTTCTCTGATAATTGTTTCTGCCTTTCTGGATTGCTGATTCTTTTATTGTTGATTCACTAATTCTTTGATTTCTGGATTTTTGATTCGCTTGGCTGATTGCTACGTCTTTATGATTTTCTTAGATTAGTTGTTGTGTTAAGTTATTAGAATGCAGTCAAAGAATTTAGTCTGTGTTTGGTAGAGACTTGATTAGTGGATGATGTAAAAATGTGCTTCACTAACCCATATCCATTCATTTATTCATTTTGAAATATTTTGTAGTGAGAGTTTATGACTATAAAATTGTCAAGTTCTTAAATTTTGAGTATTCATATGATTCTACTTTGTTGTTTTCAGTAAGTACAAAATATATCAGCATTATTTTTTATGAACTAAGCAATTTTATTTTATGCAATTTAGAAAATCACGCGTGACTCTTTGATTTTTCAAGATACAAACAGAATGTCAGAAATGACACAAACTGTTTCTAAAAACGCACCAGAAATTCTAATGTTTTGGAGCATTTTGTTGAGATTGGAAGTCATGATGCAGAAAATGGTAAAGCACAATCTAAGTATTGTCAGCAAATATTTGCAACGAATACTAGAAAGAATGGCACCTCTAGTTTGTAGAAGCACTTAAAATCATGCAAAAAACATGTGTCAGATCTTGATAATAATTAAAGCAAGTTGCCGTTTCAAAAAAAAGAAGTTGGAGAATGCTCCAATAAGCCAACATATAGTCAGATGGTTGCAAGAGAATATATAGCCAAAATGTTAATCAAGGATGAGTTGCCAATGAGAATGGTTGAATGGGAAGGCTTCAAAGAACTACTTCAATTTTTTAGAAACGAGTTTGCTATGCCTTCCCGTAGAACTGTTGGAAGAGAGATAGAGAAGATATACAAGAAAGAAAAAACAAATTTGAAAGCATACTTCAAGCAAAAAAGTCAACGAGTGTGTTTGACTACGGACACTTGGATTCTACACAAAATAAGTCCTATATGGTGATGACTGGACACTAGATTGATGACGAGTGGAAATCGCAAAAGAAGATACTAAACTTTTGTGAGATTTATGACCATAAGGGAGAGACAATTGGCAGCACAATGGAGCATTGTCTACTTGGATGGGAGATTGACAAAGTCTTGATGGTAACTGTTGACAATGTCTCATCTAACGATATTAGTATTTCTTACTTGGTGCGAACTGTGAGAAATTGGAATGGTATGGTTTTAGATGGAGAGCACATGCATATTCCATACTTTGCTCATATTCTAAACTTGATAGTTGCTAATGGGCTAAAGGAGCATCACGACTCAATTGTTCGAGTGAAAAATGCAGTGAAGTATGTTAAATCTTCTCCGCAATGACTTAGACTCTTCAAGTCTTGCATCGACAATGTGAAGATTACATTTAAGAGCAATGTAACTCTTGATGTGCCAACTCGATGGAACTCCACTTATTTGATGCTAGATAATGCCGAATAGTATAACGTAGCTTTCGATAAGATGAGAGAATGTGATAATACTTACACAACGGTGATGGAGGAGGAAGGGCATCCTACTTCTATAGATTGGAGTAACATTCAGATATTTTTCAAGTTTCTGAAGGTGTTTTACGATAGCACTCTGACGGTTTCGAAATCTTTGTCAATTACAGCTCATCAGTATGTCACTGAAGCTTACAAGTTGAAGATGATCATCGATCAGTATGCCAATGGTGATAGTTTGACAGTGATGCACATGGCTCATGGAATGATGACCAAGTTGAAAAATTATTGGAGATATTTAGATAAGATGAACACTCTTCTATTCGTGGCGGTTCTCCTCGACCCAAGAGGTAAATCGAAGTTTCTAAGACATTGTATCTCCATTCTGATTGGATCCGATAGAGTTAATGAGTATGTGAAAGTAACGAATAATGTTGTAGAACAATTATTGGGGTATAGAGTTGATTCAGCTAATGATGTAGAGATTGTTAATGTTGTTAATATTGAAAATCCGTCAAAGGAGGTAGATAGTTTATGCGCAATTCTATGACAATCCACTTGAGAGACCTTCAAATTCAAATAATATGTCAGAAGTAGAGGAGTATTTGAGCGAGCGAATTGGAAAGTTCACACAGACTTTTGACATATTAAGGTGGTGGAAATTGATGGCACATAAGTATCCAGTGTTGAGCAACATTGCGAAAGATGTATTGAGCATTCCAATTTCCACCATCTCTTCCGAGTCAGCTTTTAGTTGTGGGGGCTGTATTATTGATTCATCGCGTACTGCCCTCCAACCTGAAACAGTTGAAGCTATAATTTGCACACAAAGTTGGATTCGTTCTCAAACTCATCTAGATACGTCGCAGACAACAAACGACTACGAAACTATTGACGAATGTGCTTTACTTGTGCAAATACTTTTATATATTTGATGAAACTCTTTAATGTTAAGTGAATAATATGATACTTTTTTTCAGCACTTACTGCTTACGACCGAAAAGACAAAGATGACGAAGGAGGTTAAAAATTTTTGAGGTTTTGTTCCTTCTTCATCTTCCATTTCCCTCTATTATTTATCATTTATCCAGAACCATGAGCAAAATGTGTACTGTTATGTATTGCATTTTCTAGTTATCAAAAATAAATTTTGATTAAAATGACTAAAAATTAAGTGCATTTTTCAAACTATTAATGTTTTATGTTCTCATTGAACGTTGTGTTTGACACATTTTTCAATCAGACATGGCCAACTGAGGCAGAAATGGCTGAGGCTGATAGAGAAGGGAAAGAAAAGCCTCAAAAGAGGAAACTTCCTTGTGGTACTTCTAATTACCAAGTCTAGTTTTTAGTCCAATTACCATATCCTATTATCAGAAGTTAGTCTTTATTTTTTTTACCTCTCTTTAATAACTCTGCTTTGATCTTTACTGTGTAAAAATATGCAGGCTGCTTGGATTTTAGATGAGACAGATGAGAAATCAGATACCGCTGATGGAGGTGATAATGGAATGGTATTGGATGAAAGAGGGGGAGATTTGACTGATTAGGATGATGCATATCAATGATGTATATCAATCTTATGGTTAAGCTTACAAAAATGACATTCAATTCAAGCTTTAGTTCTGTTTTGAATTGAAGCTTTTGTTCTGTTTTGTATTCAATTTGATGATTCAGATTAGGGCACAGTGTGGCTCCTCTTTTTGTTTTTGTTTTTAACTACCATTATTCAGGAAACAAGTTCGGAACCGGTTTTGGTTCCTCACTCTTGAAATCGAGAACCGAATGGTAGAGTTCAAGAGATCCAGAATCGAAACCGAGAACCAATTTGCCCACTCCTAATAAGATTATTGTGAGATTGCCTACAAAAATAAATGGTAGAACATTGAGCTAGCAAGCGAGTTCTTACGCTGACAATCACCCAAAACTTAACATTTAAGAGAGTTGATTGATTTTCTCTTTAACATTTTATGGACATGTTGGACAATCGATCAATTGTTAAAGAAAAATGATATATCTATATTTTCATTTTACATTTTAATGCTATATTGATGTGATATTTGTGAGTCATTAATTCATTAATAAAATTATTATAGCATAATATAAATAATTTAAATAATAGATTACATGAATAAATAAACAAATTATGTGTAAGTGAGGTCTTAAGGGATAAGACAAGGATGTAAGATTAAAATGTAACATTATTCATTATTGAAACCATCGTCACATGCACGATGATTTCAGAGCGGGGAGCAATATTAACCTTCTCATATGGTGTTAATCAATCTTTTTAAGGAAATGCATTTTTTCTCTTTAAATAATTAAAATAATTACCTAATTTGTAGTTGATAATTATTGGAAATCATTTAATTGTGTGTGAATTTCCATGTGTATAATGTATATTATGAAATAATGCAAATAAGAAACATCAAATCTCAATTAGCAAACAATTGTTTTAATTTTAATATAAAAGAAATAATAGGATCAATAGTATGGACTAAATAGTGTACCATCTAACAACACATGTCAATGGTAATAGCCTCCTTATTGAACAAAGACTTTGCAATAAAAGAGCCAATTTTTATGACCGCAGAGTAGGAAAGAACGACAACTTGCCTTTATTGACGGCTCACTAATAAAAAAGCTGGAAATTCCCATTTAAAGACTAAAGAATTTGCCTTGTTCAAAACGTCCATTAATTAATCAATGCGCTGTTTGGTTCTAGAAAAAAAAATAAAAAAAGACTAATAAAATGTTAAAAAAGGGGGGGAAAGTAAATTTATTTGAAATAATACTAAATAAATCAAGCTCAGTTATATTAATATTAGCAGTTGAAGTTCTCAAATACTGAATAACGCAAATAAAAATTTAATTGTGTAGTCTTTTGTTTGTTTTTTTGGCAAGAAACATGTGAATTATAATAAAGAATTTTGTTGCTCGATTAGGTTAGGCTATTCTTGTCATTTTCTAATGGGGTCAGTCAACGGATTTGCTCCGCAATCCAAACGAAATGCTATATAGATATTTTACTTTTATATTTTAAATGCACACTTTAACCAATATTTATGTATTATTTTTTTATTAATAGAATTATTACATATTATATGAATTCATAAGTCAAAACTTAAAACTTAAGTATCACATATAATATAGGAAAAATGACAAACCAACTATCATATTTTGTACTTTGTACTTTGTGATCAATGACAAGTCAATCATTAAATTTTTTTACTAACAAATTAACCACAGAACTATAGAAAAAAAGTCACAGTTAACATCGCTGTCACGTTTGCCATTAAATGCTTTAATTTCGATTTGTAACGGATGATCTACTAATCCGCCGCAGATCAACTACTAATCCGCCGCATATCAATATTTTTAAAAATAACCTTATAATATTAATGGCTCGTGACGGATTAATACTGAGCCGCCGCGGATCATCATGCCTCATTCTTGTTCCTCTGCCCTACTATATAAGACTCGATCGTGCGTTCCAGCAGGTTCACCGCGAACAACGATATCCTCAGCGAACATTCGTACTCTCAGACCTTCATTTCACACTGTGTATTCGATACCAATGGATTCTCGCGCAAAAAAAATGATGTTCAAGCGAAAGTGGTTTGTCGCAGACTCACCTGCAACTACAAGCAGAAATGACAAACTCTGCTCATGAACGCCATCAGCTTGCAGTCAATTTCACCGCATTGTACCTGATACGGTGCAAGATGGAGCACCAGCGACGAAAGGAGCAACTGCCGCAGTGCAAGATGGAGCACCCACGGCGAAAGCAACACCCTCCATGGTGCAAGCAAGAGGATCTGCGGTGGGTGAAGATGGAGGAGCCGCGGCAGACCTTGTTGGCGAAATTGAAGCTGAAGCTGAGGTTGAAGCACAACTTCAACCTCAATCGTAGCCTCAACAACGACCGGCCGGAGGTGCACTAGTCCGTTTCCAACCCGTTGGAGCGGGTTTCCACTCCCCACTCTTCAAGACAACCTACGCGAAGGAACGACATGAAGTCGATGTTAAACACCATTCAATTATTGTTTCTAGAATAGTAGACTTCAAGTGAGTTGGATATTGAACAATTATTTGAAGGGGCTCGGTAAGCCAGTTTGTGCCAATTGGGTGGAAGTTACTGACAGGGTAACTTACTGTGAGAGGATTATGAAGTTATTTTATGCAAATTTGGAACTGTCCACCAAGCCATTAAAGGTCCGAACTTATATGTTTGGACGGGAGTTGAGGCTGACTCCCAACGATCTTAGTGTGATACTTGGATATGTGATGGAAGGACCAAGCGATCACTATTACCACATGTCTTGGGAGTCATCAGGCGAGGAGAAGGGCTGGCTGTGCTTAGATTATTGCACTGGGATCCCGAGATTGGCCCGTACAAGAAGCCAAAGTCCAATGAGATGAATGTCATAGATCGAGTGATCCACATCATCATGATGCACACCATTTTGCCTCAGGATGGAAATTGAGACCATATTAGCTGCATGGATCTCTATTTGTTCGAGAAGGTGTTCACAAGGAAAAAAGTGGACATCGGATATGTCATTTTGAGTCACATCCACGAGGTACCAAATAACCCGGCCTAGAGTCTACCATTCAATTGGCTCATTCTGACGATTGTTGAGCAGTTTGGGGTACCGATCTTAGAGGATGAGCCAAGAATCGAAGAGAATGCCACAAACGCCCACAGCTGATTGAAAGTGGAGCGAATGGGGGTCAGCAAAGTTGGAGGGGAATGGGTATGTAAGACCCCAAAGAACCAAGGTACAGTGTCCTAGCTGCCAGCCCCCCTTAAGTTGTATGACCTCCATCCTCCTTAGTGGCTAAGCCTTCAACCCCTTGGGAAGAATAACCTCGAGCCCCCTCAGAGGAACAGCCTCCAGCATCACCTCTGCAACACATGGAGGAGGATGCTCTGCAGTAGATAACTTCGCCCCCTCCTCAGACATCTCATTTTACTTCGATGCCTAAAGAGATGTTCAACTGGATGCGCAAGATGGAGGACTGACTTGTTCAGCTGGAGGAGCTCTAGCAAATGGGGCTGCTCCAAATGCAAAAAATGGAGGAGCGAGCAGAGGAGCACCATCATGAGATATTGGCAGCATTGTAGAGAATGGGGCAGCGAGTAGCCCCTCCATCATCATCTCTAGTAGCCTCTTGAGTAACCCCTCCAGTAGCCTCTCTAGTGGCCTCTCCATCATCATCTTCAGCAACAGAAAACACAAACGGCTTGTAAGTTATTTACTTTTTACGCAAAGTCCAGCATTTACTTTATTTGTGTCGACGTAATAACGTATCTGAAATTTATAGCATCATTGCCCTAAGAGACCAACCTGCTCCTCTTGTTGTGCTTGCCAAGGTGCAGGAGACAAGTGCGTCGAGTGGATCGCAACCTCTGCCACTTAAAACTATGCACGTGGTACGTCTTCGATTTGGTTATATAAGTATGTCTGCACTTATTCATGCCTTATTAGTTTGACAGTCTCTTGTCAAATTTTTTTTCTAGCCAGGTGAACTGATGGATATTTTCAAGAAGTATGTTGTTGAAAACACTCGGAAGAACATAGAAATGTGCACAATTCTTTCAGGAAAGCTAGTCTAGGATGAGTACACCATCACTGAGATCATCTTCCCACAACAAGTAGGCACAGTAAACACGGTGAGAAGCTTTATTTGTCTATTAGTTTAAAAGCTTTTATCTTAGTATTCATCATTGCTTTGCTTTCTTTGTATACAGTGCTATGCGGTGAACAAAGAAGAATACTTCGAGGTTCAACATAAAAAATCGCTATTGACATAAGGGTGGATTCACGTAAGTAAACATCTCGCTTTTCCGGTTTGTCGTTCATATTGCAACAATTCTAATGCGTGGTTTACATTTCAGTCACACCCAAAGTAGCCGTGTTTTATGTCATCCATTGACCTACTGATGTGAACCTAGGGTATTAAGGAACCCTAGACCCAACAACAAACATGGAACGTCGAAAAGGATCGTCGATCGAATCAAGAAATGTTCAGAAAGGAACTTGGACCTAGCCAAACCTATTGACTAGAACAAGAGTTATCAGAAGAGGAGCTTGACCCTAACCAAACCGGTTAGTTGAACCAAAGCTATCAAAAGTTTGATCTTTCAAGATTTAAGCTTGAAAAGACCAAGTTCTTCGCAAAGAACATAAAGAGAGGAAACCTCACCAAAACACACAAGTTTATTTCATAATTCAATTCCCTCTAATGAGGCCTTACACTTGTTTAAATAGAAAAACATTAGGTTAACCCTAAAACATTGCAAAAAGACCAAAATAACCAAGAAAATTTTTAAAAATTAGGGTTTGGAGTCAAAGGTGCAGCGGGGGAGCGCTGGGCCTGGCTGTGGGCTGGGCCGCACATTTTGCGCTGGGCCACGTGCGCTGGAACAGGTCGGGCGAATGGATCGGCTGCGCATGAGTGGGGGCTGAGCTACGGGCCGGTGCGGCGCTGACTCAGCACGGGATTCACGAGATGCGCGTGCTGACGAGGCGCGCTGACATGGCGCAGATACTGCGAGCTGTGAGTTGACAGGGTGCGCTGATGAGGCTCGTGTCGGGTGAAGTTGGGCTCGCTGTCGGGCATGCTGGATCGGGTTCGGGTGGTAGACGTGGCGCGCTGTCAGGGCTTGGGATTTGCTGGATGCGCCCGCTGATGTGGCGCATTGACCGGGAGCACTAATGGGCTAGGCCACGCACTGGGCTTTGCTGGAGTGCAGCGCTACGCGCACTACAGATGGGCCTTCGGGCCTTCTTGAAAAATACCCTCCTTCTGCCTCCTTTGACTTGTGCTTCTTTTTTTATCTCTCCACCAATGTTTAGCAAGCTCTTCAAAGCTTTTAGATCACGGACTTTGGGCTCCTTTTCTCAGATTTCTCTCACAAAAATTGGGGGTTTTCCCATCATCTTCCTTGTCTTTACTTCAATCCTTAGGCCTCCATTATTCTCTAAGGGTCCTCGGTCCATGTAGTTGGTCCGGATCACATCACCTACACACTCACTTCCCTTATCAGCAAATGATGCTTGAAACAATCTCGATCGTCGTAGCAACAACTAACAAAGAGTGGCATATCTTTTCCCTTGTGTAGATTCATATTACTTGTCGCTTATGTGCTAATTGTTCCCTTTGCATTTCAACCGACACACCATCTTTCGGTGTATGAGTGACGGGTTAGGGGGTCATCCGACATTGCGAGAAGGAAGAGTTCCACCATCATGATGATATACCCGAAGAGGGTTTGTTGTTCACCAAAGCATCCAACGTATACATGGACCTAGAGTTGTATTTTGAAATCACGGATTTGCAGAAGAACCTGGCAAGAAGAATGCGGCTTAGGGTAGTTGAGATGTGTAGGGATACTGACTTTGTTGTACATAATAAAAAATTCATTGACTCTTTACATGTTTATGTTTTCTTTTTTCTATTTGGATAATATCTCTTGAGAAAAATATCTGTTTTTGATAATGTCGCAGGGGGGATAGACTAAAAACAAGCAAAACTCTTGCAAAAATTTCAAATTTTTTAAAGAGAAATTGACTCAAATAATTCCATTCATCATCAACAAACAAATAACATATTCATTGCAACATTTTAAGCAACATGTGCATAACACCGAAAGATAGAAGGCATAGGAATGCTAATGGTCCGCCGCAGATAGTTGAAAATCCACCACGGTTACACAAGATCCACTGTGGATTGTCTAAAGGGCCACAGCGGATTGATAACTATCCATCGCGGCAAGTTATCAGTCCACCGTGACTCTTCAAACGGCTGAATTACTGATTCAAATTTTTGCTTGGGGAAAAGTTGGTAATTTAACCTTTTAATACTAATCAATTTCCATTCATCATCAACAACTGAATTTATCAAACCAATGTATCAATTCATAACGTGTATTACAACCGCAAACCAAATGAACTTCTTCATTTATCTTTAACCTTCCTTGATTAGAGAAAACAACACTCACTCAAAGTAACTATTAACTATGCAGAGAAACTAGATATACATCATGTACAACAGTTTATTAGTGGTTCTACAATAGGCTACCTCGAATGAACTATTGTAGATGACGTATTCTGGTTTCACCGCATAGGTAATAGTCACTTTGATTGAGCATTCTCTTCTCTAATCAAGGAAGGTTAAGGTCCATATTTGTGTATGTTTGTGTTTGTAGACTTTGCGCATCATACTCCTGCAGAACACATTGCAAATGAAATTAGCATATTTCAAATAACACTTGAAAACATAAATGTGATAATGGGCTCACTTGCGTCTCAAGAACTACATCAAAAATTGTCTCACTGACTGTCTCGGGGACTATGTCAAGAAATATCTCGAGGGCTGTCTCAGAGACTATGAAACCCATAAATGTGCCCTACGAGCTTCCTCTACCACCTCTGCCTCTGCCTCTGTCCCTCTCGCCTTTGTCGCCACATGCACTAGACTCTGGGCCTCCACCTTCGCACGTGCAGGAATTGTGCCCCACACCCCCACACTGGCCACACGTTATTTTCAGATGTCTTCTGGGCAGCACTGTCTGGCTTGGGGCCTCGTCTACATCCCGTATTCTTCATTTTCACAGCCTTCCAGGACGCCTCTTAAATGATAGTTGGATAATTAGATCAAGATGTATCACATAAGGCCGCATGATTTGTCCACTAACGGGGCAGACAAAATGGTATACATCCTTATATATGTTTTCTGGTGATAGCACTCATGCACAAAGCCCTCTGCATATCTCCTTATAAATTGAATACGCTGGATTGCATGGGCACATGGGTTGCCAGTCAACTCCCACCGGTAACAGTTACAAGCATGATTGTCCAAATCGACAAAGTACTGTTTGTTACCGCTGCTGACCCCAAACTCAGCAACTCCTGAAAACTGGGCTCTCCAATTTTGTACTGCAAGTTTTAGTCTGGCAAGCAGGTTGTTGATCTGCTGACAAAAATGGTCCATCGAGCGCGCCATCTTTTCATTTTTTTTAACAATCCTTCTCATGATGCCCTTTCGTATGATCTCGAACATTCTTAGAATCGGTTTGTCCCAGGCTGGTAGGATGCAGGTGTTGAAGGACTAGCTGAGGTTGTTGAGGCTTATGTCACACTTGAGGATGGAGCAGAAGGCATGTTTAGCATAGCATCTCATATCTATTTCTAGTAGATAGTTATGGGCTACCGAGTCAAGCAAAAATAACTTCGTCATCTCTCTCTCAAAGTGCCTCTCTGTTGTGGCTCTAGATGCGGCCTACATTGCATCCTTGAACAACCTGCCTTTAAATTATTTTTGAAAATTGACATACAAATGTCGGATGCAAAACCAATGGTCCGCTTGCCTTGCCACCTCTCTAACAACTGGCACTAGCGCCTACAAAAATTCGTAGTACGAGTCAAACATTGGTACACAACGCACAACATAAACATAGAAGGCAAAGCAATCAACCGCACCTTTTATCAGTCAGAAATAATTATCCACCCATTGTCGGTCGGGATGTTTAGATCCTCGAGCAACAATTCTAGAAACCAACTCCAATAAGCCCTATTTTCTGTTTCAACCACTGCTATAGCAATCGGATACATTCTATCGTTTTCATCAATGGTGACAACAGTGAGCAGGTGGCCCAGAGTCGCTCCCTTCAAGTGGCAACCATCCAAACAAATAACCAGTGTACCACAGTTCAACAGGCCTATCTTGGATGCAGCCAAACACATGTACATCCTTTTAAATGGACTCATCTCTAGGTTAACAGACATCGAGCTTCTAGGATTAGACCTCCGAATCTCCTCGGCATAGGACCATATAAGCTTGTATTGCTCATTTTCATCCCCTTTGTTCAATTTTTTTGCCTCTGTTCTTGCCATTCTAGCAAGGCAGAATGTGATGTTGACATTAAAATCCTTCCTAACTATCTCAATTATGGAAGGAAGGTCTCAGTTGGCCTGAATTTTAAATCTTTCCAAGTAATGGGCTGCCACCCATTTGGCAGAGGCATGGCGGTTTTCCATCTTTATCGAGCAAGTATGAACATCGTCATAGCACTTTATTTGAAATGTCATTCCACTTTGCATTTTTTAGGTGTGCATCTGCCACATGCATCCTTCCTGGCATGTAGCCCTTAACCGATGAACTTCACTATGAGCGAATTTTATCATGTGCCCATTTTTCAATGCATGATCAACGATTTCTTCCCTAATTTTATTCAGTGAACAATACTTCTTGCCAAGACCCAACCCAGCGAACGTACATTCTGCTTGTAGTGGTCGTCTAGGTCTACTCTCTGCCATGTCCATGTCTCGTCACTATTGGATTTGTATAATGACCAGAGCTCTTCTCCTCTAGCGTTATCGAGACAGAATGCAACACTATAGCAACTTCGTCTCCAGCTGCACGTACCTCATTGACCAAAAATGTGGACGTCGGCCCTACTTGAATTTGACAGTTAATAACAGATTCCTCAACACTCTGAAACGTCATTTAGTGTTCAACAAATGTTTCAACTTTCCCAAAATGCAGTACACTTCAGCTCTCAGAAATCTCTAGGGTTCGCTAAGCACTGACAAAATCTCCGAGAAGATCACGAGGAGTGTACTGTGAATTTATACAAGGTGGACGAGACACGATGATCCGCGGTGGATCAATATTAATCTGCCGCGGATTATTGTCAACTCGCAACAGGCCATTAATATTATAATGTTATTTTTAAAAATATTTTTATGCAGTAGATTAGTAGACAATCCGCTACAGATCGTAATTATAGTGTTTAACGGCAAACATGATAGCGATGTTAGCGAAGACTTTTTTCTATAGTTTAGTAGTTAATTTGTTAGCAAAAAAAATTTAGTGGTTGACTTGTCATTGATCAGAAAGTACGATGGTTGATTTATCATTTTTCCTAGAATATAAAATTAAATTTTTAACTTATTATTATTGGTAATAAAAATCAATGAAGTGTTTTTCAAATTACATCAAAGAGAAAAAAAAAACAACCAAAATCACACCAAATTTAATCTACTTAACTTTGGATTAGACTCCCATATTTGGTTTAGTGTTTCAAGTAATGTTTCCTATGATTTTGATAGTGGGTGGAATCAGTTTGGTGCGGTTTGATTTTGGACTGAACTAAAACAGAACCGACTCGATTTGGTTTGGATAAATTAAAACTGAAACCAAACTGACTAAGTAGAAAAACTTATTAAAAACTGAACCTTGGTTTTTGGTTTTTCTCAGTTCAATTTTGGTTCGGTTTTCGGTTTCTTCTTGCATTTACAACATAGTATTTTACGATAACGATAAAATTTTTACAAACCTGATGTGAAATAGAAACAGGAATAGCCCGCAATTGATTAATTGCTTTGACACATAGAATAGAAACAAACACAAAAACAGAAACAAATGCAGAATTAGAGAATACGAAAATGAAGGAGATGGAATCATAAAAAGTAGGGGTGTGCAAATTGTGGTTCGGTCCGAACCAAACCGAACTACACTTACTTCACTTCGGCCATTGTCAAACCAAAACCAAACTTTCGATGTTCTGAAACCAAACTGAAACCGAACCAAAAATTTGGTTCCAGTTTCGGTTCAGTTTTGGTTTTACCTACATTTTTTTTTAATTTCATATATCAAAATAATTCAAACTGAAAAATACATTTTCTCCTTCTAATACCTATTCTCTCTATTTGAACAGTAAAAGTATAAAAATATAAATTTCAAGCAAAATAATATAACATTTAGCAAATTGAACAATTTAGCCAATTTCATACAACAATTTGAAGAATATCATACCCAACAATTTCAACGATTTCAATTTCAAATTAATTTTCAATTGAGATTCAATATCATATTGAGACTCAATTTCAACGTCAATTCAAATTTCAATTCAAACTCAATATCAATTCAGACTCAACATCATATTTAGACTCAATAATTCAATATCATATTCAGCATCAATTTCAATTTCAATTTCAGACTCAATAATCAATATCATATTCAACAATTCAATTTGAGGAATGAGAAGGTACCCGTATCCATACTCAGCCGAGAGTGAGACGGAAACGTAGAAGTTGAGCCTTTGAGGACCGAGAATCTTAGTCTAAGAGGCGAGGGAAGTGGAACTGTGGAAGAAACGAAGGTCAACTGGAAGGCCAAGCCGACTGGAAGAGGCCCACCTGAGGGAACGACAGTCGACTAAAGGTAAAACCGAAGTGCCAGAAAATGAAACACTCAGGAGCGATGCAAGAGCCGACTGCCGAGGGGGAGCGATGGCTAATGTGAGTGGTGAGCACCCTGCACCAAGCTACTGAGTGCCGGGGTGAGGGTTTGCAATTCTACAAATGGGAGTCGCAAGTCGCCCTTCGCATCTAAAGTGAACATTGAACATAGTGCAGCTAAGGGTTTGCAAGTCATGAGTCACAACTTCGCCTTTCGACCTTCAAAGTTCAGCCTTCAAATTTGCAGTTCACAGATCACACACATCACAGTTAGGGCTGGGCAAGAACCGGGAACCAACCTAGAACTGCTGGTCGGTTCTAGGTCGGTTCTGATTCTTGGTTCCAAAAATTGCAATTGGTTTGGTTCTGGTTCTTTTTTTAATCTTCCGTTCGGTTCATGGTTATTGGGGTAGAGAACCGAGGAACCGACTAGAAAGAGGGCTTCTTCTTCTAGAACGAGGGATTCCCGCTTCTGTTATGTTCTCGCCTCGGACGTCGTCTGTTCTATTCTCTCCTCGGACGCCAGTCGCCTCACCTCGCCTCGGTTTTGTTCTCGCCTCGAATTCTGTAGTCGCCTCGTGTTCTAAACTGCTTCGATTAAGTAGGGCTTGCACTGATGAATTCTGCTTTGTTTTCTATTTCTCATGAATTCGTTTTTTAGATTGAGATATGTCAACCAATGTCCAACTTAATCGATTTATAAAATAGGTTAAAGACACAAAAGTACCTGCTATTTAGTAATTTTATGTAGCAAAGCCTTTGACGACCAAGTCTTACATCAGAGTTCCTTGCACAACCTCAGATGATACCAACACAACCTCACGTCCCTGAGAATTGAATTCCTTAATCTGCAAATTGAAATCATAGCACTGTAAGTAAAATTGAAGGGCCGAATAACAGAGATTGAAGGGACGAGATTTCTAGGTCAGAACAACACAACCTCATAAATTGAAGGGCCAGGATTTCTAGGTCAGAAACTCGCAACCTTCCACCGTCAAAATCAAATGGATCCGATCAGTGACATAATGGGCTGAGAATGGTCGGAGGGTCGAGAAATGTGAAGAAATGTCTGAGAGAAATAATGACGGCGAAAGGAAGAAGAAGAATGAGAGCGATTGAAAGATTCGGAATCGTGACTGAATAGCAGAGAGAGAGCGAGAAAGATGGCCGAATAACAAAGTCAGACAAAAAATTTGTTTTTCAATTTGGGAACCGGCACCAACAAGAACTAAATCGGAATCGAGGCTTGGTTCCGATTCTTTGCAGTTTGGTTTTGGTTTGGGTTCCGGTTCCGGTTCTGGTTCTGAGAGTAAGGAACCGAGAACCGAACGGTCGGTTCCAAGAGGTCCGAAACCGAAACCGAAAGCCGATTTGCCCACCCCTAGTCACAATTCACACACATCCGGTTCACTTCACTGCACTGTGTAGGTTTTTTTTAATTGCAAATTGGTTTCGGTTTGGTTCGGTTATTGTCGGTTTTGCAAAAGACAAACCAAAAACCAAACTTAAAAATTCTGTTCTTAGACAATGGAACTAAAAATCAGCTCTGGATTGTTCAAAATCAATCTGAACTGAACCAAAATGATAAACTTCGATTTGGTTCACCGTATCGGTTCACCGGTTTGGTTCGATTTTGTATACCCCTAATGAAAAGGCTGATAATTGGAAGATAAAGGGCAGTGGGAGAAAGCTGGAAGTCGAAAGATGAAAGGCACTAACAAAAATGAGTACCCGCATCAGAACAAAGGCCTCCGCAGAAAGGATATGGGTTTAAAAAGGTGTCTATGGAAAAGGATTGGAACGTGGACAGATGACGATGCTTAGCGAATAACAAGAGGTATCCGTGGAAAGGTGGGGTGTAAAACCCATGAAATTTTTAATAATAAATTTCACAT
>CM039484.1:10950016-10977088 GCA_022433065.1 Begonia loranthoides | reverse complement strand
TTACTTGATCATTTACTTGACTATACTTGATACTTGATCATTTACTTGACTTTAGTTTCGCTTACCCATCTAGGCGCTGAAGATGTCAAAACTTGACGAGAATTAGTGGTTTATTCACTAGGCGGCCATCCCATGGCACCCACCTAGGCAACAAACTCAAGAACTCACACCTCCAAACTTCTATTTACGTATATTCACTTTTAGTTCCGTTTTCATTTTCTTTTCAAAACCATGCTTAAAACCATTTTTGTAACATTTTAAAAACCATGATGCATGAATGCATATGAATACATACAATTCTATATCCTCAACTTAATCTTCAAAGCATGATCAATATGAATTTCTTTAACTTAAAACACTTAAATCTAATAAAAACATCATTAAAACAACAAACAAGCACTCAACAATACATCATCGAACAATAGCATGATCAATAACTTAACTTAATAATCTAATAAATGCAGGCATCAAACAAGTCCTCACTCTTGCGATGTAGGCCCCAAAGACCAAACACAAAAAATATTACTTACTTGGAAGCTTTAGGGAGTTTAGCAATTTCTTCTTCTTCTTAAATACCTTCAAAAATTATTAAATAAACAATCATTAATAATAACAGATGATTAACTTCATTTCTACAGTTCATTATCCTTAACAATTTTGACACCATTATTTCCCGTAATAGAAATCCATAACCCAAATCCAACTAATCACTTAACAGTTACAATAACAACCGTGGATCCTAGCACTACTTGGTCAAAAAATACCAACTTAATAGAACTTAATATCTCTAGCTCAACCGAGTCTAAACATCATTAACATTTTCTATAAACTACATAGTTTCCCACAAGTAGTGTGCGTGAGTTGTGTCACTTCCTTTGTTGATAATTCCTGTGTCTTTTCTTTAGTGCAAATACTGATAGAAAATGCTTAGAAAAGTGATGAATGCTTATTGAATGTTTGAAAGATATTCTTTGATGTTGAGCCCTGTAGTTGTAAAAAATGATGAACTAAGACCACACTATGTTATGTTAATGCAGTTATTGTTTTACTTGCTGTAGCGATAGCTTCCAAACATGTTAGTGTTATTTTATCTTGTTGTTGTTAGTGTATAAATCTTTGTGATAGTTAGATGTTAATAACCCCTAACTTGAGCATATCAATAATCACTAACCTGAGCATGTCTATTCAATTAGAATAACATTGTAACAATAATCACTACCCTGAGCATGCATAATTAACTATTCTAGAATAATAATTGTAGCAATGACCATTATATTAATCTACTCAATCTACACTATTAATTGAGGTCATTACCATTGTTTAAATTCTCTATGTTAACTAGTTTCCTTAATCCGAGCATGTTTAAGTAACTATAATAATAATTGTAATTACTCCCTTGAACATGTATAGTTAACTAATTAACTAGAATAACAACTATAACAATGACCCTTAATCTGAGCATGTTTAACTAATCCGAGCATGTTTAATTAACTAGAATTCTGAGCATATTTAATTAACTAGAATTCTGAGCATGTTTAATTAATTAGACTATTAATTGTAATTACTCCTTTGAGCATGTTTAATTAACTAGAATAACAGTTGGAACTAAGTTGTTAACTCTAGCTAAGAACAACATCGTTAAAGTAAGCTTTACTTTCCAATGCCCATTGCCTTTAGTCCAAATTTCTTATACTCGATTCATGTTGTTATCCATGTCTATTTAATGCAGTCAGACTCTCATGAGGAATGCTTTAATTATTGGAATAGTTAGTTGACTTATGTGTGAAGCATGCTTTATTTGTTCGAATAGTTAATTGACTTATGATTTCAGTTTAATAACATGTTACGATCGTTGTTTCTTTTACTGTTGTGTTCTATAAATTCAAGCATGTCATTCGTTGTTTTAATGCGCTGCTATGATTGCTCTCTTTTATGCGCTTCTAATTTCTGTCATTCAATTATATGCGCTGTTTAATTATCGTTACTTTTCTTTATATGCACTATTCAATTATCGTTATTATTATACTGTATCAACATGCATCATGATAATAGAAACAATTAGAAAATGTCACCTTAGGGTGGTATTCATATGCATTATGTGAGGAAAATGTTAAATAGATGAAAGAATGAATGATGGGGAGTTGGGGGGTGGATGGGTAGTTCGGATCTAGCCTGGTAGCTAGACTACACCCCTACCTTGTCGAGAACGGAACTAGCTACACATAGGAGGTTAGAAGCCGATCAAACTATACTATCACGCATGGGTTCCTCCAATCTTCCACTCAATGTACGAGTTATGATGACGAATGAAAGAACGCAATGAAAAGATTGGTTTGGAGCAGTACCTATTCCAAGAAGAACTAAAGAGAGGCATAAGCATATTGCATAAACTCACTTCCTTACTGGGCCTTTAGGCTCACATCTAACTTGTGGTGTAGGTACATGTACGAGAAAACGATGAACAGATGACGAAACAGGGATGAAGGATTTTCACACGTGAGACTTGAGGCTGGCTAGGCTAAGGAAAGTAAAAGAAAGTGTTTTGTAATTATTGTGTGATGCTTTGTTTAGTATTTCTTAAACGAGTTATTTACGCTTCCGCTATGTTTTGATAAATCTGCTATGTATCTTGATTTGGCTTCCGCTGTATTTTGATAAGTATTTGGATAAAAGATTTTTATAACTATAACTTTCCAATACTTTATAATGATTTTTCATAACGAGTATGATGAAAGGGTTTTGATGGTCCGGCTTTTTGAAAGAACTCTGATTACATTTGAAAAGAATTTTCCCGCTATTTACAAAAGAAAAGAAAAGTTTTGAATTTTAACGCATTTTTAACAAGTTATGAAAAGTCGGGTCGTCACATAATCAACTTCTCACAAAATTTATCATAGAGAAAGTAACCTCAAGCAACAGGGTATACATCTACCAAAGTGCTCATAAATAATGGAGAGCATCACAACATCCAACCACTAACATGCATCACTCCACAAAACCAAGAAGTAGTAAACAATAGGGCGCATTGTTCAACAAAAGTGCATTAATCTCAAAGGAACAGAGAGTATATTGCGAATATTTACCTAAAATCCTTAAAACTGAAAAGGAACTATGCATTACCTAAAGACATAAGCTCACCCTTCGCCCAAAAGCTCTCACTCTCTCCTTTATCTTCTCCTTCTTGTTTCCTCTGTTTCTTTCGTAGCTCACTCCCTTTTCTCTCTTCTCCTCTTTTCTCTTTTCTCTTTTCTCTTTTCTCTTTTCCCCTTGAAGCTCCCACTTTCTCCAAAGAGCTTCTCCCTCTTACACTGTCTCTTTTCTATCTTCACATAAGGCTTCCCCCATACATTTCATTTATCCCCATGTGTAAAGGAGGCACACGTGGAGGGATCCCAGGAAATACGTCCACTTGGGATTTACACCCCAAACCCACTAACCGGGAAAATAACCTAAAAACATAAACCATAGTAGAGCCGATCAATCACCTGATAGACCAGTGTAACGTCAAAAACCTAACAAATTTCACAACACACAATCAGTCAATCATTTGATCCACCGGTCGAACGCTGCTTTCAGCGGTTGGTTGCATTATCGACTTGTCCTATGCCTAAATTCTACTTAATGCCACTTTCATATATTTGCCTCTGTAATTCTCACTTAACCCTTTCTCTTCTTTACTGATCCAACATTCTTCAAGCCAATGATCCACCAACCACAATTTAACCACTGTAAATACCCCACATAACTCTAATTATTCTCCAATATCAACATTATCATCCTATGTTCACGATAATCCAAAACTCAGGAATTACAGTTTGAGTTGGTTGTCTCGTATGAGGTGGACCAAATGGTATATCTCTCTCTTAAACTGATTTACTTCCAATGACTAGACTGTTAAGATGAAGAAAAACAAAGACTAAAGATTATAAAAGATCGAAAGACCTATTAACTTATGTAAAGGGTCGTTTGTGGGGTGGGATTTGAGCTGGTTGTTCCGTACGAGGTGGACCAAATAGTGTCACTCTCCCCTGGACTGAACTACCCTTAGCGGTTGGACTTTAAAGTGGAAGATAAAATAAAGAACGATGACTGAAAGTATACATGTTTTCATAAAAGTGCATATATTCATAAGAAAGTATTGCATATCCATTTTATTTAAGTATTTTTTATTGAGCAATAAACTCATAGTTGCATTTTGTGATGTAGGAGAGAATGACAATTCTGGTGAGACTCATATGTATTGATTTGACAAGAAATTGGACAGGCGAGGAGGCATATCCATGAAGAGAGCTTGAGCTGTTAACAAGAACTTGACTCATGGGTTATGACACATTAAAGTATATATAAATATAATATAGTTTGAGTTTTGTTTTATGCAGTATAAGTGTATAATAAGTTTTGATCAAGTTTGTTTTCATTAGGATCAAGCTATGCATATGTTATAAATAGATTTGGGATTCAATATATGAAACAAGTTATAACATAACATTTTGAAAAATAAAAGTCTTCCACTCCTTAAATTGTTTCAAACATGTTTTAATCATAATTTTAATAACTTTTTAAAAGATAAAATATTAGTGCATTAACAAAAATTATTAGAATCAGAGCTTGACAATAAATGTTGTCTTAGTTATGATGAAGTTATCAAGAATATGTTATGATGTTGTTAGATGATATGCTAAGATACATGTAATGTTGCATTCATTTTGATGCATCATGTTTTACAAGAAAAGACCAAAAACAATTTTCATGCATATGTTTTAATGTAAGAAAGACGAAAATGGAAATAAATACATTTAAAGAATCCATGTGGGGCTTGAGTACAAGATGTAGCAAAAATTGGACCTATTGGGAATAAGCCTATTAGTCAGGTATTGCCAAGACCTCACTAAAGGTGTTACTGTTGTCACATATCAGGGCCTCGTAGAAGGTGTCAAGAGTCATCATGCACAAGGACCTCGACAAAGGTTGCGAGTTATCATGTATTGACCTGCATGACAACTAAAGGAGGTCTCAATTGATGTTTGAACTGTGTCTCAAAAGTGTGAGACATAAGTGGTGTGTGTCTCATAGTCGTTCCTACTCTTCCCTAAACGGTAAAGTGAAAGAAAAAAAAAATGAATGAATGAAAATGAATGTTTTATGAAAATGCATATCATGCTCATGCCATTCTGTAATGCCACATTCATATATTATTTACTAGCGTTTGACTCATAGATGAATCTTGTGATGTAGGTTAAGAAGTTGATGTTGAAACTCAAGATGGTTAATATGAATAAAAACGCAACTAATGAAGCATACTCGTGAGCAGTGCTTGAGGTTACGACAACTCTGACATTTAGGGTAGTGGCTGATAAATGTATATTTTGTATAAATGGTTTTGAGACAATCAATGTATTGGAGTGTTATGTTGAAATTGATCAAAGATATTTAAAGAGAAAAGTTTTCTGCCATGCTAAAAGTTTTTTAAAACATGTTAAACATGTTTTCAAATGTATGAGTATTAAAAAAGTTTTTAAAAAATATGGTTCAGAAAATACAAGTGTTACAAACCCATAGAGAATCAATACAAATAATTTTTTAATTACCAATATAATTTTACCTTAATTTTATTTAAACAATGAAAAATTTTATTTTTTATGAATACTAAATAAAAGCACAAAATTTGAAACGATTTAACTTTTGTTAATTAAAATCTGAAACAACAATTATCTCACAACTCTACCTAATTAACTTATCTATCTTTTCAAATTAATTAATTCGCACAAGTTTATTTACTGAGAAATTCTAATTATCTAAAAATCTCTCAAGATGGTCAGATCGAAGGCTTTTGGAGCCTATTTTTAAAATGGTAAAAAAAATTGACGCATTTAAATCCATGCATTTTTATCACTCGCTCATTGTTTTCAAAATAAAATGATAAAGTCAATTTTCTCATGCATTGGGTATGGTATATGATTTCCTACTGAGTTTGTCACTCATCTCAAAATACTCTCTTTTTCCTCAGGTAAACATTGTGGAGGCTAGAGTAGTTGACCGTGTGGAGTTCACCTTCATTTCCTATTTCTTTTGTTTTGTGGACTTTTTTTCTTTCCTTTGGTGATGGCTCTTTATTTGTTTGGTATGTGTAGTTATATCTAGTGTTGGATGTTTTTTGCTTTCTAGCAAAATACTTCTTTTCTTGTATTATATTGTACTATCTTTATATTTTATGATCACTATGTACATTTCAGCTCATTTTGTGTAAGATAGTTTTCAGCTACAAATCAGGCCTTAGGTTGGGCGATCAGATTCTCCTCAAGAATTATGTCGTTCAACCTAGTGTTTCTATTTAGATCCGCCTCCGGGTCATGACAGAGTCTATGACTTATATTTAAAATACAAAATCTTCAAATAATGTAAAGACATAAACATAGTTCATTTTATTAAAAATGTATAGTCAAATCTTGACTATATATAAAGTGACATAAAATGAGTATGTTTTAACCTATCTTTCTCTCCATCCCTAAGTATCACCCATATCCATTCAAATACTTCCTACACATCGATTTATAGCACTAGATGATCCATGCAAATTAAAATTTGATGGAGATCTATGGATTCCATCACATCAATCTCATCACTAATGTTTTCTAAGTTCTTCGCCAAATCCTTTTTTTTGGTAACTCAATAAGAAACACAATAAAAATAATATAAATGTGAATAAACTTAAACTATTTAATATACAACAAAACACTTAGAAGAGAGTTGAAAGAATTAAGAGTTAAGAAACGAGAAAGTTGAGAGAATCCGATGAATATTTGTACACAAATAAATCATAATTAAGAAGAAAAAAAAGACCTCTTTGTATGGCTAAAAGAGTCGTTGTCAATAGCTCCTTTAGTTGTTCAAGTTGCAGTCATGGTTACTGATAAAAAATAACTATTGCTAACGGTTATTTTACACTGGTATCGTGGCCCAATTGCTACCAAACTCAATTGGAGCCTCTAATGGCCATTTTCTTCCAGGGCATGGGCTACAATACATGCTCATGGCGCAGTAGTAGCGTTAATCCAAAATTAAGAGAAAAATGACAGACCATTGAATAAACAATAAAGCTCACAAGTCACCCTATCATTTATAATTAGGTCTAGGTTCATAATCGGCCAAAACTGTCCACGCCTAATATTATTTTGTTAATTAACCAATCAAAATATTGGGCTCGACCGGCCTATCTTAGACCAATCTGGCCCGACCTTAGGGCTATCACAGAAGAAGAAGAGAGAAGAAGAAGAAAACAGACCTTAAATTAATGGAGTGATTAAGATGCCCAAATGAACTGACAACAAATTCCTGCTCTTTCAAACATTTACTCCACTGCACACCTCCACAACCATTTTGTTATCTTTTACCCAAATGATCAAGCCAAGCATGGAGTCAATATGTCTTATTTTCTTTGATTTATATTGAAGGAATGTCTAAAACATCCCAATTAAATTGAATTACTCATCTAGTCTTTGATTATAGATTAATGTCTATTGAAATTTCAGTGTTATATACTTGGACTCATAAACCAAATTTATTTCAAAAAAAAATGTGAAATTGATCTGAAAGAAAGAAAGTGTCTAGGTTAAACCTCTCAAGTTTCAGCCCAGAAATTTGAGTGTCGTTACATAATTCTGAGCTTTCGCCAATCTGGTGGTGGAGCAGACGATGAAATGGGGAGCCACATCATGCCAAAAGAACATCTTCAGCTGCAGAGTCGTGTCAAAAAGAACATCTTCCTTCATATCTTCTTGCAGAAGATTTCGGCTTTCAACCTTTTCTTCAGAACTTCCTCTGCGTCCTTCATTGGCTTCTGAGAAGAAGTAGAGAGAGAGAGGGGGTGGAGAATGAGAAAATGAATTTGGTTGAAAAGTCATTCACGTGATGATTTAAAGGCAAAACTAATTGCACCGAGTGAATTATCGGCACCTCTAGATAGAAGATGAGTAGAGAGAGAAATATTGTATTTGGTAAAAATGTTTTTGTAATCCAAATTACTGTTTTTATAGATAGCATAGAAGAATAAAATCATAACTAACATTACACGGATATATTGTAAAACAACAATACAAAAAGCATGAGTGCGTCCCTCACGATTGGTTATCATGGTTGTCATCCCCCCTCAAGTGTAAGTCGGTTGGTGACCGAATGATGCACAGCATGAGACAAGCAGCAAGGAATTTTGAGCCAGGTAAAGGCTTTGTCAAAGCATCAGCTATTTGATTTTGAGAAAAAATATATTGAATCGAGAGAGATTTGTTCTGCACCATATTGAGAAGAAAATAAAAATCAATTTCAACATGTTTTGATTTAGAATGTAGTGTTAGATTCGAGTCAATATAGGTAGCACTAATGCTATCGCACAAAATGAGTGGAGAATCCGAACAACTAATCTAAAGTTCAGCAAGAAGGGATTGAATCCATTGAAGCTCCGATGCAGCATTTGCTATGCTTCGGTATTCAGATTCTGTAGAAGATCGCGATATAGATTTTTGTTTCTTGGAAGCCCAAGATATTAGATTTGTCCCAAAGAAGATACAGTAGGCACTAGTTCTTTTTTGGTCCTCTACACATGCTGCCCAATCAGCATCAAAAAAACATAATAATTGTCTTGAAACATCTTGACAAAGAACAAGTGTCAAGTCTAATGTGCCTTTAAAATTTCTTAAGATTCGTTTGACAGCTTGCCAATGAGCGTCTGTAGGAGCATGCATAAACTAACAAACCCGATTAACTACATATAAGATATCTGGGCAAGTGAAAGAGCAATATTGTAACCCCCTTACAATGCTTCAATAAAGAGTACCATTTGGGAGAGGAGCACCTGAGTTAATTGACAAAATTGGTCCAGATACCATAGGAGTAGGCACAGGCTTGCAATCCTGCATATTAGCGCAAACTAAGAGATCTAAAATATGCTTGGATTGGTATAGCTTAAAGTGAGAATCTGTTCTAGAAAAATTGACTCCCAGAAAGTAGTTCAAGCAACCTAAATCCTTCATAGCAAACATAGAACTCAAATGCATGATTAAGTGTGATGTAGAAGTGGAATTACTCCCTGTGAGGATAATGTCATCAACGTTAATCAACATTATAAGTGTAATACTGTTTCTGAAATAAATAAACATTGGGGTATCTGCCTTGGAAGCAAAAAATCCCCACTTCAGAAGAGCTGAGCTAAGCTTATTACACCACGCTTGAGGAGACTGTTTCAAACCATACAAAGTCTTGCGTAGAAAACAAATATGAGATGGAAAGGAAACATCAATAAATCCCAGAGGTTGAGACATGTATACCGTTTCTGAAAGATCACCATGTAAAAATGCGTTTGAAACGTCAAGCTAACGAACTACCCAGTCGTTTGAGAGAGCAAGACATAATACAAGATGGACTGTAGTTGGCTTAACAACTGGACTAAAAGTCTCAAAATAATCAACTCCTTATATTTTATCATAACATTTTGCTAGTAGACGAGCCTTGTATTGACCAATTGATCCATCATAATTGAATTTGAGTTTGAAAACTCATTTGGAACCAATAATTTTAGCCCCTGCAGGAGGAGAAACTAAAATCCATGTCTTATTTTGTTTGAGGGCTTGAAGTTCTTCAATCATGGCTTTGTGCCACAATGGTTGAAGAAGAGTTTGTCTATAAGTAGAGGGTTCCAAGGATAAAGTGGCAGCTATAAAAGTCTTAGGCTTAAAGATTCCTGATTTTGCTCTTGTAGTCATTGGATGAGTATTGGTAACACACTCTCTATTGTTTGTAATTGAGACAGGTGAAGAGGAATTATTGACAGATGTGTTTATCAAAGGAGAAGAAGAAGAAGAAATAGAAAAGGAAGAATCTGTAGGGGAAGGACATGTGAAAAAGTGATTTGTAAAAATGGGAAGAAAAGGAACTTGTAGAGGAGGAGTAACATGAGAACTAGCAAAGGAAGAAATTGTAGAAAAAGGGAAAGAAGATTCATCAAACAAAACATTTCGTGAAATATACACACGACCGGATGTTGGATGAAGACACAAAAGGCCTTTATGATTCAAGCTATAACCTAAGAAAGCACACACAAATGATTATGGTTGAAGTTTATGGGAATTATATGGATGGAGAAGAGAGTAGCATGAACAACCAAAAATTTTGAAATGATCATATTTAGGAGGTGTTTGAAACAGAACTTCATATGGAGATTTTAGTTGAAGCACTAGAGTGGGTAGACGATTGATTATGTAGGAGGTGGTCTGAAAAGAATATGGCCAATATTGAAGTGAAATCTTAGAGTTAAATAGTAAGCATAGACACATTTTGACTAAGTGCCAATTTTTACTTTCAACTCAACCATTTTGAGCTGGAGTATATGGGCAAGATATATTATGATGAATTCCAAGTGAAACAAACAATTTTGATAATGCCATAAACTCACCACCCCCGTCAGATTGGAAAGTACGAATTTGTATTTTAAAAATAGTTAACATCATGGCATGAAAGGATTTAAACACATGAAGAACATCAAATTTAGACAATAAAGCCACGTGAATCTACTGTAATCATCAATAAATGTTAAAAAGTATCGATCACCAGAAACAAAAGTAATGGGGGAAGGACCCCAAACATCTTAGTGAACTAATTGAAAAGGAAACATTACATGAAAAGAAGATAAAGAAAATGGAAGTGAGTGACATTTTCCCAAAGGACAAATTTTACAAAAAGAGTTTGTTTCATTTGTAGGAACAGAGACATTGCACGATTGTAAAATTTGACGAACTGTCAGAAACATAGAATGGTCGAGACATTGATGCCAGAGTGATAGAACAGATGTCCAGGGAGGATAAAGAGAGACAGAGTGAGCACAGTCTGGAAAAGAAGGTGAGAGACCAGGCGAAAGATTGTAGAGTCCATTATGCATGAGATTCCAAAGAACTATCTGCTAGGTTGACATATCCTTGACAAGGAAATGGGAATGATAAAATTCCGCAAAAACATTATTATCATAACATAATTTTATAATACTAATGAGATTATTAGATAAGGATGGAGAATGCAAGACATTAGACAACGTGAGTTTAGAAGTGGATGTGGGGAGGGAAAGTGTACCAATAGAGAGTGACATATCATTACCCACTTTAATAGTTTAAGACCCGGTATATGGAGTAGTGCCTTGAAGATTAGATCCATCAGTTGTAAAATGGTGCGCAGCCCCTAAATCCATATACCATGGAGCTACTTTAAAAGAGAAAGGAGTAGATAACCCAAACTGAGACGATAGATCAAAGTTAGTAACCACATTATTAAATGATTTTGGTGGAGGAGGTTTGTGTAAAATTTGAGATTTTTAAAATAATTTTAAAATGCCACGTGAAATTCTTCGCAAATTTTCGGTCAAATGTAGAAGAGTTGACATGTTTTGTTGCATAACGGCAACGTGTACATTTTTCAGTTAAATGGTCAAATTGGGCTTTCCCAAGCTGAAACTTGTTTTCGAAAAAGTTTTGATAAATTATTTTGGATAAGAAATTATTTTCGATTGACATTTTAAACGGACTGTGTTTTAAATCGAGATAATGTATTATATATATATTAATATTACAAATTAAATTTTTGGGAAAATGACAAATCAACCATCGTGGTTTGTGGTCAATGACAAGTCAACCATTATGGTATATTTTCTAACAAGTTAACCACTGACGTATGGGAAAATGAAAAATCCAACATTGTTGTCACGTTCGCCATTAACAATCTGATGGGGCGCCGTGGCGATTCGTAGACAACACGCCGCGGCATCGTGGGTTGCAAAAAAAAAAAGGCAAAAATTGGCATGCACGCCACCGGTGTCCTGGGATGCCGCCACGGCGTCTCCGTGGGTTGTGAAGAAAAGAAGGCAAGGAAGCCGCAGTGTCCTGGGACGCCGTGGCGTCCCAATTTTTAATCAGCGGTATACATAACAGCGAAAATGCTAGGGTTTGCCATTTTCACCGCGAACAAACACAGAATCCTCTCGGCGAACTATTTTCACCGCGAACAAACACCGAAAACTCTCGACCATTTTCAATCAGAATGTATTCCCGAACAAAGAAATTGGTGTCCAAGCGTGGGAAGGTAATGGTGCAACCCACGGCGGTGGCCGAAGAGCAACCCGCAGCGCCTTACAATGAGCCACCAGCGGTGGTGAAACACGAAGACACCGCCGACCATGGAGAATCCGTTGCACAATCGTAATGGTAAGCTGAACCCGAGCAAGCTGAACCCAAGCTTGAAGAACAACAAGGACAAGCCAGAGGCTCAATTGTCCAGTTCGAACCCGTAAGGTCCAAACTATTCAGGACAAGAAATTACAAATCACGGTATCAAGATGATATTCAACACCGTTCAATTATTGTTTTGAAAATAGTAGATTTGGACTCATTAGCAGGAATGGGAATTAAACAACTGCTTGAAAATGCTTGATTAGCCGGGTTGTGCCAAATGAGGGGCAGTTATTGCGAGAGAGTTATAAGATTGTTTTACGCAAATTTGAGACTGTCCACTGAGTCATTAGAGGTGCGGACATACGTTTTTGGATGGGAGTTGAGGTTCACTCCCAACCATGTAAACATAATGCTTGGATGTGTACTGGATGAGCCAAGCGATGAATATTATCACGTGTCTGAAGAGCCACCATTCGTCAAGCGAGGAGAAGGGCTAGCTGTACTTAGATTGTTGCACCAGGATCCCGAGGTTGCCCAGTACAAGAAGCCGAAGGGCAAGGAGTTGAATGCCATAGCTCGATTGATCCACCTCATCATGACCTACACAATTTTGCCTCGGGATGGGCATCGAGACCATGTTAGCTGCATGGATCTTTATATGCTGGAGAAGTTGTTCATCGGGAAAAAGATGGACATTGGATTTATCATCCTCAGCCACATGAATGAAGTGCTCAACAACCCAACAAAGAACCTCCCATACAACTGGTTCATCGAGAGCATCGTTGAGCACTATGGGGTACCCATCTCGAAGAAAGAGCTGAGAATTGAAGAGTCAGCCATTGACATCTACAACAAAGATAAAGTAGACCAAATGGGGTTCACCCACGTTGGAGGGGAATGGGTCCGCAGGTCCAAGAAGCAGGCAGCACCTCCACCCCCTTCAGAGCCTCAGCATTCAGCCCCCTCACATGAACAACCGCCTCTTCCTTAGTCAGCTCACTTTACTTCGATGCCTTAGGAGACGTCCGCCTGGATGAGCAGGATGGAGGAGCTCCATCATATGTCGATGACCAGAATGCAAATGATGGAGGAGCACCTGCAAATGCAACAAGTCCAGATACGAAGAGGGGAAGAGCTCACAGAAGAGAGGCATCGCATAGCACAAGAGTGGCATATGCAAGCAGCGGCGCTCGTAGAAGAGAGGAATCGCATGGCTCAAGAGCGGCATATGCAAGTAGCAGATTAGCAAGCGCGAGCAGAAGAGAGGCACCGTGAGGTGGTGGCTACACTTCAGCAACGTGAGAGGCGATCAGCTCGTATGGCATCCGCGTCATCATCCTCTGAAGCAACAGATGCCACATACCGCTTGTAAGTCATTTACTTTGTATTCAAAGTCCAGTATTTACTTTATTTGTGTTTGACATAATGACGTGTTGTTGATTTGCAGCACCGGTGCCGTAAGCCGCCAACCTGCTCCTCAGCCGTGCCGAGCCTGCCAAGGCTCCGCCCCTTAGAACTGTGTGCATGGTACGTCTTTCATTTGGTTATATATGTGTGTTCGTTCATGTTCATGTTTTGTTAGTCTGACGGTGTTTTGCCATTTTTCTTGTAGGCTCATGATTTGATGAGCATGTTCAAGAAGTATGTTCAGGCAAATACTCAGAAGAACATAGAGATGTGCGCAGTTCTTGGGGGGGAAAGCTGATGGGCGATGCTTACATTGTCATTGATCTCATCTTCCCAGAGCAAGTCGGGACGCCAGATATGGTGAGAAGCCTTCTTTGTATGTTACTATATAAGATTTTATCTTAGTACTCATCTGAACTTATATGTAGTGCTATGCGGTCGACAACACAGCCGTATTCGCGTTTCATCAAGAAAACAATCTACTCTCATTAGGGTGGATTCACGTAAGTAACCAATTCGCTTCTCCGGGTTGTTGTTCATGTTAACTGAGATCATCTAATCCGTTGTTTACATTGCAGACACACCCAAAGCATAGTTATTTTATGTCCTCTGTTGACCTGCACACTCAATATGCTTTACCAGCGATTGATGCCGGAATCAATCTCCATGATCGTAGCTCCTACTGACAAAGGGCGGTATGTATTTTCCTTTATGTAAATTCTTAAAATTGCTTTCCACGTATTTTCCTTTATGGCAATTGTTCCCTTTACATTGCAGCCTGTACGGCGTCTTGCGGTGTACGAGTGAGGGGATGAGGGTGATGCAACAGTGCACTATTCCAACACAATTTCACGAGCACGACACAGCAACCTTTGAGTATGAGGGTCCGTTGTTCGAGACATCTTGGCATGTATTCCTTGACCCGCAATTATGTTTAGGGGTCAAGGATTTGAGGCCGAAACGGACCAGAAAGAAGAAGGAGGCATATGACTTTTTGTTTATGTACACTTTGTTATAATTTGTTTACATTGACTTTGTAATGTATGTTTAGTTGAATTTGTGTACATTTACGTTGTAAGTGCTTTGTTGTAATTTATGTTTAGTTTAATTTGTTTACATATATTAGATTATACTAGAACTGCTTGGGATTTTTGTGCAAGATGTATGAGCATAGCTTTGGGGGAGTAAAGAAACAAGGGAGACTCTGGCAAAATTTTTATAAATTGAGGTGAGGATAAGTGAAAAGTAAATCTTGTATGACTTAAATTAAGTACATAATTAAACAAAAGTGCATGGAGAACCTTCGATGGATTTAGTGCAACAATTTCAACGGCTTCCATAAGCAAACCGCGGCGTTTTGCTCAAAATTTGTGGCGTTTTACTCAAAAATCGCGGCGTTCTGGTCACAAGCCATGGTAGTTTGTGAACACGCCACTGCGGTTTGTGAGCACACCACCTCGGTTTGTACTCACACGCCGCAGTGGCTTGTGAGCAAAATGCCGCAAGCACGGCTTGTGACCAAAACGTCGCGGCGGTTTGAGAGCACGCCGCCGCGGTTTGTACTCACACGCCGCGACGGCTTGTGAGCAAAATGCCACAAGCAACGGCTTGTGACCAGAACGCCGTGATTTTTTAGCAAAACGCAGCGAATTTTGAGCTTACAATCAAATTTCATGCACACTTGTGAACCAAATATATGGAAGCAATATATGAATTCAAATTGATGAAACGAAAAAAAATCAAATTGATCAATTGAACTTTATGAAACCAAGTCATATTTATCAATTCAAAATTTACAAATATCGCGTACAGTACAATGACATATATTCGAAACCTAATCTATCCAATGAATGTATCACGAAAGGTTAAGGTCTGCACTTGTGTGCGTTTGTGTTTATGGACCTTGCGCATCAGACTCCTGCAAAACACATTGCAAATGAAATTAGCATAGTTCAAATAACACTTGAAAACGTAAACGTGATAATGGGCTCACCTGCGTCCCAGGAACTCTGTCGGGAACTGTCTCAGGGACTAGGCAGGAATTGTCTTGGGGGCTGTCTCGGGAACTCTAAACCTCATAAATGTGCCCTCCGACCTTCCTCTGCCTCCTCTGCCTCTGGCTCTACCGCTTCCTCTGTAGGCCCCTGCACTTGACTCGTCTCCCCCATCACAAGTGCGGGAATTGTGCCCCAGATGCCCACACCGGCCACAAGTGACGTTCAAATGTCTTTTGGCTAGCACTATCCGGCTTGGGGCCTCGTCCACATCCCGTATTCTATGTTTGTGCGGCCTTCCTGGAAGCCTTTTAAATGGCAGTGGGATAATTGCATCAAGATTGGTCAAGGGAGGCCACTCGATTGGTCCATTGACGAGGCGGAGAAAGTGGGAGTACATCACCATGTATGTTTTTCGGTAATAGCACGCATGCACAAATTCTCAGGAGATCTCCTTGTGAAGTGAATGCATGGGATTGCATGGACACACAGGATGCCGGTCAACTCCCACTGGTAACAGGTACTAGTACGTCTGTCCAAATCGATAGAGTACTGTTAGTTACCATTGCTGACCTCAAACTGTGTAGCTCTTGCAAACTGGGGGCTCCAATTTTGACTGGCAAGTTGTACTTTGGCGAGCCGGTTGCTGATCATTGGACACAACAGGTCGATTGAGCGAGCCATCTTTTCATTTTTTTCACAATCCTACCCATGATGCCCTTTCGAATGATCTAGAACATATATAGAATTGGTTTGTCCTGGGCTGGTAGGATGCCGGCGTTGAAGGACTCACTCAGGTTATTGAGGCTTATGTCACACTTTAAGATGGAGCAGAAGGCATGTTTGGCCTAGCATGTCACATCTATTCCTCGTAGATAGTTGTGGGCCGCCGGGTCAAGCAAAAATAACTTGGCCATCTCTCTCTCAAATTGCCTCACTGTTGTGGCTCTAGATGCAGCCCACATTGCATCATTTAACAACCTGCCTTTAAATTGTTTTTGAAAATTGGCATACAGGTGTCGGATGCAAAACCGATGGTCTGCTTGCCCTGCCACCTCTCTGACAGCTGGCACTAGTCCCTGTAAAGATTCATAATATGAGTCAGACATTAGTACAAAATGTATAACATAAACACATAAGTCAAAAGCAATCAACCGCACCTTTTGTCGATCAGAAATAATTGTCCATCCATTGCCAAATGGGGTGTTTAGATCGTCAAGCAACAATTCTAGAAACTAGCTCCATGAAGCCCTATTTTCTGCTTCAACCACTGCTACAGCAATCGAAAACATTCCATCGTTCCCATTTATGGTGACAGCAGTGAGAGCTGGCCTAGAGTCACTCCCTTCAAGTGGCAACCGTCCAAACAAATAACTGGTCTAACGTAGTTCCTCACGGCCATCTTGCATGCAGCCAAACACATGTACATCCTTTTAAATGCACTCATGTCCAAGTCAATGCGCACCGAGCTTCCAGGATTAGACCTCCAAATCTCCTCGGCATAGGACCATATGAGCTTGTATTGCTCATTGTCATCCCCTTCGTTAATTATTTTGGCCACATTTCTTGCCCTTCTAGCAAGGCTGGGTGTGATGTTGACGTTGAAGTCCTTCCTGACTGTCTCAATTATTGAAGATAGGTCCCAGTCGGCCTGACTTTTAAATATGTCTAAGTAATGTGTTACCACCCATTTGGTAGTGGCATGGCGGCTTTCCATCTTTCTTGAGCAAGTGTGAACATTGTTGTAGAACTTTATTTGAAACGTCATTTCACCTTGCATTTTTTAGGCATGCAGCCGCCACATGCATCCTTCCTGGCAGGCAGCCCTCAACCAATGAGCGTCACTGTGGGTGAATTTTATTATGTACCCATTCTTCAATGCATGATCGACAACTTCTTCTCTAATTTTATTCAATGAACTGTACTTTTTGCCAAGGCCCATACCAGCGAAGTTGTATTGTGCTTCTGGTTGCCGTCTAGGCCTACTCTCCACCATGTCAACGTCTTCTTCACTAGTGGATTGGCATGCTGATTAGAGGTCCTCATTGTCCTCTTCGTTTAGAGTTGCTGAGACAGAATGCAATACAATTGCAACTTCATTTCCAATTCCACGTACCTCATTCTCATTGGACAAAAATGTGTCTGTGGGCCTCACTTCAACTTGATGGTTAATAACAGATTCTTCAACACTCCAAGACGCCATTTGCTTTTCAACAAATTCTTCAAATTTGCCAAAATTCCTTTTTCTTCAGCTCTCGGACTTCTCTAGGGTTCGATAATTGCTAACAAAATGTCTCTGAATATTGCAGGGAGTTAACTATCTACTTATAAAATTCGAAGCCGAGTCAGGACGTCGCAGCGGTGTCCCAAGACACCCGGCTTCCTGGCCAAATTTTGTCTTCTTTTCTTCGCAAGCCACGGCGCCGCAGATTGTTGTCTATGAACCACCGCGGTGCCCCGTTATCTTGTTAACGGCAAATGTGACACTGATGTTGGATTTGTCATTTTCCCACACGTCAGTGGTTAACTTGTTAGAAAATATATCACAGTGGTTGACTTGTCATTGACCGCAAACCACGATAGTTGATTTGTCATTTTCCCTAAATTTTTTTTAAAAGATGATTTTTATTTGGGAAAATGACAAATTAACCATCTTGGTTTGCGGTTAATGACAAGTCAACTACTATCCTTTATTTTCTAACAAATTAACCACTAACGTATGGGAAAATGACAAAGCCAATATCGCTGTCACGTTTGCCGTTAACAAATTGATCTGGAGCGGCGGCGTTTGTGGAAAGAAGGCCAAATTTGGCCTGGACGCTGCGGTGGTCCATGGAAAGAAGGAGACGGCCAAATTTGGCCTGCGACGCTGTGGCGGCGTCCATCAGAATGCCTTCTGCAAAAACTTTTGGCCTGGACACCGCGGCGGTGTTTGGAAAAATTTTTGATCTCAAATTTAAGGGATTAAATGTGTGATTTTGGGCTCGAGAAAGGAGGGTCATGAGGTAAACCATATAGCAAATGATAGAGCTCTGAGAGAGCTTTGATTTGATACTTTCTGCGATAGATTCTGACACTTGTAGTGAAAGTTATGGTCTTTTGAAGGTGAATAGGTCAAAAATCTAATAAAAAGATTGGATTCGTAAAACATATACATAAAGACTTCGAAATAACCATAAAACACTAAAAATCGAGAATCGCTGAAGTAGCCATGCATGAAAAACAGAGAGTTCCAGAGACAGGCGGTGTCCTGGGATGCCGCGGCGTCCAGGCACCTTTGTCATGGACGCCGCGGCGTCCAGGACCCTTTGCCCTGGCGTCTAGGACCCTTTGCCCTGGACGCCCCAGCACCCTGACAGCTTCTTAATGGCGAACGTGACAGGAATGTTGGCTTTGTTATTTTCCTATACATATGTGGTTAATTTGTTAGAAAATAAAAGATAGTTGTTGACTTGTCATTGATCGCAAACCACGATGGTTAATTTGTCATTTTCCCTTTTTTTTTCAAAGATAGAAGGCAAGCTTTTGTCTTCTTCCCCTCTTTGTTTTCTTCGTGTCCTACAACCCGCGATGAGAGAAGAGAGGGAGCCGAGAGACGAGTCGGAGCGAGGGCCAGCGAGAGTTGTGAGTGGTCGGCAAGTTTTCGAACCGCAGGTGAGCGTGCGTTTCTATTTAGGGACTCTTCGCACGAGTTGGCATAATCGGGAGTAGGGATTCGGCCGTGTTTCAAATAGACGGGGGTGGCTGGTCGTGGACGGCTGCGGCAGCTCTGGTCGGAGGGATTTCGAGGCGAGTTGGCCCTGAGGCATCCTTTCTGCCATTCCTCCAATTAGGGTAAGCATCTCTCGGCCAAACTTGGAAATTTTAGGGCTTTGCTTACTGATTCCTATTTTGATGAAATTGTCGAGCGTTGAGGATGAAATTGGTTGCAGTGAGTAACTCGGAGTGCTGCATTGTTTTGTTGTCCGTTAAGAAAACCCCGATGAGTTGTGTCCTGAAGAATTCTGTTTTGGGTTTTGTTCTTGATAGAAATGTTGAACACTAGAATTTAATTTGAACTCTGTTTTGGATTCTGTTGTGAAGAAAGGGTTAGGTTCTATTGGTTATAGTTGGGGAATATGGCTCCCCAAAATTTGGTCCTATTCTTCGGTTGATATTATTTTCGTCAAGTCTTCCACATAAAAATTTATACTTTAAGTTAGGTAACTGGCTCTCTCCGAGAATCAGGTCGCTTGACCCAATGGTTCAGTTCTGCCTCCTATGATAGTTTGTAAGAAACATTTCCTCTGTGATAGCATATAGCCGCAATATGGCCTGTCTTAAAACAGATTTGGCATTTTGGTTTGAAGAAATTTCGAGAAGGAGGTCACCATGATCCTTAGGGAGCAGAAGGGGTCCCAAGTAAACTAGGCTGAGATAGAGGTGGCTAATGAGCCGAGCCGAGCCTGAAAAAGTCTGGCTCGTCGAGCCTGTCGAGTTTAACGAGCCGAGCCTAACGAGTCTGCCAAGCCTAACGAGCCGAGTCTAACAAGCCGAGCCTAACGAGTCTGCCTAGCCTAACGAGCCGACCGAGCCTAACGAGCTTTAACGAGCCGAGCCTAACGAGCCAAATGTACATAAATAATAATATCTTATATAAATATATTATAAATTATTTTCAATATTATACAATTTAAAACTATAATAAACATTTATTATTATAATGCAAAATTACTATAATTAATAATTTAATTGAATAAATATTTTTATTCAATTGAATAAATATTTTTATTACAATTTCAAAATGAAAATGAAAATTACAATTTCAAATTTAAATGAAAATTTAAATTACAATTTCAAAACACAACTTACAAGTTAAAGAAAATATATGAAAATGAAAATTACAATTTCAAATTTAAATGAAAATTTAGTCTTCGACATTCAAATTTTTGAATTCTTGAACTATGTCATCCTCCCGTTGTTGATCTCTCGTCACAACATCGTTCTAATCCTTCAAGATTGTTGATGGCCTAAGACTCAGGCAACGGTCTTCAAGACATTTGCTTGAGTGGTGACTCAAGTTGAGTCTGAGCGACTGAGCCTCAGAGTCTGAGGCTACTCTGAGGCTCAGATGATTCTCAGCCTCAGACTCTAAGACTCAGTCTGAACTTCAGACTGCCTCGATTTATCATCTTCAGACTCATCATCTTCAAAGTCTGAAGATGATGAATCGAAGCAACGTTGCGGCTTGCGACGACAAAACCACGACAACAAGATGGAGATGAACGTGGGCCGGAGACGATCTCGCCAGTCGCCACTGACACGAGCAGGTGCCGACTGACAGTCTCGCAATGACGCGAGACAGAGATCGTGGCCTGACGATCTCGCGAAAGACGGGATAGTCGAGACCGAGGCGATTGCAGCTTGCGGGACGCCGGACGGAGATGACCTCGTGACTGACGATTGCGGCCTGCGGGACGATCTCGCGACAATGACGAGACAGAGATGCTAGATGACTAAACCTCGCCTGGTCGACTCCCTGACGCGAGACGACTGAACCTCGCCTGGCTGACTCCCTGATGCGAGACGCCTGAAGCCTTGCAGCCTAGCCGGGCCCGGACCGTCAATTGGTGGGCAGGCTCGTCGGGCCAGCCCGCTAGGCTCCCGAGCCAGCCTATAGGACAGGCTCGCAAGCCCGCGTTTTTGGGCTCGGCTCGGCCCGCTACAGTACTAGGCTGAGCGGGTAGGCTGGCTAGTCACCCCTAGGCTGAGACATAGGAGGAGAAAAACTTGGCTATGATACCAAGATAAAAGATGAGTAGAGAGAGAAATCTTGTATTTTGTAAAAATGTTTTTGTAATACAAACGGTTTTTTTTGTAGACAGCTTAGAAGAATAAAATTCTAATTAATATTACACATATATACTGTAAAAGGACAATAGAAAAAGTATGAGTGCGTCACTCACGGTTGGTTATCATGGTTATCACCTCTCATGTGTTGTATGTAGTCTACTGTGTTAAAAAAAATAATCCTAGGTGTTAGTTAATATTACCTCATGCATTAACGTCTAAATTACAATTTACTTCTTATAATTATTTAATTTATCTTAAGTAATATATAAATTGAGGATTAGCACGTCGTGGATAAATTTAGAGGGATAAATATAACATATCAAAATTAATGTTAGTCAAATGCAAATGTGACGCCTAAGAATATTAAGGGAAGTTAACATAAACCATGAAAAAAAATTATAAAAAGAGTGTCAACAAAACCACAGCTAGGGGTGTTCAAAACCGAATTGAAATAGGTAAACCGAACTAAAACCAATCATTTTGGTTCGATTCTGATCAATTTTGAACATTCTAAAACTTATTTTTGGTTCGGTTGTGTAAGAACCGAATTTTTTGGTTCGATTTTTTGTTTGTCTTTTGCAAAACCAACAATAACTTAACCAAACCGATGGCATTTGAAGTTTAAAAAACACCTACAAAGTGCACTGGAAACCCTCACTCTATTCAACGTGTGAAGTGCGAACTTGACACCTAAAAGCGAGAAGTCGCGACTCACAAGTCGTAAGTCACGAGGCGCGAAGTCGCGATTGGTAGAGAAGTAGAAAAATACTTATTTGAATGAGGAATATAAAATGTTTTGACTATTATAGTTGATAATGCTTCTTCGAATGATGTTACAATTTCATATTTGATCAAAAGTGTTCGAAATTGAAATGAATTAGTTTTGAATGGAGAACACATGCATTTGCAATGTTTTGCACATATTTTGAATTTTATTGTATGTAATGGTTTAAAAGATCATCAAGAATCTATCACGAAAGTATGTAGAGTTGTGAAGTACTTTCGATCTACACCTACAAGGTTATAAAATGTTAGGAATTGTGTTGAAAATGTTAAAATCACTTGCAAAAGTAGTATTGCTTTTAATGTGCCTACCAGATGGAATTCTACATATTTGATGTTAGAAAGCGCTGAAAAATTTTAAAAAAACTTTTGAGAAGTTAAGATAAATTAATAATCATTATCTTGTTGATTTGGGTGGAAAAATACCTCCAACGACAGAAGATTGGGCTAATATTGGGGAACTTATCAAGTTTTTGAAAATTTTTTATGATATGATCGTAATTGTTTCAGCCTTCTCGCATGTTACTTTGAATATTTATTTTAGTAAAGTATGTAATTTAAAAATAGTTATCCAATAGTACCCTGAGTGTGATAATGCATTATTCAAGAAATATATCTATTGGAATGCAATGAAAGTTTGACAAATATTGGGGAAGTGGTGATAAAATTAATTTCTTGATATATGTGGCAGTTGTATTAGATCGCATATGTGAAACAAAGCTTTTGAAACATTGTCTTACCATGTTGGTTGATAATAATAAGAGAAATAATTTGGTCAGCCGAGTAGAAATTGTAATTAAAAGATTATATCTCGAGTATAAAGGTGATTTAGATTTTGAAAATTCAGAAGATAATTGTAGTGCAAGTGTTGTAATAACGTATATAGTGTTGAGTTAAAGTAGTAGTTTGGTCCACAATAAGATATATAAGATGTTTTGTAGTCGTCATGATGAGCAAAATGTTTCAAATAATTGGACAGAAGTTTATCAATATTTATATGAAGGGTTGGAAACATTTTCAAACAAGCAAGACATTCTAACATGGTAGAAAGTGAATTCGTTGAAATTTCCAATATTAAGCAAATTAACAAGAGATGTATTGGTTATTACTATTTCAACAGTTGCTTCGGAGTCAGCTTTTAGTAGTGGAGGACGGGTACTTGATTCATTTTGAAGTTCTTTGTCCTCAAAGACTGTCGAATCGCTTAATTGCACTCAAAGTTGGATTCTATTATCAAAACATCAATTTGTCAACTTTAATGACGTATCGGATGATATTGACAAATTTGAACAATATATGTTTTATATTTTCTTTTTCTATTCCTTTATTTATTTTTATTAATTATTATCTTTCATATATTTATTTTGAATTTATATTTTTCAGAGCTTATATGTGGAAATGATAATATGAACTAGCCAGAACTTACTAGTGATGACTTAGAATTTGTATGTTTCTATTTTATTTTCTATTAATTTATATTTTTTTTGTTAATTACTTTCTTTCAAATAATTTATTCAAAATTGAATTTTTTGTAGTTTAAATCAACTAAAGACACTGAACATTACAAAATTCGATACAACTTAGAAATGATACAATTACTATTTTATTAGTTAGTTATATTTTCATTACTTGAATTTTACTAGTAGATATTATAAGTTTATTGTCTCCCTTAATATTTTGATTTGATTTTATATTTTTGTTATATTAAATGTTTATTATTTTATTAGACTATTTTATATTAATTGAAGTAAAAATGTTTGTTTAAAATTTATATTTTTATATTTTTACTGGAGAAATAGAGAGAAAATGTATTAGAAGGAGAAAATGTATTTTTCAATTTAGATTATTTTAATATATGAAGTTAAAAAAAATTATGTAAGTAAAATCAAAACCAAACTGGAATCAAAACCGAAGTTCGGTTTGATTCTTACTGAACGAAATCCCAGTTTCAGTTCAACAATAGGCGAATCAAAGTACTTGCGGTTCAGTTCAGTTTCACGCTAAAACAAAACCGAACCGCACGTTACCCACCCCTAACCACATCAGATGGTTCGGAAAAGACCAAGTGCTGGGAGACTGGAAACATGGGAGGCGACAAAAAGGAAGGCAGAGCATCGACGCAATTGAAAGAAGATTCACGCAAGCTGCCAAAACCCAATATTTTTTTGTTTAGAATAATCTCATTGAGAACCGACCTAACGGACACAAAATAATAAAGAGGACATTGATGTTTCTCATTTCCTTGCTCCGACCTCTTTAACTCCAGTTAGAGAGAGGGAGAGAGAGAGAGAGAGATGTCCAGACGAAGCAGACTCCCTCAGCGGCTTCTCCTACGATAAGATTTAACAGGTTCTCCTTCTTGATTTCTTTTTTTCAGTTTTTTCGTGGGTTGCTTTCGTATTTTCACTTTGAATTATTGGATTTCCAAGAACAGCTCAGAACAATTTGATTTGTTTTCTCGAATTGCGATGTCAAACTGCAGAAAAATCATCAATATCATCCATTCCCTTTCGCTTTGACTGAAGTCCTTTCACTAAAGTCTCTTCAATTTCGCATCTTCTTTGTGCAATCTCTGTTAAAGCTGTAATTAGATATAATTATTCCAATATTTTAATCCATGTCTTAAGCTTTTTTCTTGGATTAAAGGCTTTTTAAAACCACAAAACTTGTTTTGTTGTAGTAGTTGCAGCTATTATACATCAGGCGCACACAACTTGCGGCACCAGCAGTTTCGGGAGACGACACCTAAACCAGTAGTGGCTGCGCCCACCTCAACGCTTCAGGATGCGGCCATGACCATGCTGGTGGAGGCGAGGAGTATTCACATATAGAATGATTATAAGTAGGTTAGAGTTAGTAACCTTGTCTCAAAGAGCCCCTGTTTTATGCACTGTGTTCAGTCAAAGAAGCTCAAAACTTGATCTATGATGTTGTAATTTCTAAGTTGTGCTTATTATGACATCTTCTGTATGAGAATTTTGATTTTGAATAGCCATTGCAGGAACATGATCCATGGATGAAGTGGTGGAACCAGTTATAAATTCTTGACAGGAGCTTGTAGTTGTAGGGGTGGGTGGGCATAACCATACCAACTCCGATTCGAACTGGAACTGTAGATTCTGTCTAGTTTCGTTAAAATCCAAACCATGGCTGACAAAATTCAGCCCAAACTCATAATTAATCTACGATTCGGCCCAAATCCATAATTAATCCATGATTTGGTTCAAACCCAACAAATCTACCAAACTCAACATTAAAATATTTTAATAAAAGTAATTTTTATTTTTATTTTATAATTCCTCCAGCAGCAAATCATATAACCAGCGTTGGGGGCCCAAATTCTTATTTGCAGTTATATTATTTTTTTAAATGTCCTTTTTGCTTTGCTAAATTCATGTATGAATTCAAATCACTATGAAATGAAATTATATGAAAAGCGTATATTAGAAAGGCAAAGGAAATAAATGTTTATCGAAAAATAACATCATTTATTTCTAATTTTATATGACAAATCGTTCTTTTTGTTTCACTTTAAATTATTGATTTTATTATTCTAATTATCGTCTAAAATTACTATGAACTAATGAGCCTCTAATTGTATCATCTTCTGAATTACAAATATCTTATCCTTAGGGATAGAATTTCCCGATTCCAATAGGTCTACCCACCCGTGTTGGTTTTTTTGAACCAAAATAACCATGACTTAGGCCTCTTTATTCTGGGCCATGGACCTCCTTTATACACTTAACCCAACTTCACCAGCTAGGTCTAGGGCAAAGATTAAGAATAGGTTCTTGCATAACTCTCTATACCAAGGCTAACATAGTTAATTATATCAGCCCACCTATTGAGTGTTGATTACACAACCTTAACTGCCAACTACATATTGGTTGAAAGTAAAACTATTCAAGTTGAAAGCTACGTTGCTCGTACAGGCCCACCCAGTTGCTAGGAAGAACTATAAAAAATGAAAATGATTGAAACTAATGTATTGGAAGATTAATCGGTCAAAATAACCAGAAGTAGCAGCCTCTTAGAGGGCTTCTCTAAAAATTCTTCAAGGGAATAATTATTGGAGAGCTGGGGAATGAAGCTTAAGCAGCCACTGAAAGACATCACGGGACCATAATGTAGTGATTCAACACAGAAAAAAGAGGAATATTTGTCCAACTTGGTCACTAACACGTGTAAAGAACCTCACTGCAGCTTTATCAAAAATCATCCAACAAACTCCATTTCACAAGATTTGGTATTAAATTGAGACTAAGAACTTTTTGACACGCCCAAAATTTTAGTTTTAAAACGAAAAATAATTTAAGTTTTGATTAAAAATGAGATGTTCATAATTTTCATTGACATTTATAAATAATGGGTATATTCCATTAACATATGTGTGGTCCACTTTGTTAAGGGCCCCAATGAGTCATGTGAGAATAAGTAGCTAAAATAGCAAAATTCGACGTGATTTGTATTGTTTTTAGTCAAGTTCGACTGCTACTCTCGTTATCACATCATAGCACGACACTCTAATATGATGCCAATGTATTATGGGCGTGATTTGTGTTGTTTTTGGTAGCATTTCGTGCTGTTCATTTATTAGTTCATTATTTTATTTCTTAATTTATGTACTAATAATAAAACAGCAGTGAGTGAGAGACACGTAAGTTAGTTCTGTAAATTTGAATTTTATAATTTCAGCTTTCGAGATTTACAATAATTTGTCTAGAAATGCTTCAAGATGTTTCAGGAAACCCATTTACAGAAACTCTGTTTTTGTGTGGAAAAATCAAGATAATTTTAAGATAAAATATTGTTTCTAATTATATATATATATATATATATATTGTGGA